>JAKSXO010000035.1:3167163-3606916 GCA_024509115.1 Crotalus helleri | reverse complement strand
AAGATTAGGATTAGGATTAGAATTGGAATTATTAGAATTAGAATTAATTAGTATTAGGATTAGAATTAGAATTATTAGAATTAGAATTAATTAGAATTAGGATTAGATTAGGATTAGAATTAGGATTAGGATTAATTAGAATTAGAATTATTAGAATTATTAGAATTAGAATCACAGAGTTGGAAGGGACTGTGGAGGTCATCTAGTCCAGCCCAAGCAGGAGACCCTACATCATTTCTGACAGATGGCAGTCCAGTCTCTTCTTGAAAGCCTCCAGGGATGGGGCTCCTTCTGAAGGCGACTTCTGTTCCATTGGTTGATACCGTCAGGAAATGTCTCCTTATTTCCCAGTTGAATCTCTTCTTGATCAATTTATAAGCCCTGTTTTAGGGAACTGAGGCCGAGGTTAGGTTTATGCATTGAACTAAGCCTTGGTTTGTATAAATCAATATCCAGTAGATCATAAATTTATGATTCCTTTATGCTGTTTTATACTGGACTGGTGTAGCCACACTTGGAACATTGCATCCTGTTTTGATTGCCACAACATAAAAAAAGATGCTGAGACTCTAGAGCAGTGGTTCTCAACCTTTTTAATGCCGCGACCCCCCAACCGGTCGTAAGTCGAGGACTATTCAACCGGTCGTAAGTCGAGGACTACTCAACTGGTGCAGCACCATTTGCAGAATGGGACTTTTGGCGGGCTCAGCAGGGCAGAGACAGCCTGGACAATTCCTGTTGGCTTTTGAAAGCCAATAGAATTAGACTCTATTCAAGAGAGTCTATTCTATTGGCTTTCGAAAGCCAATAGAATAAAAGGGAGTAGCACAGCTAAGGAAAAGGGGGAAAAAATGGCGGACTGCGTTGTTTGGCGATCCCCGTGAAATGGTCGTTCGACCCCAAATGGGGTCCCGACCCACAGGTTGAGAACCACTGGTCTAGAGTCTAGAAAGAGTGCAGAGAAGAGCAACAAAGATGATCAGGGGACTGGAAGCTAAAACCTATGAAGAACAGTTGCAAGAACTGGGCACAGCCAGTCTAGTGAAGAGAAGGACCAGGCGGGTGACATGATAGCAGAGTTCCAGTATCTCAGGGGCTGCCCCAAAGAAGAGGGAGTCAAGCTATTCTCCAAAGCGCCTGAAGGCAGGACAAGAAGCAACGGATGGAAACGTATCAAGGAGAGAACAAACCTAGAAATAAGGAGGAATTTTCCTGACAGTTAGAACAATCAATCAATGGAACAACCTGCCTCCAGACGTTGTGGGTGCTCCAACACTGGAGGCTTTTAAGAAGGGAATGGAGAACCGTTTATCCAGAATGGTCTAGGGGTCTCCTGCTTGAGCAGGGGGCTGGACTAGATGACCTCGAAGGTTCTTTCCAACCCTATAGTTCTATATTCTAAGACAGGGCTCTCCAAACTTGGCCACTTTAAGATATTGTGGACTTAATAATAATAATAATAATGATGATGATGATGATAATGAAGTTGGAAGGGACCTTGGAGGTCATCTAGTCCAACGCCCTGCTTAGGCGGGAATCCCTATACCAGTGATGGTGAACCTTTTAAAGACCGAGTGCCCCAAAACTGCCCCCCCCTGCACCCCCTGCCCTGCTCTGCTCCACCCCGCCTGCCCACAGGGCCACTCACTGCCTCCACGGCCCGCCGCAGATCGTCCAGGCAGCCCAGCAGCGCCATGGCAGCTATGCCCCTTCCCCGCGCCCCGCAGCATCAACTGTGCGCGATGGGGCATGAGGGCAGAGTCTTGTCTACGCTTCCTGGCTGCCATGTCCTTGGCTACGCTGCTCCGCATGGGCCACTCTTAGGGGCGACTCTCCTCCGGAGGGGCTGCTGGTGAGGAGGGGGTCGCGGGGGGAGGCAAGGTTGGGGCAACGGCACGTGTGCCCCCAAAGAGGGCTCCGAGTGCCGCCTTGTCACCCGTGCCATAGGTTCGCCACCACTGCCCTATCCCATTTCAGACAAATGGCTGTCCAGTCTCTTCTTAAAAACTTCCAGTGTCGGAGCATTCACCGCTTCTGGAGGCAGGTGGTTCCCCTGGTTAATTGTTCTCACTGTCAGGAAGTTTCTCTTTAGTTCTAGGTTGCTTCTCTTTGGTTAGTTTCCATCCGTTGCTTCTTGTCCTGCCTTCAGGTGCTTTGGAAAATAAGTTCACACACACACACACACACACACACACACACACACACACACACACACGTCTTCTTGGTGGCCGCCCCTCAATTACTATAATACTGCTAGCCATTCACTGGTAAATTAACAGAATAATAGAGTTGGAAGGGATCTTGGAGGTCTTCTAGTCCAACCCCCTGCTCAGGCAAGAAACCCTACACCATTTCGGACAAATGGCTGTCCAGTCTCTTCTTAAAAACTCCCAGTGTTGGAGCATTCACCGCTTCTGGAGGCAGGTGGTTCCCCTGGTTAATTGTCCTCACTGTCAGGAAGTTTCTCCTTAGTTCTAAGGTTGCTTCTCTCCTTGGTTAGTTTCCACCCGTTGCTTCTTATCCTGCCTTCGGGTGCTTTGGAGAAGAGCTTGACTCCTTTGGGGCAACCTTCAACTCCCAGAATGCCATCTGGGGCATTCTGGGAGTTGACGTCCCCCAAGGCTTACAGTGGCCAGGTTTGGAGAGCCCTGCTTGAAGACCCACAGAGTAAGGACTGGAACCGCTGAAGGGTGTTCTGCTCCGTCTGAAGATGTGTGCTCCTGTTTACCCTCTGCAGAGACTGCAGGAGCTCCACCTGCAAGAGAACAGCATTGAGATTCTGGAGGACCAGGCGCTGACCGGGCTGACCTCCCTAGCCCTGCTGGACCTCAGCAAGAACAACCTGCGCACCATCAGCCGGGTGACCTTGAGGCCGGTCATCAGTCTGCAAGTGCTGAGGCTGACAGGTGTGTCCATAGCGACCTTTGGAAGGCCTTCGTTTCTCCTGCCCGAAAGAAAAGCTGGCCGAAAGAGAAGTCCTTTCGTTGGGCGTGGAGATGGCTCGGTAGAAAGGAGTCTGGAACCTCTGAGAACTTGGGTCCAATCAATGTTCTGTCGTGGCAGGGACCATAAAGGGTGGGGAGACCTTGCCTGATGGATTTGAGGGAGTAGGGCCTGGGTCTAACCCAGGAATCGGACTCAGCTTTAGCAAGACAACTGAGCTGGAGTGACAGCCTTAAGAAGCCCTGGTGGATCAAGCACTCTTGGTAGCTCCCCATAACTCTAGTTGTCAGGCTTTCAGGGGTAGGGAAGGGTTAATGTCACAACTGCTTTCAGTTGTGTAAGAGATGGGACTGAAGTGTGAGTGAGAGAATCCATGTCAGTGATGACGTTATCTAGTTGGGTAATGAAACGTCTGCAAGAAAACCACCAAGCTGAGAGATCACAAGGATGGATGGATAAGGAAGGGAAGGGAAGGAAGGAAGGAAGGAAGGAAGGAAGGAAGGAAGGAAGGAAGGAAGGAAGGAAGGAAGACCACTGATGGTGTTACTTAGTTGGCTAAGGAAACGTCTGCAAGAAAACCACCAAGCTGAGAGATCACAAGGATGGATGGATAAGGAAGGGAAGGGAAGGGAAGGGAAGGGAAGGAAGGAAGGAAGGAAGGAAGGAAGGAAGGAAGGAAGGAAGACCACTGATGGTGTTACTTAGTTGGCTAAGGAAACATCTGCAAGAAAACCACCAGGCTCAGAGATCACAAGGATGGATGGATAAGGAAGGGAAGGGAAGGGAAGGGAAGGAAGGAAGGAAGGAAGGAAGGAAGGAAGGAAGGAAGACCACTGATGGTGTTACTTAGTTGGCTAAGG
This sequence comes from Crotalus helleri, assembly GCA_024509115.1. Lineage (NCBI taxonomy): Eukaryota > Metazoa > Chordata > Lepidosauria > Squamata > Viperidae > Crotalus > Crotalus helleri. Next base: position 3,603,113 of record JAKSXO010000035.1, on the reverse strand, counting down.
AAACATCTGCAAGAAAACCACCAGGCTCAGAGATCACAAGGATGGATGGATAAGGAAGGGAAGGGAAGGGAAGGGAAGGAAGGAAGGAAGGAAGGAAGGAAGGAAGGAAGGAAGGAAGGAAGGAAGGAAGACCACCGATGGTGTTACTTAGTTGGCTAAGGAAACATCTGCAAGAAAACCACCAGGCTCAGAGATCACAAGGATGGATGGATAAGGAAGGGAAGGGAAGGGAAGGGAAGGGAAGGAAGGAAGGAAGGAAGGAAGGAAGGAAGGAAGACCACTGATGGTGTTACTTAGTTGGCTAAGGAAACATCTGCAAGAAAACCACCAGGCTCAGAGATCACAAAGATGGATGGATGGATAGGGAAGGGAAGGGAAGGGAGGGAGGGAGGGAGGGAGGGAGGGAGGAAGGAAGGAAGGAAGGAAGGAAGGAAGACCACCGATGGTGTTACCTAGTTGGCTAATGAAACGTCTACAAGAAAACCACCAAGCTCAGAGATCACAAGGATGGATGGATAGGGAAAGGAAGGGAAGGGAAGGGAAGGAAGGAAGGAAGGAAGGAAGGAAGACCACCGATGGTGTTACCTAGTTGGCTGATGAAACATCTGCAAGAAAACCACCAAGCTCAGAGATCACAAGGATGGATGGATAGGGAAAGGAAGGGAAGGAAGGAAGACCACCGATGGTGTTATCTCGTTGGCTGATGAAACATCTGCAAGCAGACACCTAAGGTCAGAGAGCACCAAGGACAAAGAAGGGAGGGAGGGAGAAAGGAAGGAAGGAAACAAATCAACTTAGAGAGCAACTCCATAGCTGAACCCTGAGCTACAAATATTCTCTACAAATATTGGAAGAATCCGCATCTTTGACTCTTTTTTACGTCAGGCTGGGAAGCCTTCCCCAACTGGGCTTCCTCTTGGGTGCCAGGTACAGGAGGAAGGCCATGTTGGAGAAAGCGGTCGTCAGAAAGTCACATTAAGTGGGTCTACTGGGCGGAATTCCTGCCTTAGTTTCCTTCTCTGGGGAGGGAGACAGGACTCAGTGGACTACAGGTGGTCCTCAACTTACACCCACAACCGAGCCCAACATTTCCGTTGCTAAGCAAGACAGTTGTTTTATGACCTCATTTTACGACCTTTCTCGCCGCAGTTGTTAAGTGAATCATTGCGGTCGCACAGTTGTTAAGTGAATCTGGCTTAACTTGTCAGAGGTTGCAAAAATGTGATTGTATGACCCCAGGATGCTGCGACCGTCATAAATATAAGTCAGTGGCCCAGCGTCTGAATTTTGATCACGTGACCGCAGGGAGGCTGCAACAGTCAAGTGTGAAAAACGGTGCCATGGTAACGGTCCCTAAACGAACGGTTGTAAGTCGAGGACAGCCTGTGTACAACAGCTTAAAGAGGGGGAAAAAACGAAGTTTGTGTTTCTTTATTTTCTTGCTTTGCACTTAATTCCTGTGTCTTTTAAGAGTACAGGGAAGGAATTGGGGGGAGTGCATTCTTACTACACTGTGGAAGGAGAGCTAAGAAGGGCCAACCAGCTAGCTCAGGGGTCTACAAACTTAGCAACTTTGAGACCTGTGGACTTCAACTCCCAGAATTCCTTAACCAGCCATGAGGGCTGAGGAATTCTGGGAGTTGAAATCCACAAGTCTTAAAAGTGCCAAGTTTGAAGACCCCTGAACTAGCTGGAAGTGGTGCATATTTGTCCAAAATGGTGTAGGGCCGTGTTTCCCAAATTTGACAATTTTAAGGCATGTGGACTTCAACTCCCAGAATTCCACAGCCAGCGTTGCTGGCTGTGGAATTCTGGGAGTTGAAGTCCACATGCCTTAAAATTGTCAAGTTTGGGAAACACTGGTGTAGGGTTTCCTGCCTGAGCAGGGGGTTGGACTCGATGACCTCCAAGGTCCCTTCCAACTTTATTACTATTACTATATTAATAAACATGGATAAATTCATCAGACATTTGTCAGTGCAAAGGGAAAGGGATTCAGCAAAGGAACAGCCACCGAAGAAATTCAAACCAGTCCTTTTTTCTTTTCTTTTCTACCGTTTGTAATATTTTATTAGATTATAGAATAAAATACAAAAATACAAAAGTAAATAGTAGGACACAGTGGGGAGAAAAAGGGGGGGAATGAGGGGGAGATGGGAAAAAGAACAGACTTCCTCTGTTGCAGTAGAAGGAACTATTAACATTGAACCACAACTTTTTATTTTTCCATAATATTATAAGCCAGCCATTTCTATAACAACAAATGAATCTAATCAGTAAAACCCCAAATCCCCCCCCCTTTTTTTTTAGTCATCAAGTTTTTGACACCTTGCTAAGCATTGGTGGTAGTCGAATATTGTCATGTCCTAAAAGTGGTACAATAATAATGATGATGATGATGATGATGATGAAGTTGGAAGGGACCTTGGAGGTCATCTAGTCCAATCCCCTGCTCAGGCAGGAAACCCTAAACCATTTCGGACAAATGGCTGTCCAGTCTCTTCTTAAAAACTTCCAGTGTCGGAGCAGTCACCGCTTCTGGAGGCAGGTGGTTCCACTGGTTAATTGTCCTCACTGTCAGGAAATTTCTCCTTAGTTCTAGGTTGCTTCTTTCCTTGATTAGTTTCCATCCGTTGCTTCTTGTCCTGCCTTCAGGCGCTTTGGAGAAGAGCTTGACTCCCTCTTCTTTGGGGCAGCCCCTGAGATATTGGAAGGCTGCTATCCTGTCCCCCCTTGTCCTCTTCAAGGTTGAAAAGTCCTGCTCTAAGTGATTTTTTTCAGTGCTGTGTAACCTCAAATGGTCACTAAGGGAACCGTGGTAAGTCCAGGACCACCCGTATCAGGCAAACAGAGGAGTGGACGTGGTCCTCAACTGGTTTGTGGGACCTCCAATCAATCAATCAATCAATCAGTCAGAACAGATCTGGGAGGGACCGTGGAGGTCTTTTAGCCCAGCCCCCTACTCAGCCCTATACTATTCCAGACAAGTGACGGCTCAGTCTTCTCTTAAAAACGTCCAGTGAACTATTGTTGACGGGATACGTCTTCTTTTTTTTCCCCGGCAGAGAATCCATGGCGATGCGACTGCGCTCTGCACTGGCTCAGCAGCTGGATCCGAGAGGAAGGCCAGAGGCTCCTGAGCCCCCTGGACAAGAAGATTGAGTGTTCGGAGCCACCGCGCCTGGCCTACCAAAGCCTAGCTGATATTTCCGGCAACAGCTTGATCTGCATCCCTCCGGTCGTACAAGTGCAACCGCTTGAAGTCATGGCCCGGCTGGGTGAAGACCTGCGCATCTCCTGTCAGGCCTCGGGCTACCCACAGCCACTCGTGACCTGGCGTAAATTGGCCCACTGGCGGGCTGGGGGCTCCAGGGGAAGCCGGACCCGGCTGCCCAGTGGAAGCTTTGAGCTGAGAGAGCGCAGCGTCGGGGAGCGCTTTGAGCAGTCGGACACCGGCAGCGGGATGCTGTTCCTGAACAACGTGACGGTGTCCCATGCCGGGAAATACGAATGTGAGGCCTCCAATCCCGGGGGGATGGCCCAGGTGGTCTTCCACCTCATGGTTAACCTCTCACAGCATCAGCAACAATCGCAGGGCTACCCGGCGTCGGTAGACATCAGCCAGGAGCCCCTCTACGACATGGAGAGCATGGACTTCCACGCCCTGGGCATGGCCACGCAGACGGCCATCGCTGTGGCCATCTCCCTGTTGGCCCTGGTGGCCCTCCTCTTGGTGATCATGATCTACCGGAAACACCGCAAGCGGAAAAAGGCGAAGAAGGAAGAGAACATTTTATACGTCAATGACTATTCCGACGGGCCCACCACTTTCGCGCAGCTGGAAGAGTACCGAGACGAGAGGGGCCACGAAATGTTTGTGATTGACCGCAACAAGCCCCTCTTTGCCACCTATAAGGACCCCCAAGGCCTGGCAGGGGTCTTCCCGGAGCAGCTCCAAGACCAAGCGACTCAGACTCTGGAAGGAGAAGAAGAGGCTCCCCAAGAAGACAGCGAGCTCTTCGCCAACCAGGGAGTGATGCTCCAGCCTCAGATAGCGTACGAAATCCACTGCTGAGTGGAGTTACGGAAGTTGGGGTGAATGGACACCCCTTCCCCCAATGGAGCTGTTGTCTTGACCTCCTCCTATCATTGTCTGCTTAAGTTCAGGGCCTTGAGTGGAGGAACCTGTGGTGGTGGACCATTCCACAGGTTGCAGAGAGGACTCGTGTATGTTCAACGAGAGCCGCCACCCTGTGGTTAACTCCTGGGGCACGTTCGGCCCTCACCATGTTGATCATCCCCATCCCGTTGTCCAATGTTCTCTGAAAGGGACGTGGAGCAATTCACGAGGGTCCCTCGTGTTCACCTTCAAATCTGAAAGCATAGCACCCCAGAATAGCTTTGCTACAAAGGTCACCTTAGGCCAGCATTTTGCTTCTCACTGTGATTGATCAGATTCCTCCAGGACACTCACAAGCAAGAGAGGGATCCACACCACCTCCTCCTCTTCCTCCCTCCCACGTTGTTCCTCAGCACACAAGACCTGGAGGCACCTTACTCACCAAGCTGGACACCTTCAAATGATAGACCTGTCAAAAGCGTGATAGGATAGCTGATGGACAGCAATGGGTTTTGACCCCTGAACTTTTCCCAGCCATCAGCTGTGACCCTCCCCGGGCATTCTGCAACTGGACGTAAGGACCTTACGCACAAAGTTTTTGGTCACAGTCAGCAGAGAAAGTGCAGCTTGGAAAAAAACTCACCGAAGGCTGGATAAGAGGTTCACTGCAAATTTGACCAAAACAGTGCAAATTTGACCAAAACTTCAGTGATGAAGGGATGACATTTACAGTCCCTCGCGCAGGTTGAGTGGGACACTCAAGTTTTTTGAGGGGCCTTGCCTGTCATTTTGCTTTAAAAGGATAAAAATAATGTCACAGTCCCAAGCTGCAACAGCGGCATTTGTAGAATGCAGGAGGAAAAAAACCTCCTTATTTCCACCTTACAGGCGGTCGGTCCTTGCCTTATGACCACAGTTGAGCCCAAAATTTCTGTGGCTAAGCAGGACAGTTCTTAAGTAGTTTTTGCCCCCATTTTGTAACTTGCTTGCCACCGTTGTTAAGCGACTCACTGGTTTCTCCATTGACTTTAGCTTGTCAGAAGTCACAAAATGTGATCACTTCAGCCCAGGACGCTGCGACCGTCATAAATGTGACTCAGTTGCCAAGTGTCAGAACGTTGATCACGTAACCGCGGGGACGCTGCGACCGTCATAAATGTGACTCAGTTGCCAAGTGTCAGAAGGTTGATCACATAACCGCGGGGATGCTGCGATCGTCATAAATGTGACTCAGTTGCCAAGTGTCAGAAGGTTGATCACGTAACCGCGGGGACGCTGCGACCGTCATATATGTGACTCAGTTGCCAAACGTCAGAAGGTTGATCACGTAACCGCGGGGACGCTGCGACCGTCATAAATGTGTCTCAGTTGCCAAGTGTCAGAATGTTGATCACATAACCATGAAATCAGCTGTGCCCCCAAAGCACAGGCGACAGCATAGCCGTGTAGTTGCACCAGGAGCAAAATGGCTGCGTGCGAGATTTTTTTCTCAAGCAAAGAAGCCAATAAAATATAGCCAGCATCTCCTGGCTACTGAGGCTGTGTTGTCTTCTTTTAGGGAATTGGAGGCAGGGGATAATGGGGAACAGAATCTTAGTTCTGCTGAAGGATTTCTGGTGGCTGAAACAGTTTCTTGCTGTCGGGCTGCACGTGGCTGGGAAGGTGCCTACTTATGCGATGGCATCTCTCTCACCAACATCGTTTATTCATTTTCTTAAATTTATATGTCACTCGTCTCACTGTCAAATGACTCTGGCCGGCTTACAAATATCCTAAAAACAGGTACAAATGTTGGAGCATGAAATATTAAATAATTAAACAAATTACCAGCCCAAATGGTTTGCCTGCTTAACATGTTTCTTTTTTTGGATAATCGTATTGTTGTATTTCTCATTTATTCTCTTTCATTATTTATTTTATTATTATTATTATTAATAATAAAAATAAAAAAAATTGGAAGGGATCTTGGAGGTCATCGAGTCCAACCCCCTGCTCAGGCAGGAAACCCTACACCATTTAGGACAAATGGCTGTCCAGTTTCTTCTTAAAAACTCCCAGTGTTGGAGCATTCACCGCTTCTGGAGGCAGGTAGTTCCCCTGGATAATTGTTCTCACTGCCAGGAAGTTTCTCCTTAGTCTATGATGAGTTTCCATCCGTTGCTTCTTGTCCTGCCTTCAGGCGCTTTGGAGAATAGCTTGACTGCCTCTTCTTTGGGGCAACCCCTGAGATATCGGAAGGCTGCTATCCAGTCCCCCCTCGTCCTTCTCTTCATTAAACTAGACATACCCAATTCCATCAACCGTTACTTATATGTTTTAGCCTCCAGTCCCCTGATCATCTTTGTTGCTCTTCTCTGTACTCTTTCTAGAGTCTCAGCATCTTTTCTACATCGTGGTGATCAACACTGGATGCCGTATTTCAAGTGTGGCCTTACCAAGGCCTTGTAAAGTGGTATTAACCCTTCATGTGATCTTGATTCCATCCCTCTGTTAATGCAGCCCAGCACTGTGTTGGCCTTTTTGGCAGCTGCAGCACACGGCTGGCTCATATTTAAATGATTGTCCACTAGGACTTCGATGCCCCTCTCACAGTTGCTACTATTGAGCAAGGTGCCCCCTATGCTATCCCTGTGCATTTTTTTTTCTTGCCTAAATGTAGAACCTTCCTTTTTTCACCATTGAATTTCATTTTGTTCTATTACTTTTTGTTCTTTTCTATTGCTAAACAAGACCGTTGTTAAGTGAGTTTTGCCCCATTTTACAACCTTTCTTGCCACATTTGTTAAGGGAGTAACAGGATTCCCCGTGGACTTTGCTTGTCAGAAGGCCGTAAAAAGGGGTCACCCAGGGATACCGCAACCTGTCAAAAGTACACATTGGTTGCAAGTGTCCAAATTTTGAACACTGTGACCACAAGAATGCTGCAACGGCTGTAGGTGTGAAAAGCAGCCCTAAGTCAGTGAGGGCGAACCTTTTAGAGACCGAGTGCCCAAACTGCAACCCCAAACCCACTTATGCATTGTTGGGTGCCGGGTGGGTGTGGCCTATTGGGTGGGCGTGGCTGCGGTGGTAATGGCAGACTGTGTGAAACTAAAAAGTTCAATCGATCAATTCCAACTTTGCGAGATCTTTTTTTTTCCCGCGAGAAGTGGAAATTGACTGATTGAATTTTTTTTTTTTTTTGCACACGGCGGCGGAGGCCTAAAGCGAAAAGGTTTTATAAAACCCAACTGAAGGCCTAGGACTGGGGCGACGGCGCGCGTGCCCACAGAGAGGGCTCTGAGTGCCACCTCTGGCACCCGTGCCATAGGTTCGCCACCACTGCCCTAAGTCATTGTTTTAGTGCCATTTTAACTTCAAGTGGTCACTAAACAAAGTGAAGGAGTCCCTCTAACAGTGGTTCTCAACCTTTTTAATGCCGCGACCCCCCCCCAACCGGTCGTAAGTCGAGGACTACTCAACTGGTGCAGCATCATTTGCAGAATGGGACTTTTGGCGGGCTCCGCAGGGCAGAGACAGCCTGGACAATTCCTACTGGCTTTTGAAAGCCAATAGAATTAGACTCTATTCAAGAGAGTCTATTCTATTGGCTTTCAAAAGCCAAGAGAATAAAAGGGAGTAGCACAGCCAAGGAAAAGAGGGGAAAAAATGGCGGACTGCGTTGTTTGGCGACCCCCGTGAAATGGTCGTTCGACCCCAAATGGGGTCCCCACCCACAGGTTGAGAACCGCTGCCCTAGAAGCAAAACTGAGAAGCATTCATAATTAGGCTCAATTTATTAGAATGCAAGCTTCCTTGTGAGAGGAGGCAGGGAGAGGAGGCTGAATTGGTGTTCTTCTTTGAGCTGCCTCTTCTTCCCCCTCCCAGTTCCAAGAGGACCAGTCCCCTGAAAATGTTTTAATCCGTATCCCCTTCACTGAGGATTCCCACCTCCATCAGGTAAGCTCTGGTTCGGTAACCCCGATAGGCGGACTGGATCTTGATTGCCGCTTCTTCCTGCAGACGCAACATTTGCCTGACCCTCCAGCCCCGCCAGAAGGCCTGGATCAGGGTGGCTGCACGTACCACTTGCCACATCTGCTTCCTGGTCTTGAACACGCGCCTCTGGCCTTCGCCCATCCGGCGGGCAGCGTAGTTTTCGTACAACCAGTCGGAGGTGCCCTGGGAAGGCACGCCTTGCTGTTGTAGCTGCTGCTGTTGGACGCTGGTGGAGGAGAGACTGCGGGTGCTGGTGCGCTCCCGTGTCAGCCGGATGGAGGTTTGTGTGCTGGGGGCCACACGCTGGCTGACGACTACACTGGGCTCCCGACTCTGCCTGCGTGGCTGCTCGTCGGCAGCCGTAGGGTAGCTTTTTGAAGGCCCCTGATAGGAGAAGCGTGGCCCGTAACGGCGTGGCTGGCTGTACGCTGGTCTCTCCTGCCGGGAGGTGTAGGACGTCCTTCGGGCATTCCTGGATGGAGAAGTACTTGCATGTCCTTCGCATTCACTGTCCTCCACTTCTGATTCTGATGGCGGCCCTTTGCCCACGCCCACAAGCACACGGATGCTGGTGCAACGCCCGCAGCGCGGACAGGTCTTGGGCTGGGAGGGCTTGGGGTCCTCTTGCTGGACCAGGAAGGACGGGGATCGGGGTACCTTGCTTTTCCACTCCTCGGGGTCTCCCACAAGGCACTTGCGCCAGTGTTTCCTGGGGTACGGGCCCACCCAGGAGGAGCTTCCGGGCATGTAGCTGGGATGGCCATAGTAGGTCCCTGTTGGAAACCTTGGGGGGCTGTAGTAGGTCCTCTGTGGGCGTCCAGGGTGGTAAGTCTGGCTTCCTGCTTGGGCCATTTCCCGTCGGGTACGATATCCCCGCCAGTGAGCTTGGATGGTGGTGGCTGCCTGCTGGCATTCGGCGAGGGCCTGGCGTGTCATGTAGCCCCGATAGTGTGCCTGAATGACCTGGGCAGCTCTCTCCCTGTCCATCCTGGGGTACCCCCAGGATTCTCTCTTCCCCCCAAAGGAGGAAATGGAGGACGTTCTTCGGCGCCTGTAGACTTGTGACGAAGGCTCCTGCTGCCGCTGCAAAGCATGGTACTCGCGAGAGATGTATCGCTTCCAAGCAGCCTGGATAGTGGCGGCCGCAGCCTGCTCCGTCATGAGCTGCTTACGGGTGAGGTGGCCCCGCCACGTGGCCTGGATGGTGGTGGCGGCCTTGTCCATGAGCATGTCAAGCTCATCCACCAGGAAGGAGGATCGGTGGCGGGATCGGCTGTTACTCCGAGCTCTGATCTTGGCCAGTTGCCGGTCATGGTGGTGCATATCTTCACTGGTCATCTCCTCTTCCCCACTTGGATAGCTGTAGGAGCACCAGGGGTGATCCTCGTAAGTCTCCATCTGGGGAGGGGGGAGGTGAAACAACAGGTGTCAGCAATGAGGTACCGATGTCTATGGGTCAAATGATAAGATAACCTTTATTGTCATTTTTATACTGTGGGCACAACGGCACACATCAAAAATGAAATTTAGTTGCCCGCTCTCAAAGTGAAATAATAGAGCCGAGGTGGCGCAGCAGTTAGAGTGCAGTACTGCAGGCCACTTTAGCTGACTGTTCAGCAGGTCAGCGGTTCAAATCTCACCGGCTCAAGGTTGACTCAGCCTTCCATCCTTCCGGGGTAGGTAAAATGAGGACCCAGATTGTTGGGGGCAATGTAAATATATATATACATTGCTTACTGGTGTACACCGCTTAGAGAGTGCTTGCACTTAAAGCGGTATATATAAGTCTCATAAATAAATAAATAAATAAAGTGAAACACGTACATGACACACACCTAAACATACTACGAACAACATATGTATAGACCCACATCCCTACATATACGTAGCAAATAAATATTAAATAGTGTCCATCTTGAGTATATAACGGAAGGAGGAAGCTTGAGAGTTCGCAAGGTTGATGCTGTATGGAATGAAACTCTGGCTGAATCTGGATGTTTTGCTTTGGATACCACGAAGCTTCCCAGAAGGGAACAAGGACAACAGGTCGTGGAGAGGATGTGTAGTGTCCCAGACAATCTTACGGACCCTGCTCAAGCAGCACTTGTGTGCCGTGTCCTGGATGGGAGGGAGGGAGCTGCCAATGATCTTTTCAGCCGTCCTCACCACTCTCTGCACCGCCTTCCTGTCTGAAGCAGGGATGCCTCCAAACCAGACTGTGATGCTGTAGGACAGGATGCTCTCAATCGTCCCCCTGTAGAAAGTGGTCAGGACAGGGGAAGGAAGATGTGCCTTCTAGATAAGCGCCTTGATCTGCTAGATCCCAATTATGACCCCAAGACAAGAAAGATCATTTGATTTACGATTTAACTTGAAATGCTCCAATGACAAAGCAGTCTCTCTTTTACTGATTTCACTGGAGGAAAAAAAAAACGAAAGGGAGGACTGACACCTTCCCTTTTGTAGATCGCCGAATAAAAAGGAAGAATGTTCTGAATTGTTCCCCTTATTAAAGGAAAAAGTAACAAAAGCAAATGCAAAAAAAAAAAAAAAATCCCCACAAAGAATTTGTTAAAAGGGCCTTGGAGGGGGGGTCTAGGAGAGCTTTATTTTATTTATTTATTTATTTATGAGACTTATATACCGCTTTAAACGCAAGCACTCTCTAAACGGTGTACACCAGTAAGCAATGTATATATATATATATTTACATTGCTCGTCACAACCATATCGCCACAGTCAATTCGTTGTGCACGGGGTTGGACTAGATCAGTGATGGCGAACCTTTTAGAGACCGAGTGCCCAAACTGCAACCCAAAACTCACTTATGCATCGTCGGGTGCCGGGTGGGTGTGGCCCATTGGCTGGGTGTGGCCAATTGGCTGGGTGTGGCCCATTGGGTGGACGTGGCTGCAGTGGTAACGGCAGACTGGGTTGGACTAAAAAGTTCAATCAATCAATTCCAACTTTGCAAGATCTTTTTTTCCCCCGCGAGAAGTTGAAATTGACTGATTGAACCTTCTTTTTTTTGTACACGGCGGCAAAGGCCTAAAGTGAAAAGGTTGTTTAAACCCAGCTGAAGGCTTAGGACTGGGGCAACGGCACATGTGCCCACAGAGAGGGCTCTAAGTGACGCCTCTGGCACCCGTGCCATAGATTCGCCACCACTGGACTAGATGACCTCCAAGGTCCCTTCCAACTTTATTATTATTATAATTTGCCTCGGCCATCTAGCTGTGGGACAAGACATACACTGATATCAAAGAAAGGATGCCAAAGGAGGGACAAAAATCAAATGCGAATGGCAAAACTTAAAATATGTTTAAAAACTATTTTAAATGATTAATCTGAATCGCTGAGTTGTCCCGCAGAGAGCTGGCCATGGGGTCAGGTTATACCAGGGGTTCCCAACCCCCACTCTGTGGACCAGTAACAGGCTGCGGCATGCCCGCAACCGGTCCACACAAACAAGCAAAAGTCCCATCCGCAGGATGCAGGCAGCACACAAAACCACACACTGTCCGGTCTGCAAAAAAAAGCTTTCTCCACAGAACCGGTCCCTAGTGGCCAAAAGGTTGGGGACCTTTTGAGTTATCTGATTCTGCTTGAAGGGCTTTGGCAGCTGGCTGGCCGAAATTGGGAGTCTGTGCAGAGGAGGGGGACCAAAGAAATCACAATGGCACTACAACTTTGTGACGGAGTGTGCTTCGGGATGTGCCAGTGACACCTTGAGTTTTTTGGACACATTCAAACAACCAGCTGAGTTAGGGATGTGGGGTAGATGCAGATTCATAGATTCGCAGTCGCCCTCTATAAGTGGGGCAAAACGCCACCGTCAAATTGTGACTGTGGGACCGAAAAACAAACTATACAACATGGGTGTCAGAGTGTCAAAACAGCCTGTGCAAGCAGTCTTCAACTTACAGTATTAGAAGTTACGACAACACTGGAAAAAGTGACCCTAACTGATTTTCACTTACGACCATGGTCACGTGATCAAAATTCAGATGCTTGCAGACTGACTCATATTTACGACGGTCGCGGCACCCCGGGGTCACGTGATCCCCTTTTGCGACCTTCTGACAGGCGAAGACCACAGGGCAGCCAGATTCACTTAAAAACTGTGTTGACTAACAATTGTGGTGGTTCGCGTAACTTCATTGTGGAACTACCTGCCTCCAGAAGCAGTGAATGCTCCAACACTGGAAGTTTTAAAGAAGAGACTGGACAGCCATTTGTCCGAAATGTCTTAAATCTAACAAACAAAATGGAGGCTGGCTCAGGAATTCTGGGAGTTGAAGTCCATGAGTCATAAAAAAGCCAAGGTTGCCTACCCCTGGTATAGGGTTTCCTGCCTGAGCAAAGGGTTGGACTAGATGACCTCCAAAGTCCCTTCCAACTTTACTATTATTATGGATCATATTATTATTATTATTATTATTATTATTATTATTATTATTATTATTATTATGATTATGATTATTATGGATCATCGCACAGTCAGCCAGATGTTCAGACTGGATTTGGCTTTTGTCTACCTATCGAGTCCTTACCCAGGACCTGGGATAGGCAGATGTGGATGTTTGATGGTATTACAGATATCGTCGCAGGATGGAAGCAGTTCCTAGTAAGGCCGCCTTTTGCAATTGACTAATGGTGAATTTGTCAATGCCAATGGTGTTCAAGTGGTGCTCCAGTTGTTTTGGGATTGCACCCAAGGCGCCTATGACTATTGGTACTACCCTTGCTTGCTTTTGCCACAGTCTTTCTATTATTATTATTATTATTATTATTATTATTATTATTATTATTAATCTTTGTAGAGGAGCAGAAGAGATGACGCCTGAGCTAATTCTATGGAACTACTTTAGTCAGGAAACAGACCTCGTTGTTCTCTTCCGAGGACTAGACCCGAAACCTCACGCTGGGACTACGTTTTGGAAAGTAGCCATCTTAGAAGAAGCTGTGACTTCTTTCAATGAGGGTTTAACCCTGGTTAATCTAAGATCCGAACCCATTGTCTTCAGCCAAACCTACTGGAAACGCCCCAAGCAAGCCGCGCCAATTGATGGGAAGCGCAAATCAGCAGGATGGGCTACCTGGGCGTTTTTCTCCGTGGCCGATCTCTGAAAGGTTGGCCTGCGTTGCGACGTGTTGGTCTGTGACCTGGCGAAGAGAAAAGAAGAGGTTGAGTGGGCAGAGGACAGCGCCCCTGCCCTCCGGAAGGTTCCTGCATTGTTGGCAAAGCCAACCGAACACCGTATCTGTCTCCAGTGGGCACCACTTGTACGCACCCTGTTTTTGTTTCTGCCGGTAAAGCCTTCCAGCCAATTCTTTCTTAGGCCGAGAATTCTGGCCAGCCGTGACCTCAAGGGATGAGGTCACCGCCATTGTGGCATCGTGGCCTATGCGCAGCCAAGCATGAGTTGCTGGGGGAACGTTGGGACAACTGATATTTGGAACGGAGCACCCACCTTCGATGTAGGTTTCACAGGTATGACGTCAAGCCGATGAGAAGACAGGATGCTGTGTCTAGTTTTATGCTGAACCAGAGTAGACTTGGATGCTTATAATAATAATAGTAATAATAAATAATGATGATGATGATAATGTAATAATAATAATAATAATTAAGGTGACCAACTTTTTTACAATGAAAAGGAGGACACAAATAAATTGAAGAAAAAAATATTGTAAATATTGTAAATAAAAGAAACATTTTATTCATTGCAAGAATAATACAGATTACACTATAATATGATAAATGCATAATAAAAAACATTTGTAGCAATAACATTTTATATTGTAATTATGCTTACATACTGCGCCCCGCCCGCAGCCACCCAGCCAGCACTGCTGCCCGCCGTGTAGAGCGGGCCCTGCGGCTGCAAAGCACCAGCTCCGCTGGCTCTGGCCCCAGGGGGCAGCCCGCCATTGACACACCCCGCCTGCAGCCGCCCCGCCAGCACCACCACCTACCCTGCACAGCCCCGTGTAGAGCAGGCCCCACGGCTCCCACAGCACGGGGGGCAGCTGGCCACCACTGCCCCTCACCCCCCCACCTGCAGCAGCCCTGCCGCCCTTGTCTCTTGCACCCGCAGCCATTATTGCCGTAATAGGATGGAAGATCAAGAGAAAGTTATCGTGGCATCGCCGCTCTAGTCTCCTCCAGGTATCTTCGGGACTAACTAGGAGATGGTGTAGGTGGGTAGCAGGGAGGGGTGCAAATATCCTGCCAATTTGCCTTCGCTGCAGACAATTTACATATGCAAAGTTTGCCGGGCCGGGTGTTTTGGCGCGCTTAGCAGCAATTCCTATTGGCTTTCAAAAGCCAATAGGGGGAGTAACACAGCTCATGCAAAAGTTGAAAAAAAAAACCATCAAAAAAAGGTGCCGGAATGCCGTTCTGAGCGTTCTATGAGGGGAAAAAAAAGCCCTGCAGATTAGTCTTCAAATATTGAAAAGGAGGACATGTAGGAGGACACTTTTTGAGGGGGGACAGAACTCACAAAAGGAGGACTGTCCTCCGTAAAGGAGGATGGTTGGTCACCTAATAATAATAATAATACCCCCAGTGAGGCACTACCTTGACGTGGTTGTGGGGCTTGTGTACTCTGAGGAAGATGAGAGCTATGCCAGAGGTTCAACCATACTGTACAAATCTCATCAGAGGAGTCAGACAAAGAGTGTCTCTCCCATAAAAAAATATGGTGAGACGTAACATTCAGAATGCCATACCGGCTCGGATGTCGCCCGGGTTAACAAGGTCCATGCTAGATATTGGAGTTCCTGGATATCTGGTGAAAAATGGGTTACAGGACTCAGGACTGTTGGCTGAGCAACCAGGGCCAGCAGCTGCAGAACTACTGGAAGAAAATGTGTCTACCCGTCGCAGATACACAGTGATTGAAAACAAAGAAATAATGATCTGTTACTACAGATCAAGTCCAACAAGAAGAGGATATCTAAAACGAATGCACCAGTTCTGGAAAGAACAACATCCAGAATCAGAAATAACAGAACAGAGACTAGCAGATCAACGCCGAAGACCTACAAATAGAAATAGAAAGACTGTGGCAAAAGCAAGCAAGGGTAGTCCCAATAGTCATAGGCGCCTTGGGTGCAATCCCAAAACAACTGGAGCACCACTTGAATACCATTGGCATTGACAAATTCGTTATTAGTCAATTGCAAAAGGCAGCCTTACTAGGAACTGCTTCCATCCTGCGACGATACCTGTAATACCATCAAACATCCACATCTGCCTATCCCAGGTCCTGGGTAAGGACTCGATAGGTAGA
Source organism: Crotalus helleri (assembly GCA_024509115.1). Lineage (NCBI taxonomy): Eukaryota > Metazoa > Chordata > Lepidosauria > Squamata > Viperidae > Crotalus > Crotalus helleri. The sequence continues at coordinate 3,587,714 of JAKSXO010000035.1, read as the reverse complement.
CAAAATGCCAAATCCAGTCTGAACATCGGGCTGACTGTGCGATGATCCGTAATAATAATAATAAAAGTTGGAAGAGACCTTGGAGGTCATCTAGTCCAACCCCCAGCTCAGGCAGGAAACCCTATACCATTTCAGACAAATGGCTGTCCAGTATCTTCTTAAAAACTCCCAGTGTTGCAGCATTCACCACTTCTAGAGGCAGGTTGTTTCACTGGTTAATTGTTCTCACTGTCAGGAAGTTTCTCCTTAGTTCTAGGTTGCTTCTCTCCTTGGTTAGTTTCCATCCGTTGCTTCTTGTCCTGCCTTCAGGCGCTTTGGAAAATAGCTTGACTCCCTCTTCTTTGGGGTAGCCCTGGAGATGTTGGAAGGCTGCTATCCTGTCCCCCGTCCTTCTCTTTGTTAAACTAGATATACCAAATTCCATCAATCGTTCCTTATGTTTTAGCCTCCAGTCCCCTGATCATCTTTGTTGCTCTTCTCTGCACTCTTTCTAGAGTCTCAACATCTTTTTTACATCCTGCTGACCAAAACTGGATGCAGTATTCCAGGTGTGGCCTTACCAAGGCCTTTTTAAAGTGGTATTAACCCTTCACGTGATCTTGATTCCATCCCTCTGTTAATGGAGCCTAGCACTGGGTTGGCCTTTTTGGCAGTTGCAGCACACGGCTGGCTCCTATTTAAGGGATTGTCCACTAGGACTCCGAGATCCCTCAGTTACTATTGAGCAAGGTAGCCCCTATACTATACTTGTACATTTGGTTTTTCTTGCCTAAATGTAGAACCTTCCTTTTTTCACCATTGAATTTCATTTTGTTGGATAGCGCCTAGTGTTCAAGTCTGTCAAGATCCTTCTGTATCTTAAGCCTGTCTATGGGAGTGTTGGCTATTCCTGCCAGTTTGGTGTTATCTGCAAATTTGATGCGTTGTGAACCCTCTTGTGACATCACATCCCCCCTCCAGTAGTCTGCAGAGCACAGGTTGAGAACCACTGTTCTACTCCAACCCCTTGCTCAAACACATCCTACATTACTGCAGACAAATAGCTGTCTGGTCTCTTTTTTAAAAACCTCCAGTGTTGGAGCATTCACTGCTTCTGGAGGCAGGTTGTTCCCCTGGTTAATTGTTCTCCGTCAGGAAATTTCTTAGTTCTAGGCTGCTTCTCTCCTTGATTAGTTTCCATCTTTTGCTTCTTGTCCTGACTTTGGGGTCCTTTGAAGAATAGGTATGACTCCCCCTTCTTTGTGGCAACCCCTCAAACATTGGAAGACTGCTATCCTGTCCCCCCCGGGTCCTTCTTTTGATTAAACTAGCTCTACCCAATTCCTTCAACTGTTCTTCATATGTTTTAGCCTCTAGCTCCCTAATTATCTTTGATGCTCTTCTCTGCACTCTTTCCAGATTCTCAACATCTTTTTTATATCGTGAGGACCAGAACTGCATGCCTTATTCCAAGCGGGGCCTCGCTAGTGCAGTATAGAATGGTACTATCGCTTCACGTGATAAATCTCCATTCCAGGGCTGTTGCTGGGATAAAAATAGAGATCCTTATGCACGTCACCTTGAGCTTCCGGCAAGAAAGCAAGATATAAATGCAATGAATACAGGTCTGTATTTCACCCAAAATTGCAACCCGTTGTAGCAGCCAGCAAACTGTGCATGTTCCTGCTGGTCTTTCTTGAACAAAACTATGGATGTTTATATCCTAATAACAGCTCATAATAAATTATATTGCATCAATCTTTGGGGCAGCGTAATGCATAAAAGCTGTTCACGTTGTTCAGTTAGTGCTTTGGTTCTCAAAACGGCTTCATCTGGAAAGCCGGCTTCATCTAATGGTGAAGGCACCAGGCTAGATACTGGGAGTTCTAGTCTCACTTTAGGCATAAAAGCTGCCTGGGTGACTTTGGGCCAATCACCAGGAGACGGTGAGTTCTAGTCTCGCCTTAGGCATGAAAGCTGACTGGGTGACTGTGGGCCAATCACCAGGAGACAGTGAGTTCTAGTCCTGCCTTAGGCATGAAAGCTGATTGGGTGACTTTGGGCCAATCACTAGGAGACGGTGAGTTCTAGGCCCGCCTTAGGCATGAAAGCTGACTGGGTACCTTTGGGCCAATCACTAGGAGACGGTGAGTTCTAGGCCCGCCTTAGGCATGAAAGCTGACTGGGTGGCTTTGGGCCAATCACTAGGAGATGGTGATTTCTAGGCCCGCCTTAGGCATGAAAGCTGATTGGGTGACTTTGGGCCAATCACTAGGAGATGGTGAGTTCTAGGCCCGCCTTAGGCATGAAAGCTGAGTGGGTGACTTTGGGCCAATCACTAGGAGACGGTGAATTCTAGTCCCGCCTTAGGCATGAAAGCTGACTGGGTGACTTTGGGCCAATCACTAGGAGACGGTGAGTTCTAGGCCCGCCTTAGGCATGAAAGCTGACTGGGTACCTTTGGGCCAATCACTAGGAGACGGTGAGTTCTAGGCCCGCCTTAGGCATGAAAGCTGACTGGGTGACTTTGGGCCAATCACTAGGAGACGGTGAGTTCTAGGCCCGCCTTAGGCATGAAAGCTGATTGGGTGACTTTGGGCCAATCACTAGGAGACGGTGAGTTCTAGGCCCGCCTTAGGCATGAAAGCTGACTGGGTGGCTTTGGGCCAATCACTAGGAGATGGTGAGTTCTGGGCCCGCCTTAGGCATGAAAGCTGACTGGGTGACTTTGGGCCAATCACTAGGAGACGGTGAGTTCTAGTCCCGCCTTAGGCATGAAAGCTGACTTGAGTGACTTTGGGCCAATCACTAGGAGATGGTGAGTTCTAGGCCCGCCTTAGGCATGAAAGCTGATTGGGTGACTTTGGGCCAATCACTAGGAGACGGTGAGTTCTAGGCCCGCCTTAGGCATGAAAGCTGACTGGGTGGCTTTGGGCCAATCACTAGGAGATGGTGAGTTCTGGGCCCGCCTTAGGCATGAAAGCTGACTGGGTGACTTTGGGCCAATCACTAGGAGACGGTGAATTCTAGTCCCGCCTTAGGCATGCAAGCTGACTGGGTTACTTTCAGCCTCTCACAAGGAAACGGTGAGTTCTAGTCCCGCCTTAAGCATAAAATCTCACCTTGGACCAGTTCCCCAGTCTCCCTCACAGTTGTGGGGGGAAAAGGAGGAGAAAGTATTTAGCTATATTCTCTCCGTGGAGTTATTTTGACACTAAAGGCAAGCTAGACCAAATAAAGAAATAAATAGAAGTCGTAATTAGCAGGAATGAGAGGCTTGGGCATCTTGTGTGATCACATTCTGGGTTGCAGGGAGTTGTACAAAGGGGGCAGGTTTCGGCTTTGGAGGCTACCAAATTTGGCAACTGGCACCAAGTTTTGTCTTTTGCTTGCCTTTTTTTTTTCCTGGTTTTTCATTTAGGAAAGTTTTTACATTCTCTCAAAACCAAAACACTCACCCATTATTATTATTTTTTGGCACAAATTATTTCCTCCCCCCCCTCCCGAAAAGCTGCTGGAATTTGATTCCCATTATTGGGAACTTGAAGACTGGTGGCTCAGGAATTCTGGGAGTTGAAGTCCATGAGTCACAAAAGGGCCAATTTTGAAGACCCCTGTCTTAAATCTAACAAACAAAATGGAGGCTGGCTGAGGAATTCTGGGAGTTGAAGCCCACAAGTCCACCTATGCCAGGGGTAGGCCACGTTGGCTCTTTTATGACCCGTGGACTTCAACTCCCAGAATTCCTGAGCCAGCCACGCTGAGGGGAAAGGGAGAGGTTTCCAAGCTGAGCCAGGCTGGCTCAGGAATTCTGGGAGTCGAAGTCCACCAGTCATAAAAGAGCCGAGGTTGCCTACCCCTGGCCTAGACTTCTACACCACTCCATGGTGCTTTACAACCGTCTCTAAGTGGTTTACAAATGTCAGCATGTGTATCCCGACAATCTGGATCTTCATTTTACGGATCTTGGAAGGATGGGAGGCTGAGTCAACCTGGACCCGGTCAGCATCGAACTGCTGGCAGTCAAGAGAATTCTGCCTTCTAACCACTGCGCTCTTATTGTCCAATTTTGTCTACTCACCTATAGTTCGACTTCAACTTGATCAGAACTTAATTCAAGATGGGAACAGCTCACGCTGCAGGCAGAACCCAGCCCCTTCCCACAAGTAAACGACAGAGGCTAGCGTTTTGCTCGGAGAGCCATCGTCTTTTATTTCAAGATAAAAGCCGCTGCGTCATCTTCCCCGTCCCGCCGCCCGTCCTAAAACGAGGTTTCCCTCTCAACTGACCTGCTCCCACCTTCTCCGACGACGACGAGAGGGCAAACGACACAGGTGAAAACCACCCTCCCCTCTCAGACCCCCCCCACAGCAACACAACGCTACATTCTCAGGTATAGAATTAAAAAAAACGAAAAACCCCAATCAAACAACCAGGAAAACGATTCCTTCTCCCCCCCCCAATTGCTACATGCACTGGAATTGCAATTGAAAAGAAAAATAAGGCGGGCTGGCATCCATCTTCAGCGGAGATGGAAAGAGAGCAGAACGCCCCCCCTCTGCCCCAACTGTGCCCCCCCTCCCCATCCCTGCGTGGTGGCTTCCGTTCACCGGCTCCTTCGGGGCCCAGCACCGCCGGCAGGGCGCGTTTCCACGCTTGCGGAAAACCTCCCTGCGGGCTCTTATTCGGCTGCGCGGCTTCCGGGACCGCCAAGAGATCAGCCCCAAGAGAGGAAGAGGAGGGGCTTTATTCCACATTTCGGAGGAGAAGAGTACGGTGGCCCCAAGGGGGTGGGGGCTATAAACTGAAATAGTCGAGGCTGTTGTGGCGACAAAGGTTCGTGGTCCAGATGGCGTCTCCCCGGTTGGCGCTGAGCAGCATCTGCTGGAGTTCGTTGCTGACCCGGGAGAACTTCTCCTCGTCCACGGAACCGTTGAGCAGATTGGAGGAGGTGGGGGGCCAGGGCAGGTCGTCCCCGTAGCAGTCCACGGGGTAGGGGTAGATGACCAGCCGCAGGTCCAAGAGGCCCACCGTCTTGTGGAGCAGGTTCTTCACCCCTTTGGCCGAGATGGGGTTGCCGAAGACGCCCAGGTAGCGCAGGTGGGAGCAGCGGCAGAGGGCCGGCAGGAGCAGGTTGAGGTGGGTGTCCATCAGGCGGCACTCCATGATGTCCAGGTGGAGCAAGGTGGAGGCGGCCTCGGTCAGCAGGCCCTGCAGGGGCTGGAGGAGGCTGTCGGACAGGTTGTTGCCGCTCAGGTCCAGCTTCTTTAGGGCCGAGGTGTGGAGGCTTTGGGAAAGGTAGGCGAAGTCGTTGGGCAGCAGGTAGCAAAAGGCCAGCTCCAGGCTCTCCAGGGGGCTTCGCAGGTCCCTGCAGGTACAGCGAAAGAGAAGGCTGCTTAAGGACTGGCAGGACCCCCCCCTTCTCCCCTCGTGCCGTGCTCTACAGCAGGGCTTTTCAACCAGGGGTACGGGTACCACCTGTGGTACATGGGCACCTGGCAGGTGGTACGCCACCATCCTAGAAAAGTGGTAGCAGGGGAGGGGAATGAGCTGAACCGGTGGCAGCACCGCACAAGCCTGAGTGAGAGACGGATGGAGCTGCAGGGCTGTCAGAGCTCAGCGGAAGCACCAGGATCAGCGCCAGGCTCCAGCTGAGCCCTGAAGAAGCACCAATCAGCTGGAAAGCAGCACTGATCCTGGCACTTCTGCTGAGCCCTGAAGAAGCACAGATCAGCTGGAATGTTGCAGCCTCTCCAGGGTCTTGTGATTTACATTCAGATGCTTGGCCACCGATTCATATTTATGACGGTCACAGTGTCCCAGGGTCATGTGAAGCGACCAAAACCTGCTGCAACCACCCAACAGACCGGGGGGGGGGGGAAATAAAAACCAAACACCCTCATCTCACCCCCACCGCCAATCCTCAACAGAAATGCTCACAACAGTGGAAACCTCAGACAGGAGGAAGAGCGCGGGCGGGCGGGCGGGCAGGCAGGCAGGTGTCTTGTTCGGCTGTGGCTTGGGGGCACTTTTTTCAGTGCCATTGTAACTTCCAACAGTCACCAAGCAAACTGTTGTAAGTCGAGGACTACCTGTACTTCATCACTTTTTTCCCTTTTTTTTTGTCATCAAGTTTTTGACACCTTGCTAGGCGACTGGTGGCACTTGGATGTTTGCCATATCCCAAAAGTGGTACAATGGGTGGAAAGGTTGAAAAGCTCTGCTCTACAGCCCCCCCTCAGGCTGGGACACCCAGAGCTCTGCAGCGGTTTCTGGAGGAGAAGCCCCCTTGCACCCAAGGATGCATGGCCAAGAATCACGGCCAAGATCGGTTATTTATTATTCAATGTATTGACCGCCCATTTTATCGCAGGTTAAGTCTGGGCGGCTTACAATATTAAAAGCGTACAATTAAAAAAAAACTTAGATGCAATATGATCTAAGTAATACAAAAAGATATTCAACCCCAACTAATAAAATGAAAATAAAATTTAAAAAAAAGGGATGCGAAATGAAATGTATTTTACTTGCCCAAGGATATGTGCTTAAGCGGTTATGAGTAATGGATCCAACCATGAATATATATATTTTTCTCTCTCTCTTTCGGGCACCCTATTCAAAACATACCCTGAAGGTCTCTGGGGCTTCGTTAAATGTTGCAAGGGCCACACCTATGCCAAGGCCTGAGATTGTAGAATAACAATTGGAGGGGACCTTAGAGGTCTTCTAGTCCAATCCCCTGCTCAGGCAGAAAACCCTATAGCATTCCAGACAAGTGGTTGACCAGTCTCTTCTTAAGAACTTCCAGTGTTGCAGAAGGGAGGGAGGGAGGAAAAGAATAACAGAGCTGGAAGGGACCTTGGAGGTCATCTAGTCCAACCCCCTGCTCAGGCAGAAAACCCTATAGCATTCCAGACAAAAGGTTGACCAGTCTCTTCTTAAAAACTTCCAGTGTTGCAGAAGGGTGGGAGGGAGGGAGGGAGGGAGGGAGGGAAGGACGGAAGGAAGGAAGAAAGGGGAATAACAGGACTGGAAGGGACCTTGGAGGTCATCTAGTCCAACCCCCTGCTCAGGCAGAAAACCCTACAGCATTCCAGACAAATGGTTGACCAGTCTCTTCTTAAAAACTTCCAGTGTTGCAGAAGGGAGAGAGGAAGAAGGGAGGGAGGGAGGGAGGGAAGGAAGGAGAATAACAGAGCTGGAAGGGACCTTGGAGGTCATCTAGTCCAACCCTTCTCTGGTTAACTGTTCAGCTTGTGCGCCACCCACTTAATGGGCCTTTTAAGAAGCGAAAGGCAGCACAGGAGAGACTTAAACCAACACCAAGCGAGGCAAAAGTACACATTAAGCCCACAAACACACAGGGCATCGAGCAACCTTGACCCCTTTTCCTTTTGCATGTTATCCCACGCCTTTTTCCTCGTCCTCTTCGCCATCCCTATTTTCCTACGTTTCTCCTTTTTGTTCGTGTTTTACGTTTTGACAAATTAGTAAAATAATAATAATAATAATTATCGGAGAGAGGGGGGGAGGAAAGAGACAGGCGGCAAATAAATCTGAGTTTCCGAATGGGAGTGTGGCCGCGTTGCTCGAATGGGGAAAATGGCCCTCCCCGTCTCCGCCCCGTGGGCCGGGCCCGCTCCGCCCAGGGTGCCTTACCCCAGCAGTTGCCGCAGCTTCCCCGAGAGCCGCGAGGAGCCCAGGTTCAGCTCTTTGAGGCAGCTCAGGCGGCTGAGCTGGGTGGCGAAGTACTGCAGGCTCCCTTCCATGCCCACCGTCAGGCGCCGGACGTCGATGTTGCTGTAGGGCAGCTTCAGGCTGGCCAGGTTGGTGAACTTGGTCAAGTGGGGGAGGACCACCCGCAGGCCGGAGAGGCCGAGGTTGTTGAAGCGCAGGTCCACCTGCCGGACCCCGGCCGGGTCCAGGAACTCCAGGAGCCCCACGGTGCTGGCGATGGACAGCTCTTCCGCCCGGAAGTCCCGGCAGCGCAGGCGCAGGGCGTTGCTGCTGTTGATCTGCAGGGCGTCCTTCAGCACCACGTAGGAGGTGCTGTTGACAAAAAGGTCCACCCAGACGTCCACGGAAACGGGCTGGGGCGCCGGCTGGGCCACCGAGCTGCTGTAGGGGCCCTTCCTGCGCTTGGAGGAGCGCTTCAAGCACTTGCTCTGCTGCTTGGAGACGTCCAGGCAGGCCTTGGCCAGCGTGACCGTCCTGGACCACAAGCTCATGCTCTCCGGGCCCTGCCCTTCGTCCTGCAGGCCCGTCATGTCCAGGATCTGCAAGCGCTGCCCCTTGCTGCAAAAGGGAAAGCCGTTAAAGCAGGAGGAGGAGGAGGAGGAGGAGGAGGAGGAGGAGGAGGAGGAAAGGACTGTGGGGTCCCTGGTTGGTTGTTTTCTTCCAGACGTTTCATGGCCCAACTAGGTAACATCATCAGTGCTAGAAGGGAGTGGGGTTTGCAGAGAGGAGGAGGAGGAGGAGGAGGAGGAGGACTGTGGGGTCCCTGGTGCTATCTGAGCTTTGTTGTTTTTTTTCGAGACATTTCATGACCCAACTTGGGAACATCATCAGTGCTGGAAGGCAGTGGAGTTTGCAGAGAGGAGGAGGAGGAGGAGGAGGACTGTGGGGTCCCTGGTGCTGTCTGAGCTTGGTTGTTTTTTTTTCGAGATGTTTCATGACCCAACTTGGGAACATCATCAGTGCTGGAAGGCAGTGGGGTTTGCAGATAGGAGGAGGACGACGACAACTATGGGGCCTTGGAGGTGTCTGAGCTTGGTCATTTGCTTGCAGACATTTCATTAAAAGCAGCTGACCTCATCTGTGCTATAATGATGAAACCTCCCTCCCTTCTAACATTGATGAGGTTATCTAGTTGGGTCATGAAACGTCAGCAGAGCATAGCTGACTCAGGAATTCTGGGAGTTGAAGTCCATGAGTCATAAAAGAGCTGAGTTTGCCCACCCCTGGTCTATACATATGTTTTAAATGTGTGTTATGTATGTGTACACTGGAGAGCAAGCATCTAAATTTCGTTTTTAATGTGTGCAGTTGTGCCCACAGTAAAAAAAAAAAATGACAATAAAGGTTATCTAAATCTAGAAAAAAAAATCTAATCTAATCTAAATGCCTCCGTCTGGCTGACAGTCTTAAGTGTGGCTTATTTTGGGGCGCAGGGCTTATATTACGAGGGTCCTGAAAAAAATCACGCTAGGGATTATTTTCCTGGCTGGGCCGTATTTTGGGGGAAATACGGTATCTGTTATTACTCCAGCTGATCACTGAGTGGGCTGGCTTGCCTTCCTAGAGGTCACCCTTTGCCCAAGCCTAAATAAGTGCTTTGATGGGACTAGGAAGAAAATAGGATTCAGTTGTGTTCACGGTGATCTTTACTAAAATTATTCTGGGGTCCCTGGAGGAAATAGCGTTATTCCTGGATTGCCTTATTGGGTACCGTTTGGTCTTCTCAGCATCTTTAGGGCAAAGGATCCAGGACAGCCACTGGGCAAATAAAATGAACATCAGGCAGGTGAACCCAACCTTTATCTTCACAGGCAAAGGTTTTGACACCGTGTGTAGGAATCGCAAGCAATGAGAAATGGCTTTCCAGATAGAGAGAGAGAAGGTCAGGGTCTTAAAAATGCTGGAGAGAGGTTTTAAGTGTGTGATAGAATGACAACTGACAATGAAAGAGCCAGGTGAGAGGCATCACAAATTAGAAAGTTTAGGGAATCCTGTGGTTTTAACACCACCACATTTCTGTTCCTAAGCGAGACAGTGAAGTGAGCTTTGCCCCGTTTTGTGACTTTTCCTGCCACAGTTGTTATGTGAGTCTGTTGTTGTTAACTTTGTACAGGCAGTCCTCGACTTACATCAGTTCGTTTAGTGAACGTTCGAAGTCACAACAGCACTGAAAAAAGTGACTTATGACCATTTTCACACTTATGACCGTTTTTCACAGTCACGACCACTGCGACATCCCCGGGGTCACGTGATCTAAATTCAGGAGCTTGGCAATGGCCTCCTATTGACGACAGTCGCAGTGTATCCCGTGTGTGTGTGTGTGTGTGTGTGTGTGTGTGTGTGTGTGTGTGTGTGTGTGTCACTTGATCCTCTTTTGCGACCATACGACAAGCACAGTCACCGGAGAAGCCAGATTCACTTAAAAACGGTGTTATTAACAACTGCAATGATTCACTTAAGAACGGTGGCAGCAAAGGTCATAAAATGGGGCAAAATTCATTTAACAAAAGCCTCACCAAGCATCAGAAATTGGGGGCTGAATTGTGGTAGTAAGTCACTGGTCATAAATAGGAATCGTTTGCCAAGCGTCCGAATTTTGATGGTGTGACTGTGAGGATGCTGCAACGGTTGTAAGTGCGAAAAATGATCCTACGTCACTTTTTTGTGCCTTTGTGATGAACTGAACTGTCATTAAGCCGAGGAGCACTTGTCTTTTTCTGGCCTCAGTGGAGAAGCACGTTCTGTATCCACCAACCCTTCCCTTATGGCAGTGGTGGTGAACCTATGGCACGTGTGCCAGAGGCGGCACTCAGAGCCCTCTCTGTGGGCACACACACCATGCCCCGGAGATGGCAACCGTCCCTCTTCAACCAGTCGCCCACTAACTCGCGGAGGTCCCACATGGCCGGATAAATCCCAGCATGGCTGTTCCTCCCCTCCCCCGTCCCATCCCTCCTGGCCTTGCATGCTCTCCTTTTCCCGGGCATGACCCACTGCATCGCCTCCTTACCTGTCGACAGGCCGGCCAACTCAGAGGCGGCTTCTCTGAACTGCTGGCGGTGGGCTGCCGAGCCCCAGAGTGCGCCGGCCGAGGGGCCGATAGGCTGTGGCTGCTGACGGACACTGTTGGCCCCCATGCACTCACTGGCCTGTGTGCGGGGGCCTACGGTGTCAGGCAGCAGCCACCCTGGCCCCTGCCTCGCTTTGCCCTGCAACAATGGCACCTCCGCCCTGCCTCGCCTCACCCCGCAGGATGAGCCTCCTGCCCACTGCCCCATCTGCCAGAGACCCCCTGGATCTCCCCCAACCCTGCCCAGCCCCACAGGTGTCCCTCCCCACGAGCAACATCAAGGTGACCATGCCCACCTTGGCCACACCCACCCAGTCTACCATGACCACAGCCACAACCACCCAGTGGGCCACGCCCACCTGGCACCCGGCGATTAAATATGTGGGTTTTGGGTTGCAGTTTGGGCACTCGGTCTCTTAAAAGGTTCGCCATCACTGCCTTATGGAGACCAAAGAACAAAGGGGAGCATGTACCTCTTAGTACGACTTCGATCCTCCAGCATCTTCATGAGGTATGTCACCACCCCCAAGATAATGGCCTGAATGCACAGCTTGTTGGGTTTCTCCCGGATCAGGGCCCGTTCGCAATGCTGGCATTTGCGCAGGAGTTTCTGGAAACTGAGGACGTGGAAGGGCCAGGTCTGCACTAACTGCTGGAGCGACGGAGTTCTCTTATCCATGAACGCGGCCTTGAACAGGACGGGATACAGCTCCTTCGGAAGGAAGCCCAGGGCATCTTGCAGAGTTGTGTAATGAGAGACAACTTTCTGGGCACAGAGGAAGACCAGGGAATACATGGCGGCAACCGGCCAGGGAGCGAGCCAGAGGGACGCTAGGGAAAAGAATAATATTGCTAGATATTTTTTCTCGCCAGTCTATCTCGAAAAACATCCATCTAAGTTTCCTAGCGACTTCAGTTTCAAAAAAACATATAATGAGAAATGGAGATACAAAATGCACATTATAAACAAACAAACAAAAAAACCACAGCGTTCCCGCAACGAATTCAGAGAGAAGGGGTCACCCTATTGTCCAAACCACCTGAGAGCAGGACAAGAAATAATGGAGGGAAACTAACTGAGGAGAGAACCAACCTGGACCAAAGAGAAATTTTCTGAGAGTGAGAACGATCAATCAGTGGAACAGAATTTGCCTCCAGAAGTTGTGGGTGCCCCAACACTGGAGGATTTTAAGAAAAGACTGGACAGTCACTTGTTTGAAATGGTATAGGGTCTCCTGCTTGAGCAGGGGGTTGGACTAGAAGACCTCCAAGGTCCCTTCCAGCCTGTTATTCTATGTTCTAAGGAAGGGGATCTTCAAACTTGGCCCTTGGATGACTTGTGGACTTCAACTCCCAGAATTCCTGTCTTAAAGCATCCTGGCCGAGGAATTCTGAGAGTTGAAGTCCACAAGTCATCAAAGGGCCAAGTTTGAAGACCCCTGTTCTAAGGTAACAGCTATTATTTGTCAATTCCAGTCAAAAACCCACAACAACTTACGGTACCTTAAAAACTAGTAAATGGGTTATTACGTCAGTTTTTAGGATTACTCTTTACTTCTTCAAATACGTGGATCCAATCCAACGTTCTGCAGCCTGCGAAAGTCTAGACTGAAGGATCGGATTAATGTCAGGCACGAAAGACCAAGTCCACAGCGAAGGTCTAATTAAACTGATTTATTGCTAAGCAGCACACAGGGATCTTGTCAACTAATGGGGGGTACCTGCTGAAGTGAGATAATGGTCACTGAAGGAAGGTGGGATTTAGTCTGCTTGCAGCTACGAAGGGATTCTAGGCTGATTCCTCTTTAGACTCCGCCTCCAGGTTCTGCCACTCCTTCTCCTACAGTTAGGGACAGATTGTCATGGAGAACATCTATGTGCACACTAAGAGTTGACAGTGATTTGATGGCACATAAACAATCAATCAATCAAGCTTGAAAGGGCCACAAGCCTCACTCTTGTTAAAGTTAAGAAAGGTCTTCAGCCCGGCCTTTCAATCACAAGATCACGTGAAGTGTTAATACCACTTTACAAGGCCTTGGTAAGGCCACACTTGGAATACGGCATCCAGTTTTAGTCACCACGATGTAAAAAAGATGTTGAGACTCTAGAAAGAGTACAGAGAAGAGCAACAGAGATGATTAGGGGACTGGAGGCTAAAGCATATAAGGAACGGTTGCTGGAATTGGGTATGTCTAGTTTAATGAAGAGAAGGACCAGGGGGGACAGGATAGCAGTGTTCCAATATCTCAGGGGCTGCCCCAAAGAAGAGGAGGGTCCAGCTATTCTCCAAAGCATCAGAAGGCAGGACAAGAAGCAACAGATGGAAACTCATCAAGGAGAGAAACAACCTAGAACTAAGGAGAAACTTCCTGACAGTTAGAACAATTAATCAGTGGAATAACCTGCCTCCAGAAGTGGTGAATGCTCCAACACTGGAAGTTTTTAAGAAGAGACTGGACAGCCATTTGGCCGAAATGGTATAGGGTTTCCTACCTGACCAGGGGGTTGGACTAGATGACTTCCAAGGTCATCATCATCATCATCATTATTATTATTCCCCTGACCGCAATAGAGGCAAAGTTCATGAAATCACTGCCTACTTAAGTTTGTATTGCATACTTTCTTGGTCCTCCAAGAGATGAAACTCTATGATAGATGATCCCCTTTTGCAGACTTACAGGTCCTGGAAGCTTCTGGATGTCTTGGGATAAGAGAAAGGTTACCTCCACAGATAGCTGCTCTGCTGACAGGCTAATCCCACTGGATCCAAAAAGCAGATTCAGCCCTTCCGACTCTTAAGGATTGTGGCTGCTGCTGCTTCTTCTCCTGATTTGATCCACAGAGCTATCCAAAATGAGTTGACTTCCTCAGGAAATGTAGCTTTGTATATCGTATCCTCTTTAAAGCTCTTCCCTTAGGATTCCTCCATGACTAAATCTGAGACACAAAGGCAAGAGCACAATTAACTTACTAATGGAGCTTTTGATGGAGCAGGCATACAGGTAATGGAGCAGGCACGCAGATAAAACAACAGGTTATGTCTATTTATTTATTTATGAAACTTATATACCGCTTTAAGTGCAAGCACTCTCTAAGCGGTGTACACCAGTAAGCAATGTTATGTATGTATGTATTTATGTATGTATGTGTGTGTGTGTGTGTGTGTGTGTCTTTGGTTGTTCGGGTTTTCTCCCACGTAAAATTGGAAGTGTCTTGGCGACGTTTCGACGAAGTCCCATTCGTCATCTTCAGGCTGGTGCTTTCAGCTTCGTGCCTCGAGCAGCAGTGTGTGGTCTTGGCTGTTTCTTCCTTTTAACTGCCAGTGGAGGTATGAACTGATTGGGTGGGAGCTTGGCTGTATTCTGATTGGGTGGAGGTGTGTTCTGATTGGTTAGGGGCTTGGCTGTGCTCTGATTGGCTGGGGGGTTGGCTGTGCTCTGATTGGCTGGGGGGTTGGCTGTGCTCTGATTGGCTGGGGGAGTGTTCTGTTTGGTTGTGCTCAGGTTAGTCTGAGTTGCAGAGGGATTCAAGATTTTGGGCTGCCCTGCCATTCCTTGGCTTCGCGTTCGTGGTCGTGCTTCCTCTTCATGGAGGGTGTCAGTTTGCTTCATGTATGGATTGGGGGGGTTTAAAGTGGCTAATGATGCAGCTGTGGTCTGGCTTCTGGTTTGTGGTCGTGCCTCATAGTCAGTGTGGCTTTGGGTTTGTTTTTTGCGTGGATGTTTGGTGGTGACATCCTGTGTGGTTTTTGTGAGTGTGGGTCTGGTATCATTTTTTGTGTTAGGGAGTCGTTTGTCAATGAGGGCGGGTTTCCAAATGGCTGGTAGGCGGGAGGTATCATCTCGCTTGTTCATGCTGTGTGGGCGTTTTTCTATCTCGATGGCTTCTCTGATTATTCTGTTATTAAAATGTTCACTTTTGGCAATGGTTCTGGTATTTTTAAAGTCAATTTCATGTCCTGTAGCTTTAAGGTGTTGGACCAGGGAAGATGTTGGTTCCTCTTTTTTGACTGAGTTCTTATGTTCTTCAATGCGTGCACTTATTCTTCTGTTGGTTTGTCCGATGTATGTGGTGGGACAAGTGGTGCATGGGATTTCGTATACTCCTCGATTTTCTAATTCAATTTTATCTTTGGGGTTTCTAAGGATGGTGGATATTTTTCTGTTTGTGCAGAATGCTGTTTTGATGTTGTGTTTATGGAGGATCTTACTGATTCTGTCTGTGATGCCTTTTATGTATGGGAGGATGGCTTTGCCGTTTTCTTGTTCTTTGTCTTGGATTTTAGTGGGGGTTTCTTTTTGGATTAGGTTTGTAATCTTATTTCTATGGAATCCATTGGATGTTAGTACATTGGTGAGAGTGTGTAGTTCGGGTTTTAGGTGTTGTTCGTCAGCTAAGCGTTTTGTTCTGGAGATGAGTGTCTTGGCTACAGAGTTGATCTGTGCTGGGTGGTGGTGTGAGAGAGCGTGCAGATAGCGGTTTGTGTGTGTTTTCTTCTGGTAGATGGTGTGTCCTAGGGAGCCATTGGATTTCTTGTAGACTAAGACATCCAGGAAGGGAAGTTGGTTGTTAGTTTCTGTTTCCATGGTGAACTGTATTTTGGGGTGTAGGCTGTTGAGGTGTGTGAGGAAGTTGTCCAGTTTTTCTTTCCCATGTGGCCAGATTATGAAGGTGTCGTCTACGTATCTGAGCCAGAGTTTGGGTTTGTGATCAGATTTTTCTAGAGCTTGGGTTTCAAAGTGTTCCATGTAGAGGTTGGCAATGACAGGTGAGAGGGGTGATCCCATGGGTGCTCCTTCTGTTTGTTTGTATTTTTGTCCATTATAGATGAAGTATGTGTTGGATAGGCAGTGGTTGGTCAGATCTAAGATGTGTTTGGGGGGGTTATATTTGTTTTGGATAGCTGTCAAGGCTTCTTTGATAGGCACTTGGGTGAAGAGGGATATGACATCGAAGCTCACTAGTAGGTCGCTGGGCTGTAAGTTTTGTTTCTTTATGATCTCTATAAACTGGAATGAGTTTTTTACGTGTGAGGTGATGGATTCTGCATAGGGCTGTATGGTCTCCCCAAGATACACAAGGAAGGAATCCCACTCAGACCTATAGTCAGCTCCATAGGCTCACCTCTACAAAACCTAGCCAAATTTCTCGCCAAACAACTACAGCCCTATGCAGAATCCATCACCTCACACGTAAAAAACTCACTCTCACCAATGTACTAACATCCAATGGATTCCATAGAAATAAGATTACAAACCTAATCCAAAAAGAAACCCCCACTAAAATCCAAGACAAAGAACAAGAAAACGGCAAAGCCATCCTCCCATACATAAAAGGCATCACAGACAGAATCAGTAAGATCCTCCATAAACACAACATCAAAACAGCATTCTGCACAAACAGAAAAATATCCACCATCCTTAGAAACCCCAAAGATAAAATTGAATTAGAAAATCGAGGAGTATACGAAATCCCATGCACCACTTGTCCCACCACATACATCGGACAAACCAACAGAAGAATAAGTGCACGCATTGAAGAACATAAGAACTCAGTCAAAAAAGAGGAACCAACATCTTCCCTGGTCCAACACCTTAAAGCTACAGGACATGAAATTGACTTTAAAAATACCAGAACCATTGCCAAAAGTGAACATTTTAATAACAGAATAATCAGAGAAGCCATCGAGATAGAAAAACGCCCACACAGCATGAACAAGCGAGATGATACCTCCCGCCTACCAGCCATTTGGAAACCCGCCCTCATTGACAAACGACTCCCTAACACAAAAAATGATACCAGACCCACACTCACAAAAACCACACAGGATGTCACCACCAAACATCCACGCAAAAAACAAACCCAAAGCCACACTGACTATGAGGCACGACCACAAACCAGAAGCCAGACCACAGCTGCATCATTAGCCACTTTAAACCCCCCCAATCCATACATGAAGCAAACTGACACCCTCCATGAAGAGGAAGCACGACCACGAACGCGAAGCCAAGGAATGGCAGGGCAGCCCAAAATCTTGAATCCCTCTGCAATTCAGACTAACCTGAGCACAACCAAACAGAACACTCCCCCAGCCAATCAGAGCACAGCCAACCCCCCAGCCAATCAGAGCACAGCCAACCCCCCAGCCAATCAGAGCACAGCCAAGCCCCTAACCAATCAGAACACACCTCCACCCAATCAGAACACAGCCAAGCTCCCACCCAATCAGTTCATACCTCCACTGGCAGTTAAAAGGAAGAAACAGCTAAGACCACACATTGCTGCTCAAGGCACGAAGCTGAAAGCACCAGCCTGAAGATGACGAATGGGACTTCGTCGAAACGTCGCCAAGACACTTCCAATTTTACGTGGGAGAAAACCCGAACAACCAAAGACCTACATACAAATACCCGCGAAAACCTCAGAAAACATACACACACACACACACACACACACACACACACACACACACACACATACATTGCCCCCAACAATCTGGGTCCTCATTTTACCTACCCCGGAAGGATGGAAGGCTGAGTCAACCTTGACCCGGTGAGATTTGAACCGCTGACCTGCTGAACACAGTCAGCTAAAGTGGCCTGCAGTACTGCACTCTAACTGCTGCGCCACCTCGGCTCATATGAGAATCTCCACAGACATACAGTTAATCCTCCACTCACGATTAAAATTGACCCCCCAATTTTTGTTGTTAAATGAGTCCGTCCCATTTTACGACCTTTCTTGCCACAGTTGTCAAGGGAATCGCTGCCGTTGTTAAGCTAGTAACAAAATCTGGCTTCTCCACTGTCGGAAGGTCACAAAAGTTGATCACGTGACCCTGGGACACCCCAACCGTCATAGCTATGAGGCGGTTGCCAAATGTCCGGAGTCTGATCACCTGATCAAGAGGATCGTGTGAAATATGGTCATAAGTCACTTCTTTTAGTGCCACTGTAACTTGGAACGGTCACTAAATCAATGGTTGTAAATCAAGGACTACCTGTATCTTGGAGGTATTTGCCTGACCAGAAGTATGGCTTTAAGGGGGGGGGGAGAAAGAATATCAGGAGCTCTTTTAAATGATTCAGGAGGGAAGCTTTTCTTTGGCTTATGATACAATGCTTGCTCCAGGGGAGGAAAGCTATGGCAAATTTATTTATTTATTTATGAGACTTATATACCGCTTTAAGTGCAAGCACTCTCTAAGCGGCGTACACCAGTAAGCAATGTATATATATATATTTACATTGCCCCAACAATCTGGGTCCTCATTTTACCTACCCCGGAAGGATGGAAGGCTGAGTCAACCTTGAGCCGGTGAGATTTGAACCGCTGACCTGCTGAACACAGTCAGCTAAAGTGGCCTGCAGTACTGCACTCTAACTGCTGCGCCACCTCGGCTCTAGACAAATCTAGACAGCATACTAAAAAGCAGAGACGTCACCCTGCCAACAAAAGTGTGTCTAGGCACGGCCATGGTTTTCCCAGTTGCAACGTAGGGCTGTGAAAGTTGGACCATAAGAAAGGCTGAGCGCAAAAAGAATGGAGGCCTTTGAACGCTGGTGCTGGAGAAGACTCCTGCGAGTCCCTTGGACTGCAAGGCGATCCAACCAGTCAGTCCTGGAGATCAACCCCGACTGCTCTTTAGAAGGCCAGATCCTGAAGCTGAAACTCAAGTCCTTTGGCCACCTAATGAGAAGGAAGGACTCACTGGAGAAGAGCCTGATGCTGGGAAAGATGGAGGGCAAGAGAAGAAGGGGACGACAGAGAAGGAGGTGGCTGGATGGAGTCCCTGAAGCAGGAGGCGTGAGCTTAAATGGGCTCCAGAAGATGGCAGAGGACAGGAAGGCCTGGAGGAACGTGGTCCATGGGGTCGCAATGGGTTGGACACGACTTCGCAACTAACAACAACAGTGCATAGTTTCAAGAGGACAATCTGTACACCGTGATAGCAATGTTCCAATTAAGCTTTATCCCTGTGAAGTAGCAAATGATTGCTAGCCTTCCTAAAAGCTCCTATAAAATAACTTTGCTCTCCCTAAAGTGTGGTTGCAGCATTAAGCAGCATCTGAATGACTGCTATTGAAATGACTCACGTTAACATTTAAGCTCTTAAGTATCTTGATCATTTAAGCTCTTAAGTATCTTGATGGTCAAGGGTTTTTTTTTCTTCTTCATTTTAATGACAGGCACTTTTGTGCGTGAAACTCCCAAAGAAGTTTAGTCTTAAAGAGCCTTATCTTAAAACAAATCTGACTGACCTCCATAACTTGTTTAGCCGGTGGCTGGATACCCCATGGAGCAACAACTAGGTTCTTTGCTCTGGGGCAGTGGTTCTCAACTGGTGGGTCGGGACCCCATTTGGGGTCGAACGACCATTTCACGGGGGTCGCTAAACAACGCAGTCCGCCATTTTTCCCCCCTTTTCCTTAGCTGTGCTACCCCCTTTTATTCTATTGGCTTTTGAAAGCCAATAGAATAGACTCTCTTGAATAGAGTCTAATTCTATTGGCTTTCCAAAGCCAATAGGAATTGTCCAGGCTGTCTCTGCCCTGCTGAGCTCGCCAAAAGTCCCATTCTGCAAACAGTGCTGCACCAGTTGAGTAGTCCTCGACTTACGACCGGTTGAGTAGTCCTCGACTTACGACCAGTTGGGGGGGGGTCGCGGCATTAAAAAGGTTGAGAACCACTGTACTAAGAGGATGCTCCTTCTGGGAGAGAGCAGGTTGGACAATATACTGGAGATCTTTAAGAAAAGACTAGACAATCACCTGTCTGAGATGGTGTAGGTTCTCCTGCTTAAGTAGGGGGCTGGACTAGAAGACCTCCAAGGTCCCTTCCAGCTCTATTCTATTTTACTTCTTACTCTTACCTAAGAGAAAAACGGAGCTTACTTTGGAATGCACGGGTTTAATACGTAAAACATATTAAATTTTACCAAAGATTCTTCAACAAGCCGAAATGCAACCTTACCATCAGGAAACGAGGACAATAATTTTATAAAGTACTGTCACTGCTTTGAACTGCTAGTCTTAATTGGGAAGAACAAAAAAGGCCTGAACTCAATTCTTCTCTTTTATTTCTACCTCTTTTGCCTTGGTGGTGAAATGGACTCCAGCTACCAGTCAGAAGACAAGAGGGAAAACTCTCTAATTTCACAACCTAGACTAGGCCGAGTTCAAACATGCTACGGAATTTCTAGAAGCCTGGCACTCTGATAAATTAACCACCAAGAGATACATAGACACAAAGAATATCCACGTACTATGTAAAAGGGACTATCGACAAGCCAAAGAAAAAATGGAACAAAAAGACTAAAACACCTCCCCACCAGCAATCAGCATTTATATGAGCACCAAGATTAACATTAGGTCAACAATCAAGGGGAAACAATACCCCAGTCAAGGAACCACCAAGGCTGGCAAACAAGCTAATAATAAACAGCCTAATCAAGGAAATACCAATACTGACAGGGCAAGCCAGTAGCCTATAAACTGAAAGCAAACCCCACTCGCACTGATGATGTTACCTAGTTGGGTCATGAAACATCCGGAGGAAAGCAACCAAGCTCAGAGAGCACCAAGGATCCCACAGTCCTCCTCCTTTTTCTTTTCCTCTTCTCCTCCCCTTCTTCCTCTTCCTCTTCCCTCCATTCTGCAACCCCCCCTTCTAGCATTGATGATGCTACCTAGTTGGGTCATGAAATGTCTGCAAGAAAACTGCCAAGCTCAGAAAGCACCAGGAGAGAGAACCCTCAGTTCTCTTCCTCCAATCCCACTGCCTTCTACCACTGATGATGTTACCTGGTTGGGTCATGAGACGTCCGGAGGAAAGCAACCAAGCTCAGAGAGCACCAGGGACACCTCACAGAAGAGTTGTTGTATATTTCCCTACCCTGATTATTAAGCTGGAATCTAACATGTAGCTGAAGGAAGGAAGGAAGGAAGGAAGGAAGGAAGGAAGGAAGGAAGGAAGGAAGGAAGGAAGGAAGGAAGGAAGGAAGAAAGAAACAAACAGAGAGAGAGAGAAAGAGAGGGAGAGAGAGAGAAGTCCAAGTTTCTACATGCATTCACTCACCACAACTGAGCGCTCTATAGACCCACCCCCAATTACGGTGAACCTACCCAGCTACAGACCCCACCAAGCTGAAGGGTCTGTTTCTGGATGATGCTTTACTCTCTCCCCCCTTCCCAACCCACAAAAAATACGCAAGGCTCTGGGGATCTGGAAATTTGAGACTTAAGGAATACTTTTAACAAAAGAAACATTCAGAGATACAGTCATATCCCGTGAAGCCGCACAGCAGCAGATCACATCAAATCCTAAAAAAAACCATGGACACCCCTTGATGGATGTAAAACTGAACAAGATTTCGATACTGAATGCTTTTGCCAGCAATTTCAAGACACAATCATCAATGAAAAAAGAATCCTTACGAGACAATCTCAGCAGAGCAGAAACAAATTGCCATCCAAGGACTCAAGAGACTAACAATGACATCATAATCAAACAAGCTGAGAGCAAGCAACTTTGCCCAGATCTCAGGCTACCACGCTCCCATAAGAGGCACCATAGACTTCTTAAAGATCAAAATCTACTGACAACTCCTCTGGGACCATCATTTAGCCACCGTGGATGTGCCACACAATAACTTGGGGTGACCTGATAGCAGACTTCCAGTATCTCAGGGGCTGCCCCAAAGAAGAGGGAGTCAAGCTATTCTCCAAAGCGCCAGAAGGCAGGACAAGAAGCAACGGATGGAAACTCACCAAGGAGAGAAGCAACCTAGAACTAAGGAGAAACTTCCTGACAGTTAGAACAATTAACCAGTGGAACCACCTGCCTCCAGAATTTGTGAATGCTCCAACACTGGAAGATTTTAAGAAGAGACTAGACAGCCATTTGTATGAAATGAACTAGGGTTTCCTGCCTGAGCAGGGGGTTGGACTAGAAAAGAAGAAACAGGGGCGATATGATAGCAGTGTTCCAGTATTTGAGGGGCTGCCACAAAGAAGAGCGGGGTCCAATTATTCTCCAAAGCACCTGAAGGCAGGTCGAGAAACAATGGTTGGAAACGAACCAAGGAGAGAAGCAACCTGGAACTAAGGAGAAATTTCCTGACAGTGAGGACAATTAACCAGGGGAACCACCTGCCTTCAGAAGCGGTGAATGCTTCACGTTGGAGGTTTTTAAAAAGATTGGACAACTGTTTGTCTGAAATGGTATAGGGTTTCCTGCCAAGGTCCTTCCAACTCTGTTGTTCTGTTAACATTTCCACACATATGGGCTTCGAGCTGTGAGGATCATCATTAATGTCAACACGGTATGCCTTCTGTGAGTTTGCATTCACCAATATGAGCTTGTACTGTGACTGAATTTCTAGTTCAGGGGTTCTCAACCTTGGCCACTTTAAGACTTGTGGACTTCAACTCCCAGAATTCCTCAGCCAGCTTTGCTGGCTGAGGAATCCTGGGAGTTGAAGTCCACAAGTCTTAAAGTGGCCAAGGTTGAGAACCCCTGTTCTAGTTGCTGATGATTAACTACTTCATTGTGTTAAGAATTTTGATTATAACAGTAACATCCTAATTCAAAGCAAACTTGAAGGAAGAAAAAAAAAATAGAAGTAAAAAATGCAAGAAAAGAAAAAGAGCAAGGATATAATAAGGAAAAAGATAGAGAATAACTTCTAATCGTCATAAGTAGAGACAGAGTTAGTGTTTATACTCTCTCAAGTTACGTTATTTTTCATTTATCTATAAACAAATCCATAAGAACATCTTTTCAGTCCTGGTGCCAGCAGAAAGTTTAAAAAGTGTAACCAGAAGTAATAAGATATTTTTTTTTTCATCAAATAAACTAACTGTACATTCCTCCCTTTTACTTCTTTTATTCTTAATATTTTATTTGTTGACAAATATTGTCATAGGATTTTTATTTCTCTTCATTCTTCTTTGTCCCATCGCACAGAACATTCCAAGGCCTTAACAAGCCTCAGCTGAAAATCCACTAGGAAAAAATTACTTAGGTCAATTATGCTTGGCCTGTCGGCTATAAAACTCTGCTTGTCCACAGCTCCATTGATGGAATTAAACCAACCATTCAGAAGACGACCTACCCAGCCAGTGAGATCAAGAGAACTATCAACAGAGCCAGATCTATTCCTAGAGGGGACCTATTAAAAGGCAGACCACAGGAACACAATCACCTAACACCACTATTGACACCTCCAATTCACAGCCTGAGACATTCAAATGCATTATTAATAGGTTGCAACCATGCCAGACACAGCCAGCCAGCAAGCCAACTTTAAGGGGATCCTCACAGGAAAGACGAAAGAAAATAATGACGCAACAGAGGGAGCCAGATCCACTTTCTTATATGTGAGTTTGAGTTGTCTGTCTCAAATCACAGCCAAACTTAAATGCCTAATTGTCGGCTAATTCCCTTGTTTTTCAAATGAAAAATGACCCTAAGAATGGCTCCATCAAAGCCTATGCAAAAGGACACAGAACAAAAGGCTGGCACTGAGTCCTGGCCCATGCTGACTCAGGGAATTCTGGGAGTTGAAGTCCACAAGTCATAAAAGAGCCAAGGTTGCCTACCCCAGGGACTCTGGTCCAAGCCCTTTCCCAAGATTTGGTACAAAGGAACAGCTCTACAGAAAACAGAAAAATGCCCACTGAATAGGCTGGATTCAGTGAACCATGTGATTCACTTAACAACTACACTGACTTACGAAAGTAAAAACGATGGGTAGTCCTCGATTTTTGACGATGACAATTCAGCCCCAAATGTATGTTGCTAAGTGAGAAATTTGTTGAGTTTTGCCCCCTTTTAGGATTTTTCTTGCCACGGTTTATTAGGTGAATCACTGCAGTTGTTAAGATAGCCACACATTGTTAAGTGAATCTGGCTTCCCCATTGACTTTGCTTCTCAGAAGGTCGTAAATGGTGATCACGTGATCCCCCCAGGGCACTGTGAACGTCATAAATATGAGTCAGCTGCCAAGCATCCGAATTTTGATCACGTGACCACGGGGATGCTGCAACAGGCCTAAGTGTGAGAAACAATCCCAGGTTACTTTTTTTCCAGCGGCGTTGTAACTTCAAATCATCACTAAACAAATGGTTTATAACATTTCATTTAGTGACTGAAGTTACAACAGCACTGAAAAAAGGTTTTCACACTTACAACGGTTGCAGCATTCCCATGGTCACGTGATCAAAATTCATATGCTTGGCAACTGGCATGGACTTATGACGGTTGGAGTGTTCCAGGGTCCATGTTTGCAACCTTTTGACAAGCCAAGTCAATGGGGAAGCCAGATTTGCTTAATGACCTGTTAAGAAGTTCCGAGGACTCTCTATATCCGCTTCAGTTTTCTGCCAAACATAGTATAAAGGAGCATTTAAACGACGGACAATGTGGTGGCAAAATAAGACAGAACCCACAGACCAGATATGACGCTTCTCCCTCTAGGAGGGAGATGGGCAGTCTAAAAAGAAAAGTGATTAAAAAATAAACTAAAATAATAATAATAATAATAATAAACCACCCTAGAAATAAACTTGCAAGGAACCAAATCCTGCAGGTGAGGAGAAAAAAGCCAGAAAGGTTTTTGCACCCCTTCCCCAACTTAATAATAATAAAGTTGGAAGGGACCTTGGAGGTCATCTAGTCCAACCCCCTGCTCAGGCAGGGAACCCTATACCATTTTGGACAAATGGCTGTCCAATCGCTTCTTAAAAACGTCCAGTGTTGGAGCATTCACCGCTTCTGGAGGCAGGTAGTTCCACTGATTAATTGTCCTCGTTTTCAGGAAGTTTCTCCTTAGTTCTAGGTTGCAATGAAATATTTATGTGTGCGTAGGCGGCAATATAAATTTAATAAATAAATAAATATTATAAGTTTTATAAACAAACAAACCATATAAATTTTATAAATAAACCATATACCTTTTACAAAGCATATAAATGTTATAAAACAATATAAACTTTATAAACAAACAATATACATTTTACAAACGTACATTGTAGAAACAAATATAATTTTCTATAAACGATATAAACTTTGTAAATAAACCATATACATTTTATAAACAAACCATATACATTTTATAAATAAACACTGTACGTCTTATAAACCACATAAACTTTATAGATAAATAAATAAATGGATTTTATAAATAAATAAATTTAGGTGGGGTGTTGTTTTTTTTTAAACGGCCTCTCCTGATGACCCGCCCATCGCCCCCCCTCCAAGAGGACCCTCCTGAGTGACCCTAATTTTCCCTCAGCATCCCTCCCCAATTATTGGGCGCCCCCCCGGAAAGCCCCCTAAGATGAAAGGGAGCGCCTGGGGGGGAGGAAAGATCGGCGGGGGGGGTCCCCAGAGGCCTAGATTCCCGCCCATAGATGGGCCCGGCCTCCCCCCGCAGGCAGGGCCCGAGAAAATCCCCTCAGCAGCTACCGGGGATCGGGGCCCTGCCCGCTCCGGGCCTCCCTTCCTCACGCTCCTCAGATCCTGAAGGGGGTCTCCATGGCAACCGCGCCCGCCGTGGCCCGCGAAACGCCCCTCCGCCCTTACCCGCGTCTCGCTCCGTCTGGCCCGCGCTTTTCCCCCAGAAGCCCGCCTCCCCCCCCCCAGACTCAGACCGGACAAGCGGTCCCTCGGCGGCCTCCGTACTTCGCCGCGCACGCGCAGACGGTGTCCCCCGCCTCCCGGGCCCCGTTTCCAGGGGCGCCCAGCACGAGGTAAGAGCGTTGATTGGCTGAGCGAGGGCCATCCTCTTTCCTATTGGTCGGCGCTTCGGGAGCGCGCGGGAGCGGCAAATCCTGTCAGGCTGGGCGCGGGAGATCCGCAGCGGCCTCGGACGGCGGGCTTTCCTGTAGGTTTATCCGGCGGGGAAGGCGGGGAACCCGGCTTCTTCTCCTTCTCCTTCCTCTTCCTCCTCCTCCTCCTCCTCCTCCTCTTCTTCTTCTTCTTCCCTTCTTCTTCTTCTTCTTCTTCTTCTTCCCTTCTTCTTCTTCTTCTTCTTCCCTTCTTCTTCTTCTTCCCTTCTTCTTCTTCTTCTTCTTCTTCCCTTCTTCTTCTTCTTCTTCTTCTTCTTCTTCTTCTTCTTCTTCCCTTCTTCTTCTTCTTCTTCTTCCCTTCTTCTTCTTCTTCTTCTTCTTCTTCTTCTTCTTCTTCTTCCCTTCTTCTTCTTCTTCCCTTCTTCTTCTTCCCTTCTTCTTCTTCTTCTTCTTCCCTTCTTCTTCTTCTTCCCTTCTTCTTCTTCTTCTTCTTCCCTTCTTCTTCTTCTTCTTCTTCTTCTCCTTCTCCTTCTCCTCCTCCTCCTCTTCTCCTCCTCCTCCTCTCCTCCTCCTCCTCCTCCTCCTCCTTTCTTCTTCTTCTTCCCTTCTTCTTCTTCTTCTTCTTCTTCTTCCCTTCTTCTTCTTCTTCTTCCCTTCTTCTTCTTCTTCTTCTTCTTCTTCTTCCCTTCTTCTTCTCTTCTTCTTCTTCCCTTCTTCTTCTTCTTCTTCTTCCCTTCTTCTTCTTCTTCTTCCCTTCTTCTTCTTCCCTTCTTCTTCTTCTTCCCTTCTTCTTCTTCTTCTTCTTCCTCTTCCCTTCTTCTTCTTCTTCTTCTTCTTCTTCTTCTTCTTCTTCTTCCCTTCTTCTTCTTCTTCTTCCCTTCTTCTTCTTCTCCTTCTCCTTCTCCTCCTCCTCCTCCTCCTCCTCTTCTCCTCCTCCTCCTCCTCCTCTTCTTCTTCTTCTTCTTCTTCTTCTTCTTCCTCCTCCTCCTCCTCGCGTGTCACCCTCCTTGGGGAGGCCCTGGCCCAGTCAAGCCAGGGGCAGGCACAATTTCGCGGGTGGTGGGGGGGGGGCGCAGCTCCCCAATCCTGGAATAAGAGAGATTTGGGAGCTGGTTTTTGCGCAATTCTTCCGTGCAGGGGGTCAGCGCTCGGGACCCCCCTCCAGCCCCCTCACAGCTGCCTTCCCTGAGGTGGTGCCCCCACCCCCGTCCCATTGGGCGGCCTTTGGGGGCCCAAGTCCACTGCTGAAAAGCGATGGGGGGGTCTCATATTTATGTGTGTGTGTGTGTATGTGTATATATGCGTATATATGTGTGTGTTTATATGTGTGTATGTATATATATGCATGTTTTCTGAGGTTTTCGCAGGTGTTTGTATGTAGGTCTTTGGTTATTCGTGGGAGAAAACCCGAATAACCAAAGACCTACATATATATGTATGTATATATGTTTGTATATATATGTGCATATATATGTATATGTGTGTATGTGCGTGTGTATATATATATATACACACACACTATATATACATGCCTATACACACACACACACACATATATATATATATACATATATACACACATATACACATATAATACATTTATACATACATATACAAGTAAATTTAGATTTTGCTGACAGAGTTAAAGGGAGACTAGTATAGCTATTTCGAGCTATTTAGCTCTCATCAGCTAGCCATACCCTTTTGAGATTCGAACCTAGCTAATTGATGAGAGCTAAATAGCTCAAAATAGCTATATTAGTCTCCCTTTGTCAGCAAAATCTAAATTTACAGAAATAGTTTATCACAATAGTGACTTGAGCCTGCAAAATGCTCCTAGATTGGGGCTGAAAGGCAAAAGTAATCATAGTAGAACAGGTGTTCTATTAGACCGGTTTTACTGGAAAACACTATACATATACACGTACACACACACCTCTGTGTGTGTGTGTGTGTGTGTGTGTGAAAGCAAAAGGTTTTATTTATCCACGGGTGTCATATTTATTTATTTGGAAAGCAAGGGTTTTTTTAATTTATCCCCTGCTGAAAAGCAAAGGGGGATTTTATTTATTCATTCATTTGTTTATTTGATTTTTGGAAAGCGAGGGGGG
This sequence comes from Crotalus helleri, assembly GCA_024509115.1. Classification (NCBI taxonomy): domain Eukaryota; kingdom Metazoa; phylum Chordata; class Lepidosauria; order Squamata; family Viperidae; genus Crotalus; species Crotalus helleri. The sequence goes on along the minus strand of JAKSXO010000035.1, from coordinate 3,560,021 downwards.
GGGGGTTAATTGGTTTAACTTGATTGGATTTTTTTTTATATACTTACCTTGATTATTTTATAAATTGTTATTTTGGGATTCTCAAGATTTGCAGGCCAGGCCTCTGCCCCCACAGTTCTTGGCTTCCTTTCTTCTATTTGTCACCTTCCTTTGCTTTTCCTCCTGCTTCTATCTTCTGCGCTTTCCTTTCTGGAATCTAAAGACAGAAATGGTGCAGAGAGTCTGTGGGTTCATATAAATCCCCTATTCTTGTGTCTTGTGCCTTCCTAAGAAAGGAAAGCCATAATGATGATTTATTAAAGAAAATAAAGGTGCACCCAAGTCAGGGGTAGGCAAACTTGGCTCTTTTATGACTCGTGGACTTCAACTCCCAGAATTCTTGAGCCAGCTGAGCCAAAGTCACCTACCCCTGACCCAAGTCAATCCAATAGTGAAAGGATTGGATTGCTTGGATGCAATCCCAAAACATCTGGAGCATCCCTTGAACACCATAGGTGTTGACAAATTCACTATCAGTCAATTGCAGAAGGCAGCTTCACTCAGAGCAGTTTACATCCTACGATGGTACCTCTAATCATATCAGACATCAACATCTGCCTATCCTAGGTCTTTGGGAAGAAGAGGTGGATAAAAATGCCAAATCCCATCTGAACATCTGGCTGACTGTGCAAGGAACCATACTTTATTAAATAATGTTAGCATGTTGAAAAAAAAAGAAAGGGTAATTCTGTTGTCATTGCTTTGATAGGACAAACTCTCAAATAATGATGCCATCTCAGCCTTGATATGTGTCCTCTGTAAAGGATTTCCAGTTCCATATTAACAGTGTATGTGTGTATGTATGTACACTGTGTGTGTGTCTATTCATATTCTGTATACTTAAACTGCAGGACAATGAATGCAATACCTTAAAGTGTAAAATTCCACTTTAAGGTATTGCATTCATTGTCCTGCACTTTAAGTTGCTGACTTGTGTATCAAAATCTGAATGAGAATATTGTGCAGTGATTGATGTTTGGGTCAAGGACTTGGATATTGTCCTGTTCATATTGGTATCGTTATTCTCTCTTGGTATTTCTTGCTAAATCTTCTGATGGAGTTTCCTTGGGGCTAATTCACCTGACGTTCTGCCTTTTCATACAGATTTTTGGGGAAATTGCCAAATGGAACTATGGACCCTTTGGACAAAATTAAGATCCTCCTGAAAAAATGGGAGACTTCTTTTTTTCAGGAGCACCAGAGGAAGCCCAACAAGGTATTTTGAATGTGGTTTAATATCTCATTACAATAGGTTTCATTTTTATATATGTAGACTAATTAAACCATTTGCAACACAAGTGAAATCAAGCGGATTTCCGAAATCATTTCTTTGTGTTTATTTTCCAGGCAGATGTTCTGGATGCTCCTGAAAAAATAAAAAGTAAGCATGATTCTTCCCTACAGCGCATTACAATACTGGGTCTGGAGGTACACTAGTCGATGTGATAGAGCATCAACTTTGATCAGTAGAAAGTGATAGTTATTTGCAAACATTTAAAGTGCTATGTTTTGATCATTTTCTTATCAGAATGGAAGGAAGACTAGAAATCTGAATCTAAAACTTTAAACTAGGTGCTAATTGCAATGATTTTATAACAAAAATAAATGGATCCCCATTTTGATTCCATTGCTATATGTTTTGTCAAAAGTGACTTCTTACTGAAGAAGACTATCAAGTGATTAATTAACATATTATAACAACAACAACAATTATAATAATAATAAAGTTGGAAGGGACCTTGGAGGCCATCAAGTCCAACCCTCTGCTCAGGCAGGAAACCCTATATCATTTCGGACAAATGGCTGTCCAGTCTCTTCTTAAAAACTTCCATTGTTGGAGAATTCACCGCTTCTGGAGGCAGGTTGTTCCACTGGTTAATTGTTCTGACTGTCAGGAAGTTTCTCCTTATTTCCAGGTTGCTTCTCTCCTTGGTTAGTTTCCATCCGTTGCTTCTTGTTCTGCCTTCAGAGTTTGACTCCCTCTTCTTTGTAGCAGCCCCTGAGATATTGGAACACTGCTATTATGATAATTAATTACTATTCATTGTTTTTTTTTAAATACATGAACCCAGACAATATGCTGTTTGCTAAATATTAAGAATGTTATTTAAAAAAAACCCTAACCCCGACCCCATCCTATTCCTAATCCTATAAAAAATAGTAAAATATAAAAATGACTTCTGACTCTCTAACTTTTTACTATCAAAAACACAATTTAATGGCATCAAGTGAGTCTTAATATAATGTTATGAGGACACTGGTGATTAGCACCAAACAAATTGTTGTTCAGGTCCATCAGTCAATCCCCCTCAGCTCAAAGTTTGTCAAGAACTTGGAAATGTGTGATTTTTTTTTTTCCATCTGGATCGAAGCTAAAGTTTCATTCATTTAATGGAAGAACAACAGCTAAATTTTTCCTTCTTGGCTTTTAGCAACTGTAATTTCAGTGTCCCAAAGGTGTTTTTTTTTCAAGAGGCAACAGAACTTACTTTGTTTTTCTTTGAAGACGTTTCCCTTCTCATTCAAGAAGCTTCTTCAATTCTTCTTGGATGAGAGGTGAAACGTCATCCAGGAATAACAAAGAAAGTCCAGTTGCCTCTTGAGAAAGAACTTGGATGTCTGAGAATCTCCATGGACATAATTTCAGCAAGCTTTAACTGAATACACTTCCGTGCTTTAGTTAAAAGATTTTTTTTGTTATAACAAGTTTTATTAATTTTTCAATTTTACATCCAAGCATTTAGGAAGCAGCGTGGTGATAGGGCAATCAATAGTCCAATAACAAAATCTTTCGTGCATATCTCAGGTTGCGTCATTAAAAGTTCCCTCTCTATTTCCCTTAATTATGATATCACATTCAAGTTAATACATTTCTAGCTATAGCTCAGTCAGTCGATACATTTGTCAATATAATTTTACTTACACATATCACCTAAATAGGAGCCAGCCGTGTGCTGCAGCTGCCAAAAAAGCCAATGCAGTGCTAGGCTGCATTGACAGAGGGATAGAATGAAGATCACGTGAAGTGTTAATACCATTTTACAAGGCTTTGGTATGGCCACACTTGGAATACTGCATCCAGTTTTGGTCACCGTGATGTAAAAAAGATGTTGAGACTCTAGAAAGAGTGCAGAGAAAAGCAACAAAGATGATTAGGGGACTGTAGGCTAAAACATAAGGAACGGCTAGTGGAATTGGGTAGGTCTAGTTTAACTAAGAGAAGGACGAGAGGGGACACGATAGCAGTCTTCCAATATCTCAGGGGCTGCCTCAAAGAAGAGGCAGTCAAGCTATTCTCCAAAGCGCCTGAAGGCAGGACAAAAAGCAACGGATGGAAACTCATCAAGGAGAGAAGCAACCTGGAACTAAGGAGAAACTTCCTGACAGTGAGAACAATTAACCAGTGGAACAACCTGCCTCCAGAAGCGGTGAAAGCTCCAACACTGGAAGTTCTTAAGAAGAGACTGGACAGCCACTTGTCTGAAATGGCATAGGGCAGTGGTTCTCAACCTTTTTATACCGGCGACCCCGGTCATAAGCACGCACCACGCATGCGCGCCGCGCCCCCCTGCGCAGCGCACATGCGCAGCGCCGTCCCCTGCGCCGCCCCCTGCGTGGCGCGCATGCGTGGCGCTGCCCCCTGCGCTGCCCCATGCGCAGCAACGCCCCCATGTGTGGTGCCGCCCCCTGCGCCGGCTGAGGAAAAAAATGGCGGAAAAAATGGCGGACCGTGTTGTTTGGCGACCCCTGTGAAATGGTCGTTCGATCCCAAATGGGGTTGCGACCCACAGGTTGAGAACCACTGGCATAGGGTTTCCTGCCTGAGCAGGGGGTTGGACTTGATGACCTCCAAGGTCCCTTCCAACTTTATTATTATTATCATTATTATCATTATTATTATTATTATTATTATTATTATTATTATTATTATTATTATTATTATTACTATTACTATATCCGAGTCCTGTTTTTAAGTTTTACTTAATTCCAATCACCGTGTTCCAATTTAGCCTTAAAAGAATTTTCACTGGGATGCACAAAGTGTTTTATTCTGAGGGCAATATTACACGAACCTGTTCTTCCTCCCCCCCCCCAATATTTTGAATTTGAAGCTATTTTCTGTGCAAAGTGAATATAGTCGGATACCCTGCTACCTAAGAAAGATTGTGTGTATCGGATGGATTTCAGAATTAATTTAGCTGCATGATTCTTAGCTCAAAATTCTCATTCATGCCCAGCACTGTACAGAGAGTACAAGGCACTAAAGGAATCCAAGGAGCATCGTGATCTTGCTGAATCGGTCAAGAGCTGCCACCAAGAAAATCAGGAACCTAGAGCACCGGAAAAGGTAATGAATGAGTTACTAAGTTTTGCAAATATGTTATTCTCTTTGAACCCTGATCCTGAAGGTGGAAAAAAAAATCATTTTGCCTTCTTCCTTTAAAGCAGGGGGTCTTAGCCCTTTGATGACTTGTGGACTTCAACTCCCAGAATTCCTCAGTCAGGATGTTTTAAGACAGGGGTCTTCCAGCTTGGCCCTTTGATGACTTGTGGACTTCAACTCCCAGAATTCCTCAGTCAGGATGTTTTAAGACGGGTCTTCCAACTTGGCCCTTTGATGACTTGTGGACTTCAACTCCCAGAATTCCTCAGTCAGGATGTTTTAAGACGGGTCTTCCAACTTGGCCCTTTGATGACTTGTGGACTTCAACTCCCAGAATTCCTCAGTCAGGATGTTTTAAGACGGGTCTTCCAACTTGGCCCTTTGATGACTTGTGGACTTCAACTCCCAGAATTCCTCAGTCAGGATGTTTTAAGACGGGTCTTCCAACTTGGCCCTTTGATGACTTGTGGACTTCAACTCCCAGAATTCCTCAGCCAGGCATGCATGCCTGGCTGAGGAATTCTGGGAGTTGAAGTCCACAAGTCATCAAAGGGCCAAGTTGGAAGACTCCTGCTTTAAAGCAAAACTTGTTTTAACAACATCTGCTTGTGTTTGTGCATTATGCTAAATCTAGTTACTATAACAGTCACATTTATGGGTTCACACAATACAATACACTGAACCACAAAAGATAAGCCCAGATTCAAACTAACCAAGCTTATGTATTTTGCAAATGCAGCCACTAGATGTTTAATTGACTTGTTAAGTGAGTTGTAGAACACCTTATCATTTTCCCTGAAATTTCCTATGGTTAGTTAACATTTCCTTCACTCCTTTTGTACCCAGCATCCAAAACTCATTGGTTGTGTTTGCGCAGTTTGCAAACCCTAGTTTACCTAATCCTAGTTTGCTCATTTAACCCAACTATCTCAATTTGCATAGGGCAAACTATTGATTAGTCACACCCACTGCATTCACACAACAGGGCAACCCCCCAAAAAAGATGGTCAAGTTTGTGGCTCTGTCCGGGTCTTTTTGAAAATACGATAGTAACATTAGCAACTGAGTTGTCTTTTTCTCTGCTTGGATCTGTTTTTTAAGGCATCTGATTTCGGTTCCTGGGGAGCACATCTGAATCGAGGGCAGAAGATTCCTAAACTGACCCAGCAGAATCCAGAGGCCTTGCAGGGCTCCGCACAGCATTTTGGGATGAAGCTGAAATGCAACTTGGGCGCAAAAATTAAGGTCTGTTGAGGATTGCATAAAACATACTTAATTGCTACATCGTTGTATTTTCTGAATTCATACAGTGCAACATATATTGTACAAAAGATCATAGTTTTGAATGTAGAAGTACTGTAGCTTGACTTCTGGAGGACGAAAGTCAATAAAGAAGCAAAGGGGCCAATTTAATTTCTTTCTTACCTCTGCTGTATTGTCCACAAACATAAGACTATTGCATCTCAGTTTGAGTTAGCTACTATAGATATCTCCCATAGCATTCTCTGGGCTCGTTGTTGTTAGTTGCGAAGTAGTGTCCGACCCATCACAAGCCCATGGACAACGTTCCTCCAGGCCTTCCTGTCCTCTGCCATCTTCTGGAGTCCATTGAAGCTCATGCCTCCTGCTTCAGGGACTCCATCCAGCCACCTCATCCTCTGTCGTCCCCTTCTTCTCTTGCCCTCCATCTTTCCCAGCATCAGGCTCTTCTCCAGTGAGTCCTTCCTTCTCATTAGGTGGCCAAAGTCCTTGAGTTTCAACTTCAGGATCTGGCCTTCTAAAGAGCAGTCGGGGTTGATCTCCTCCAGGACTGACCGGTTGGATCGCCTTGCAGTCCAGGGGACTCGCCGAAGTCTTCTCCAGCACCGGAGTTCAAAGGCCTCCATTCTTTGGCACTCAGCCTTTCTTAGGGCTCAGCCTTCTCTGGACTCATAGCTAGTACTAATTCAGAACTGTTCAGCAACATTTGACCTGGAAGGAAAGTCTACGTTTGTTATTTTAATACATTAAAATAACAGTGTGATGTGACAATAAGAAAATCAAATAAAACGAAAATTAGAAAAATGGCTTTCCTCAGATATATCACTCTTGTCCAGAAACAGAGAGAGAAATAAATCTCAAGAAAAAACCAGAAAAATAGATTGCAGAGAGAAAATTAAAAGGAATTGTTTCCCTCTGTTTCTTTATTTTTTCAAAAACAGGTCAGGTTACCTAGTGATCCTGTTTATCTTTTATTTTAAATATAATTTTCTGATGAGAGTAAATAAAAATAACTAAAGGCTGTCATACTTTATATGTAATTAACCCAATATGTGATCTTGATTGTTTGAATTCTGACCTTGTAAATCAGGGGTGTCAAATGCCAGCCCGTGGGCTGGATGCGTCATGCCAAAACTGCGTCCACCCCATTGCCGACAATGGGGGGGAAAGTCATGATATGTCATGACACATCATGTGATGTTACAAGTTTGATACCCCTGTTGTAAATAGTGTAAAGGAGAAAAGGAGGGTTATCTTGTAAATTTAATGATGACGATGATGATAATAATAATAATAAAGTTTGATGGGTCCTTGGAGGTCATCTAGTCCAACCCACTGCTCAGGCAGGAAACCCTATACCATTTCAGACAAATGGCTGTCTAGTCTCTTCTTAAAGATTTCCAGTGTTGGAGCATTCACCACTCCTGGAGGCAGGTAGTTCCACTGGTTAATTGTTCTAACTGTCAGGAAGTGTCTCCTTAGTTCTAGGTTGCTTCTCTCCTTGGCTGGTTTCCACCTGTTGCTTCTTGTCCTGCCTTCAGGTGCTTTGGAGGATAGTCTCACTCCCTCTTCTTTGGGGCAGCTCTTGAGATACTGGAAGACTGCTATCATGTCCCCCCTGGTCCTTCTCTTCATTAGACTAGACATCCCTAATTCCAGCAGCCGTTCTTTATATGTTTTAGCCTCCAGTCCCCTGATCATCTTTATTGCTCTTCTCTGTACTCTTTCTAGAGTCTCAACATTTAGGCCCAAACCTTCCAAAAGACTTAGTTCTCCTCTTGGCCTGTGGAATGAAGAATATATTCATTGTGTAGAGTTTCTTAGATGGATGACCATATAAATTGGGTAAATAAAATACGCAAGGAATTTGCAAGCAGCAGCATAAAATGTAATAAATGTTAGATTTCAGGAGATTTTCAGTACCAATATCCATCTGATTCTACTAACTGATTTTTTATTTTTGATCCCAGGAATGCCCTATAACTTTAAGGAGATCTCTCACCTCCAAAAGGAAACCAGTTAAATTAGCACAGGATGGACCTCAAATTGAAAAGGTGGTGCCTCTCCCGTCACCAGAAGCTCCTTCGTTAAAAGCTAATCCCAGTGACTTGCCTGCTTCTAATGCCAAGGAACTTACAGCTCTTCTTCCTTCTTCGTTTCCAGACCTGGCTGGTACTCAGCTCTGTTTTCCTGGTCCGAAACCGAGACTGCCCTCATTGGACCGGTTGCGATGGCAAAAGCAGACAGTAACGAAACGTTTGAGCAGTTTGGATGCTGGGTGGCTAGACAGGTGCCAAGGTACAAAATTGGAGAGCAGAGAGGAACAAATCAAAGACTTCAGTTTGGACCCAATTAATGGGACGGAGCTATGCCAAGGATTGCCAGAACGCATTTCTTTCCAAACACAGACTCCCTTTTTCCAACCTGGAGAAAGAAAATGGGGAAAGGATTGCAAATCTCTTCAGGAAAACCGTCAGCAGGGCGTGTTGGAGAGGCAAAATCCCGAAGGCCTCAGTCCAGCGAGCGCACAGGATAATAATCCAGCTTCAGACCAAGAAAGGATCGGTGTAGTCTTCCAGGAAACCAGTGCTGAAATTCCCACCGCCGAGCAGATGCAGAGCCTGAAAACTGGCAGAAAAGATGGCAACTGGAAAACGGAGGAGCCTCTCCTGCAAGGCGCTTCATCCAGGCTGGGGGGTGATTTGTGTGATGGGGAGAGCGGGCAGCCTCCCCTTACCCAGGCAAGGAAAATATCAAGCAGGAAGAGGCATCTGGATCCTGCAGCTGACGATGAAGTTGCTCTGGGCAGTTCCAAACACGGCGTTTGTGCCAAGCGCCAAAGGACTAAAGAGCGGGTTGTCAAAAAACTGCGCCCTGTCAGTCAAAAGCCAGGAAAGGACGAATACGACTTTGACCAAGACCCTGTCAAAGTGCAAGAGGGAGAAAAGAAGACGGCTCCGCTTCTTTCTGAAAATATACTTGGAGACCTCCTTGAGGAAAACGGCCCTAAGAGGAGTGGGAAGTCCGTCATTCCAAGCTTCAGGTATATCCCTCGCTTTTTCCTGGAGTCAGGAGCTGGCTGGGGAATTCTGGGAGTTGAAGTCCTCAAAGTTGCCAAGGTCAGATAGTCCTGCTTTGCATTGATAGTGAGTTTTTTTTTCTTCCCCCAGGCAGCCACCGAAGAAATGTGGCAATTTTGTCCGTCTCAATATGAAAACGAAATCCCACGTAAAGAGCTACAGCTTGAAGGGAAAACACCTCCGGAAGCAGGTAAGTTGCTGTCAACGCTGCTAACATTGGATGTTCTTGCCTTGACAACATCTGGAGATGCAGCCTTTTTCTTTCTTATGCTTTACTCTTAGAATTAGATGATACTGGGAGAGGGGGAGGAGTGTGATGGGAATTAATTAGACCAGTGGTTCTCAACCTGTGGTCAGGACCCCATTTGGGGTCGAACGACCATTTCACGGGGGTCGCCAAACAACGCAATCCGCCATTTTTCCCCCCCTTTTCCTTAGCTGTGCTGCTCCCTTTTATTCTATTGGCTTTTGAAAGCCAATAGAATAGACTCTCTTGAATAGAGTCTAATTCTATTGGCTTTCAAAAGCCAATAGGAATGGTTCAGGCTGTCTCTGCCCTGCTGAGCCCGCCAAAAGCCCCATTCTGCAAACGGTGCTGCACCGGTTGAGTAGTCCTCGACTTACGACCGGTTGAGTAGTCCTCGACTTACGACCGGTTGGGGGGTCGCGGCATTAAAAAGGTTGAGAACCACTGAGTTAGACATACAATATTGTAATAAGAGTTGATAAGGCATGGCGGGATAAAGAACTGGGTGGAAAGCCAGCATTTCAAACTAATTGAAGAATGTGATTTAGGACTGTTAGTTGTAGGAGGGAATTGTGCTTTGATCTATGTGCTGAAGGGAGGGGAAGTCAGATTTTGGCTTTGACTATGTACCTGCCGAAGCTTGATGAAAGATTCTTTAAGGTAAACAATGCCTCAAAGTTCTTTGAAGAGGTTCATCTGTCGGAACCATGACAGTTGCCTTATAACCATTTAGAGCAGTGTTTCTCAACCTTGACCATTTTAAGGCATGTGGACTTCAACTCCCAGAATTCCACAGCCAGCATTGCTGGCTGTGGAATTCTGGGAGTTGAAGTCCACATGCCTTAAAATGGTCAAGGTTGAGAAACACTGATTTAGAGCTTTTAATCCTTTCTCAGATTACATGCTTCGTTGCTTTCCCCCCCCCTCCATGCTGGAGAATTGACTACAGGTAGTCCCTGACTTAACGGCCACAAATGAGCCCAGACTTTGCCTTTACTAAGCAAGGCAGTTAAGTGAGTTTGGCTCCGTTTTACGACCTTGCAGTGCCACCGATATTAAGTGAATTGCTGCAACTGTTAAAGCGAGCAACACGGTGGTTAAGCTTCCCCGTTGACTTCGCTTTGTCAGAAAGTGACAACAGGGGATCGCCTCTGTCATAAATACACGCCGGTTGCCAAGCTTTTGCCAAATTATGATCAGGTGATCTTGGGGATGCTGCAGTGGTTGAGTGACAGACGGTCATACTGTAAGTCCCTTTTTCCGGTGCGATTGTAACTTCATAACCGTCACTAAATGAATGTGGTTGTAAGCTGTGGACTACCTGTATTAGAAGTTAAAACCACGGGTCTTACTGAAAGAGCAAGCAAGGCTAGCTCAATTTCTCTTCTGCTTTATTTATTTATTTATTAAAGTTATATTTGCTGCTCTTTTTCTCTAATAAGGACAACTGACAAGTCTTTAAAGAGATCAGTATAAAAACAATTACAATTACAATGCTATATAAAAACTAGAACTGAGGAAGAGGGGAGAACGAGGCCACCTTATCCCATCAACCACTTCTTATCCCATCAGCCACTTCCAGCAGAAGGTGCCCTTCTTGGGCCCCCAAACCATGTGGCAAAATTAGGTTTTGATATTCTTCCCGGATGGCCAAAGGAGTGGGAGCAGTTCTCATTTCCAGTGGCAGGATGTTCCACAGGGCCGGGTCCACAATAGGAGCGGTTCTTCTCCTTGAGTCCGCCGGTCAGAATTCCTTGACCAATGGGGTCTGCAGGAGCCTCTTCTGCTGGAACAAGTTGGGTGGGCTGTTCGCATTGGGGCAGGATGGCTCCTTGGATAATTCCCTAGTGGGCTACGTAGGGAAGGATGAACAGGCCTCTTTGCCTCTTTGCCTCACCTGTATTTTGCTTCCCTCTAGGTGTGGAAGCAGAAGTGGCAGAAAAAGGGGCAACAGTTCGGTGGAGGTGGCAGGCTTGTGGACCGGAGTAATGACACTTGCTTCAAATGCGGGGGACGTGGTCACTGGTCTTCCCAGTGCAAAGGTGAAGGTGGTGGGTCTGGCTAGCTGACATTATCAGATTGGGAACTTTGATTGCAGAATCCAGGTTAGTTAGCGAAGGTTGCCTTGAAGCCACAGAGGAATGCACTGTGTGTTTACCTGAAAAGACTTTTCTGATTTTGAGAGAAGGGTCTCCCTTGCCAAAGAAACAGTAAAAAAAAAAAAAAAAAAGATAACAAAAAAACCCTTCTTTACCTTATTGATAGTGGAATATATTAATATTAATATTAATAATGGAATATAGACATGAACAGCAACAGAAAGAGCAAACTTGAGAATAAATAGAGTAGAATTGAATTGAATTGAATTGAATTTAACAAATATGATAGAATATCAGAGTAGGAAGGGACCTTGGAGGTCATCTAGTCTAACCCCCTGTTCAGGCAGGAAGCCCTATACTATTTCAGACAAATGGCTGTCCAGTCTCTTCTTAAAAACTTCCAGTGTTGGAGCACTCACAACTTCTGGAGGCAGGTGGTTCCACTGGTTATTTGTTCTCACTGTCAGAAAGTTTCCTCCTTAGTTCCAGGTTGCTTCTCTCCTTGATTAGTTTCCACCCGTTGCTTCTTGTCCTGCCTTTTAGTGTGCTTTGCAGAATAGGTTGACTCCCTCTTTAACACTGGAAGTTTTTAAGAAGAAACTGGACAGCCAGTTGTCTGAAATGGTATAGGCTTTCCTGCCTGAGCAGGGGGTTGGACTAGATGACCTCCAAGGTCCCTTCCAACTCTGATATTCTGTTATGTTATTCACTTACATCCATCTAAGTCAGCGGTTCTCAACCTATGGGTCGCGACCCCATTTGGGGTTGATCGACCATTTTTCGGGGGTCGCCAAAGGCGGCGATCTGCCATTTTCTCCCCTCCGGGGGCGGCGCCGTGCCTCTGGGGGTGGCGCCGCGCATGTGCGCCCGCCCCCATGCGCGCCGCGCATGCGCATAACGTTTGTGTGACGGGGGTCGCCGTCACACAAACGTTGAGAACCGCTGATCTAAGTTCTATATCATTCAACTGGGTTAGTGGGACCAGCGCTTTCACAACTTTCATAGATTTTTATTGTTTATTGTTTTATTAATAAATTTCTACCATTATTTCTTGTAGTATAATTGGTTCTGTCATGCTTTTTTAAATCTTCCTGAGAGATTTCTTCCAATTCAGCATTTCCCAATAAATTAATTATTTTGTGTTCAGTTACACATGTCTTATCTTAATGTAACTGAGCATTAGAATAATTAAACTGGTAATTAATAACCTCTGCCTTATTACATAACTGACTGCTGTTGGCTTGAATTCCAGATGTAAAATTGTATTACTTTTCTTCCTTTAGCAGGAGCCAATAATTTTCCACCTTCCTTTCCTGAATCCGCTGATTAATGAATTTCAAAGAATAATCAAATTGTCCTGAACATATTAGCTGAGAAGAGAGCCATCCCTCTGTATAGATCAAACATTTCTCAGGGGCAATTTCCCAGGTTTAATTAGGCTCAATCAGCAGCAGAGGCATAAAATAACCATTGATAGAAATATAAAAACTAAAATAAACATAATGGAAACATACTGTCGGGCTTGTCCTGACTTGGTCCTTTAGAAAAAGAAGAGCCTTCGACTGCCCTTGCAGTGGAAGGTATAATAATAATAATAATAATAATAATAATAATAATAATAAGAAGAAGAAGAAGAAGAAGAAGAAGAAGAAGAAGAAGAAGAAGAAGAAAGAAAGAAAGAAAGAAAGAAAGAAAGAAAGAAAGAAAGAAAGAAAGAAGAAGATGTGGATGTTTGATGGTATTACAGATATCGTCGCAAGATGGAAGCAGTTGCGGCCTTACTAGGAACTGCTTCCATCCTGCGACGAGATCTGTAATACCATCAAACATCCACATCTTCCTATCCCAGGTCCTGGGTAAGGACTCGATAAGTAGACAAAAGGCCAAATCCAATCTGAACATCTGGTTGACTGCGATGATTAATAATAATAATAATAATAATATTCATAATAATAATAATAGGAACTGCTTCCATCCTGCGACGATATCTGTAATACCATCAAACATCCACATCTGCCTATCCCAGGTCCTGGGTAAGGACTCGATAAGTAGACAAAATGCCAAATCCAGTCTGAACATCTGGCTGACTGTGCGATGATCCATAATAATAATAATAAAGTTGGAAGGGACCTTGGAGGTCATCAAGTCCAACCCCCTGCTCAGGCAGGAAACAGTATACCATTTCGGACAAATGGCTGTCCAGTCTCTTCTTAAAAACCTCCAGTGATGGAGCATTCACAGCTTCTGGTGGCAGGTTGTTCCGCTGGTTAATTGTTCTAACTGTCAGGAAGTTTCTCCTTAGTTCTAGGTTGCTTCTCTCCTTGGTTAGGTTCCATCTGTTGCTTCTTGTCCTGCCTTCAGGGGCTTTGGAGAATAGCTTGACTGCCTCTTCTTTGGGGCAGCCCCTGAGATATTGGAACACGGCTATCCTGTCCCCCCTGGTCCTTCTCTTCATTAAACTAGACATACCCAATTCCAGCAGCCGTTTCTTATATGCTTTAGCCTCCAGTCCCCTAATCATCACCATTGCTCTTCTCTGCACTCTTTCTAGAGTCTCAACATCTTTTTTACATCGTGGTGACCAAAACTGGATGCAGGATTCCAAGTGTGGCCTTACCAAGGCCTTGTAAAGTGGTATTAACGCTTCGTGTGATCTTGATTCTATCCCTCTGTTAATGCAGCCTAGCACTGTGTTGGCCTTTTTGGCAGCTGCAGCACACGGCTGGCTCGTGTGTTTAAGAACTCTTCATTGCAATCACCGAGCCACAGTGACGGAAAATATTATTTGCATTCCTTTGGTGCAGTGGTTCTCAACCTGTGGGTCGAACGACCATTTCACGGGGGTCGCCAAACAATGCAGTCCGCCATTTTTTCCCCCCTTTTCCTTAGCTGGGATCCTCCCTTTTATTCTATTGGCTTTTGAAAGCCAATAGAAGAGACTCTCTTGAATAGAGTCTAATTCCATTGGCTTTCCAAAGCCAACAGGAATTGTCCAGGCTGTCTCTGCCCTGCTGCTGAGCCCGCCAAAAGTCCCATTCTGCAAACGGGGCTGCACCAGTTGAGTAGTCCTCGACTTACGACCGGTTGAGTAGTCCTCGACTTACGACCAGTTGGGGGTCGCAGCATTAAAAAGGTTGAGAACCACTGCTTTGGTGTCATCCGTACAGGTCAACTCCCTGTTCCTGAGAGCCAGCAGGAAGAGGATAGCTGTGCTGCTGAAGAGGAAGTGCCCTTGTTAACTCTGGAGGAAGTGGCTCGGATGACCAATACGGCTTACACGAGAATTGCAAGTAAGGGGCAGGACCTATGTGTCCACCAGGCCAGAGCCTGGATTGTTTCTGGGTTGCCTCAAACCAGGCGATAAGGTGCAGCATCCCGATGAGGTTGGGTTGCGGTTAAGGCTATTAATCACCAACGTTCCCTCTGACAAGAATTTCTCCCTCAATTCTCCTTTCTCAGCAAAGGGTGAGAACGGCCAAGAAACCCTGGAGCCGTCCGCTCAGGAAGAAAGTTACCTGCAAATAGGAAGGCCTGCCTCTGAAACAATCACTCCAGCTGCACCGATGGAGCCTTTCTACAAATTGGGGCCAGATAAAAATGTGAGAGGTAAGACTCGGGTTGTGAGGAAAACAACTCCTTAGAGCAGACATGTCAAACCCAAGGCCCGGGGGCCGGATGCGGCCCGCGAAATGGTTTCATGTGGTCCGTGAAGCCATCCTGGAAACAGTGAGGGAACGGCCCCCGCTGCCTTGGCCCTGGCCCAGGCCGGCCGGGAGCCCTTGTACAACTTTGTGGTGGCCATCTATGCTGAAACGCATTCAGTCTTAGCTCCACAAGGCCATCTAGAAACAGCAAGGGACCGGCCCCTGCCGTGTCGCCCCCGCCCCCTGGGTGCATGCTGGGGAGGGGTCACCCTTTGTGAGGAATGAAGAAATGGACCATGCCTTGGCGCGTGCCCCGGTCCCACCCCCTTCTGCCAGAGACCCTCAGATCTGTCCCACTCCTGCCCAGGCCCCCACAGGCACCCTTGACACGAACGATGTAGAGCTGGCCATGCCCACCCAGTAGGCCACACCCACTCCATCCACGCCCACCCAGTAGGCCGCACGCCTCTGCCCCCCCCCCCCCCAGGGCAACCGCAATGCTGATGCGGCCCTCAATGAAATTGAGTTTGACATCCCTGCTCCAAAAGGAGGCAAATGAGCGGCTGTCTGCAAAGAATATAAATCCTTCCCTTCCCCACCATCCGGTCAGAGCTGAAGAAGCTTCTAGGATGAGAAGCGAAACATCTTCAAAGAAAAACAAAGAAAGTCCAGTTGCCTCTTGAACAAGCACCTTTGGGAGAAGGATGAAAGGGAAAGAGGAAGAGGAAGATGGGAGGGAAAGAAGGAGAAGGATAGGAGAGACAGAAAGAGAGAGAGAGAGAGAGAGAGAGAGAGAGAGAGAGGAAAGAAAGAAAAGAAAAGGAAAGGAAAGAAAGAAAGTCTGCAAGGCCTGAGAGGAAGAGTGAGGCTCCTCCAGTGGGCCATGCCTTGATGCTTGCCCCGGTCCCACCCCCTTCTGCCAGAGACCCTCAGATCTGTCCCACTTCTGCCCAGGCCCCCACAGGCCCCCTTGGTGCGAACGATGTAGAGCTGGCCATGCCCACCCAGTAGACCACACCCACTCCATCCACGCCCACCCAGTAAGCCGCACCCACCCTGACCGCCACCCCCACCCCCCAGGGCAACCACAGTGCTGATGCGGCCCTCAATGAAATTGAGTTTGACACCCCTGCCTTAGAGGAGTGGAGGAAGGCTAAAACATAAAAGAACAGTTGCAGGAATTGGGTATGTCTAGTTTAATGAAGAGAAGGACGAGGGGGGACAGGATAGCAGGGTTCCTGACAGTGAGGACAATCAACCAGTGGAACAGCTTACCCCCGGAAATTGTGGGTGCTCCATCACTGGAGATTTTGAAGACGAGGCTAGACAATCACCTGTCTGAGACGGTATAGGTTCTCCCGCTTGAGCAGGGGGCTGGACTAGAAGACCTCCAAGGTCCCTTCCAGCTCCATCCTCTATTCTATTCTAAAGGAGAGAAGCAACCTGGAATTAAGGAGAAATTTCCTGACAGTGAGAACAATTAACCAATGGAACAACCTGCCTCCAGAAGCTGTGAATGATCCAACACTGGAGGTTTTTAAAAAGAGATTGGACAGCCATCTGTTCAAAATGGTATAGGGCAGTGGTGGCGAAGCTATGGCACGCGTGCCAGAGGCGGCATTCGGAGCCCTCTCTGTGGGCACGTGCGCCATGCCCTGGAGATGGCAACCGTCCCTCTTTAAACAGCTGCCCGCTAACTCGCCAAGGTCCCATGTGGCCAGATGCATCCCAGCACCCATGCGCTCGCTGGCCTCTGTGTGCGGGGGCCAATGGGTTCAGGCAGCACCGCCCCGGCCCCTGCCTCGCCTTGCCCTGTGACAATGGCACCCCCCGCCCTGCCTTGCCTCGCCTCTCCCTGCAGGACGAGCCTCCTGCCCACCGCCCCACCTGCCAGAGACCCCCTGGATCTCCCCCAACTGTGCCCGGCCCCCACAGGCGTCCCTCCCCACGAGCAACATTGAGGTGATCACGCCCACCTTGGCCACACCCACCCAATCTGCCATGACCACCACAGCCACGCCCACCCAGTGGGCCACGCCCACCCGGCGATAAATAAGTGGGTTTTGGGTTGCAGTTTGGGCACTCGGTCTCTAAAAGGTTCGCCATAGGGCAGGACCAGAAGCAACGGATGGAAACTCATCAAGGAGAGAAGCAACCTGGAATTAAGGAGAAACTTCCTGACAGTGAGGACAATCAACCAGTGGAACAGCTGGCCACCAGAAATTGCGGGTGCTTCATCACTGGAGATTTTTAAGAAGCGACTGGACAGTCAGTTGTCTGAGATGGTGTAGGGCAGTGATGGCGAACCTTTTAGAGACTGAGTGCCCAAAAACTGCCCCCTGCCCCCGCTCCGCCTCCCGTCCTGCCTGCTCCGCCCCCTGCCCTGCCCGCCCGCAGGACCACGCACTGCCTCCATGGCCGCCGCAGATCGCCCAGGCAACCCTGCAGCGCCATGGCAGCCATGCCCTCCACCCACACCCCGCAGCATCATCTGCACGCTATGAGGCACGAGGCCTGGCTATGTCCTTGGCTGCGCTGCTTCATGCAGGCCGCGCCCGGGGGCGACTCTCCTCCAAGGGGGCTGATGGTGAGGGGGCCGTGGGGGGAGGCGGGGCTGGGGCGACGGCACGCGTGCCCACAGAGAGGGCTCCGAGTGCCGCCTCTGGCACGCGTGCCATAGGTTCGCCATCACTGCTATAGGGTTTCCTGCCTGAGCAGGGGGCTGGACTAGAAGACCTCTAAGGTCCCTTCCAATTGGGTTATTCTATGACTATTCTGTTGTTGTTATTCTGAGAAACATCGAAGGAAAGTGTGCTAACTGAGGCAGCTTTGAAGTCCTCAGTTCTGCCCTCCTAAACCTCCAGAATCTGGACTCTTTTGTTCAGGGTCCATATCCTTAAGAAATGGCAACGGGGTAAGTGGAAGGTATCTTCGTTCAGCTCTTCCTGCTCAGTCCTCCCCAAGGACGGGCGTTCCTCACTGCGGTTGTCCACTGTCTTGTCCAGATACGCCTCCCGAAGTCTTCCAAGCATTGGCTGAGCTGGGTTATACTTCCTTCCGGCCAGGACAGGAAACGGCAGTCATGAGAATACTCTCAGGTAGGGCGTAAAGAAACAAACTTTTAACTTAACTTGGATCTTGGCAGTTGTGGTGGGCAGATGTTTCTGGTATGTCTAGTCCAGAGGTAGGCAACCTTGGCTCTTTTATGACTGGTGGACTTCAACTCCCAGAATTTATTTATTTATTTATTTATTTATGAGACTTATATACCGCTTTTAAGTGCAAGCACTCTCTAAGGGGTGTACACCAGTAAGCAAAGTATATATATATATATTTACATTTCCCCCAACAATCTGGGTCCTCCTTTTACCTACCCCGGAAGGATAGAAGGCTGAGTCAACCTTGAGCCGGGGAGATTTGAACCGCTGACCTGCTGAACACAGTCAGCTAAAGTGGCCTGCAGGACTGCACTCTAACTGCTGCGCCACCTCGGCTCTTCCTGAGCCAGCCTGGCTCAGCTTGGAAATCTCTCCCTTTCCCCTCAGCACGGCTGGCTCAGGAATTCTGGGAGTTGAAGTCCACGAGTCATAAACGAGCCAAGGTTGCCTACCCCTGGTCTAGTCTAATGAAGAGAAGGACCAAGGGGGACATGATAGCAGTTTTCCAGTATCTCAGGGGCTGCCCCAAAGAAGAGGGTGTCAAGCTGTTCTCCAAAGCACCTGAAGGCAGGACAAGAAGCAACGGATGGAAACCGATCAGGGAGAGAAGCAACCTAGAACTAAGGAGAAACTTCCTGACAGTGGGAACAATTAACCAGTGGAACCACCTGCCTTCAGAAGCAGTAAATGCTCCAACACTGGAAGTTTTAAAGAAGAGACTGGACAGCCACTTGTCCGAAATGGTGTAGGGTTTCCTGCCCGAGCAGGGGGTTGGACTAGATGACCTCCAAGGTCCCTTCCAACATTATTATGTCCTAGCCTCCTGACAGAACATTGTAACATTGACATAAAAGGCATGTTCCTTTTTTCCTGGCATGCTTGTGCCACTGCACATGGGACATTAGGTCTGCCCCATGGGGGGGGGTCTCCATCTTACCTGAAGCTTCGGTTGAGCACACTCAATAGGGCCTAGAGAAAATGCATGTTTTGCATCATGAAGCGTGATTTCGTGTTGCAAAATGAAGGGAAGGAGAAATATAATGTGGTGTGGCACCTCCTCTGTTTTTCTGAGCAAGACATGGCCCCGTTCTTCAATCCTCCATGCAGACATCAGGTGAAATTTGTGTTTTCTGCTATGTCTGCTTTAATACATGAGGGAGCAGTGTGCATCGTAGCTTCCTTCCTTCCTTCCTTCCTCCCTCCCTCCCTCCCTCCCTCCCTCCCTCCCTGCCTCCTTCCTTCCTTCCTTCCTTCCTTCCTTCCTTCCTTCCTTCCTTCCTTCCTTCTCTCTATAGCCACCCATCTCAATCAATGACTCGCTGGCTTATAATTCCAAAACCAAAAACAGTTAAACAAAAAAGCAATTTATAAACATAAAAACATCCAAAATAAATATACAGAGCAGCTGAGATGTGTAGCCAGTAAGCAATAAAGTCCGGAAACGGGGCTCTTAACACATTCATGGTCCCCTAGCTCGGGAACATAGCCAGGTTTTTAAGGCCAACAGGATTGGGGCCATTCTGATCTCCAAGGGGAGGATATTCCACAGAGCAAGTGCCACTGCAGAAATAACACCTCTCCTAGTCCCTGCCAGCCAACAATCTTTGGCTGATGGGATCTGCATCTTGCCCAATCTGCTAGAATGAATTGGATGGGCAGAGACTCTTGGAAAATTCTTTAGACTAGAATTTTTGGGGGGCAGTTCCCTACCAGTCACCTTTGAACTGACAGGTGTCTTGGAAGCTGTCAGAAAAGGACACCTAGCTCTGTTTTTTTATTGCCCGCTCTCAAAGTGAAACACATACATGACACACACCTAAACATACTATATATATGTATAGACCCACACCCCTATATATGCTTAACAAATAAATATTAAACACTGTCCATCTTGAGTACATAACGGAAGGAGGAAGGTTGAGAGTTCGCAAGGTTGATGCTGTATGGAATGAAACTCTGGCTGAATCTGGATGTTCTGCTACGGATACCACAAAGCCCCCTCCTCCCAGAAAGTAAAAAGATAAACAGGTCGAGAAGAGGATGTGTTGTGTCCCAGACAATCTCGCGGACCCTCCTCAAGCAACGCTTCTGTGCCGTGTCCTGGATGGGAGGGAGGGAACTGCCAATTATCTTTTCTGCCGTCCTCACCACTCTGCACCACCTTCCTGTCTGAAGCAGGGATGCTTCCAAACCAGACTGATGCTATAGGACAGGATGCTCTCGATCGTCCCCCTGTAGAAAGTGGTCAGGACAGGGGAAGGAAGATGTGCTTTTCTCAGACGACGCAGAAAATGCAGGCGCTGCTGTGCCCGCTTCGCCAGTGTCTCGCTGTTGACCGACCAGGCCAGCCTACTCGTTAGCTGCACACCCCGGAATTTGATGCTGGTAACCATCTCCACAGGTGAATCATGAGAAGTGTGGCTGTGCCTGCCTTTTCTGAAATCGACAATGATCTCTTTGGTTTTTCCAGTATTAAAACTAGGCTGTTTTCCTTACACCAGTTCACCAACCCCTCAACCTCCTTACGGTAAGTTTCCACATTCAGGCTAAATACGACTTTAAAAATACGACTAGTCAGTCAGTGAAACAGGCTGCCACCTGTACTGGGAAGATTTTCTCTGAAGGTTTCCATACAGAAACTCAGTGAGCGTCCATCCAAGCTGCTGTCCATGGAGATTGTCAATCACCCTGGTCACAGTTGTCCCAAAGATGCTTTTCCCCCCCGAAAAGGCAACTGGACTTCGTTTTTCCTTGAAGACATTTCGCTTCTCATCCAAGAAGCTTCTTCAATTCTGACAGCTCAGTCAGAACTGAAGAAGCTTCTTGAATGAGAAGCGAAACGTTTTCAAGGAAAACGAATCCCAGTTGCCTTTTGAAGATAGCACCTTTTGGACGTCCAAGCTGCTGTAGTGAATCTTGCACTGAGCAGGGGGTGGGATAGATGTCCTTTAAGTTGCCATTTCTGCGTGAGTGCCAGCACGGGGAAAGGTTACCGTGGCTGTTGGTTCTGAGGCTGACTCTTCTGACTCTGCTCTCTTGCAGGGCTCTCTACCTTAGTGGTCTTGTCCACAGGGATGGGAAAATCTCTCTGCTACCAGCTCCCCGCCTATCTGTACGGCAAACGGTCCCCGTGCATCACGTTGGTGATCTCTCCCTTGGTGTCCCTGATGGATGATCAGGTAAGCTGGAAGATGCCCTTGGACTGGGAGTGTGGTGTGTGTGTGTGGGGGGGAGGTTCTAGGCTGGCAGGACAATTCGCCGCGGCCAACTCACTGAGGGACAGCCTGCTGCGGGACAATTCCACAATCCAATTTAAGCATTTAAAATGATTAGAAAATTATTTTAATTTTTGCCCTTCACATTTCATTCTGGCCCTCCCTCCTTTTGGCATCCTTTCTTTGATGATTCCATTCCACCGTTTGTTCGATATAAAGCTTCCTCCTTCCCTTATGTATTCAAGATGGACAGTGATTAATATTTACATGTTATTTATAGGTAAGGGTGTAGGTCTATATATATGTTGTATATAGTATGTTTTAGATGTGTGTTATGTATGTGTACACTTTGGGAGCAAGCAACTAAATTTCATGTTTAATGTGTGCCATTGTGCCCACAGTAAAAAATGACAATAAAGGTTCGTTTTCTCTCTCTCTCTCTCTCTCTCTCTCTCTCTCTCTCTCTCTCTCTCTCTCTCTCTCTCTCTCTCTCTCTTTCTCTAATTATATCTATCTATCTGTCTATCTATCTATCTATCTCCATATCTATCTATCTATCTATCTATCTATATATCTATATATCTATCTATCTCTATCTATCTATCTATCTATCTATCTATCTATCTATCTATCTATCTATCTATCTATCTATCTATCTATCTATCTATCTATCTATCTCCATCTATATCTATCTATCTATCTATCTATCTATCTATCTATCTATCTATCTATCTATCTATCTATCTATCTATCTATCTATCTATCTATCTATCTATCTATCTATCTATCTATCTATCTATCTCCATCTATATCTATCTATCTATCTATCTATCTATCTATCTATCTATCTATCTATCTATCTATCTATCTATCTATCTATCTATCTATCTCTGTCTGTCATATCAATCTATCACAGTGATGGCAAACCTTTTAGAGACCGAGTGCCCAAACTGCAACCCAAAACCCACTTATGTATCATCGGGTGCCGGGTGGGCGTGGCCCATTGGGTGGGCGTGGCCCATTGGGTGGGCGTGGCTGCGGTGGTAACGGCAGACTGGATGGGACTAAAAAGTTCAATCAATTCCAACTTTGCGAGATCTTTTTTTTCCCCACAAGAAGTGGAAATTGATTGATTGATTGAACCTTTTTTTTTTTTTTTTTGCACACGGTTGTGGAGGCCTAAAGCGAAAAGGTTTTATAAAACCCAGCTGAAGGCCTAGGACTGGGGCGACGGCATGCGTGCCCACAGAGAGGGCTCTGTGTGCCACCTGTGGCACGGGTGCCATAGGTTCGCCACCACGGATCTATCATATCAATCTATCTATCATATCAATCTATCATATCTATCAATCTATCATCTGTCTGTCTATTATATCAATCAATCTATCATATCTATCTATCTACCTATCTATCTATCTCTGTCTGTCTGTCTATCCATCCATCCATCTAATCTATATCTTTGTGTTGGTCCGTCTATCTATCTATCTATCTATCTATCTATCTATCTATCTATCTATCTATCTATCTATCTATCTATCTATCTGTCTGTCTGTCTCTGTCTATCCATCCATCTAATCTATATCTTTGTGTTGGTCCGTCCATCTATCTATCTATCTATCTATCTATCTATCTCCGTCTATCCATCCATCCATCTAATCTATATCTTTGTGTTGGTCGGTCCGTCCGTCCATCCATCCATCCATCCATCCATCCATCCATCCATCCATCCATCTATCTATCTATCTATCTATCTATCTATCTATCTATCTATGTGTAACTCTTGTCCTGCAGTGAGCTGGGCGTGCTAAGTTGTCCTAGACACACACACACACCCTGCACGCAGCCCGCCACCTGTCCTGGCACAGGTAGGGTGGGCCAATGCCAAAAGGCACAATTCAGCATTTTTTCTGGAGCAGAAATTGCAGCCGTAGGGAAAGCCGCAGGGACGTGGCTCCTGTTCTTTGCCTGGGGAGGGGGCCGGTAACCCCCGTGTCTGCCTAAGTCTGAGTGAGGCGCGCTCTGCATCTCTTGCAGGTCTCGGGCCTCCCTCGGCGCCTGAAAGCGGCCTGCGTCCACTCCAGCATGTCGAAGGCTCAGAGGGAGGCTGCCATGGAGCGGGTGAGCCAGCTGCCTGGGCACGAAGGCGCCTCGGTGTAACCGAGGACTGCCTTAAACAAGGACCCTCCGGATAGTACTGCCCTGCAAAGCCCCTAATTCCTACGCGGTCTAAGAATGGTGGGGTTTGGGGTCTCGGTTGGGGTGTAGGGTCAGGTGTGTTTGGGTCCTGCCCGCCTCCAGTTTTGAACTTAACGCAGTAAATACAGGTGCTCCTTGATTTACGACCACAAGTGAGTCCAAATTTTCTGTTGCTAAGCGAGACAGTTGTTACGTGCCCCGTTTTATGGCTTTTCTTGCCAGAGTTGTTAAGTGAATTACTGCAGTTGTTAAGGAAGGAAAGAAAAAAAGAACAGCAGAGTTGGAAGGGACCTTGGAGATCATCTAGTCCAGGGCGTTTCAACCAGTGGTACGGGTACCCCCTGTGGTCCATGGGCACCTGGCAGGTGGTACGCCACCATCCTAGAAAAGGGGTAGTGGGGGAGGGGAATGAGCTGAACCGGTGGCAGCACCGCACAAGCCTGAGCGAGAGACGGCTGGAGCTGCAGGGCTGTCAGGGCTCAGCGGAAGCCCCAGGATCAGCGCCAGGCTCCAGCTGGAGCTCAGCGCTGATCCTGGTGCTTCTGCTGAGCCCTGAAGAAGCACCAATCAGCTGGAAAGCAGCACTGATCCTGGTGCTTCTGCTGAGCCCGGAAGAAGCGCCGATCAGCTGGAATGTTGCAGCCTCTCCAGGGTCTTGTGATTTATGTTCAGATGCTTGGCCACTGATTCATATTTATGATGGTCACAGTATCCCAGGGTCATGTGAAGGGACCAAAACCTGCTGCAACCACCCAGCAGACAGGGGGAATAAAAACCAAACACCCCCCACCCCACTGCCAATCCTCAACAGAAATGCTCACAACAATGGAAACCTCGGACAGGAGGAAGAGCGCGGCCGGGCGGGCAGGCAGGCGTTTTGCTTGGTACTTTTTTTAGTGCCATTGTAACTTCAAACAGTCACTAAGCAAACTGTTGCAAGTCGAGGACTACCTGTACTTTATCACCTTTTCCCCTTTTTGGGGGGGTCATCCAGTTTTTGACACCTTGCTAGGCGACTGGTGGTCCTCGGATGTTGCCATATCCTAAAAGTGGTACAATGGGTGGAAAGGTTGCAAAGCCCTGATCTAGTCCAACCCCCTGCTCAGGCAGGAAACCTTACAGAATTTCAGACAAATGGCTGTCCAGTCTCTTCTTAAATACTTCCAGTGTTGGAGAAGGGAGGGAGGGAGGGAGGGAGGGAGGGAAGGAAGGAAGGAAGGAAGGAAGGAAGGAAGGAAGGAAGGAAGGAAGGAAGGAAGGAAGGAAGGAAAAAAAAGAATAACAGAGTTGGAAGGGACCTTGGAGGTCATCTAGTCCAACCCCCTGCTCAGGCAGGACACCTTACATCATTTCAAACAAATGGCTGTCCAGTCTCCTTAAATACTTCCAGTGTTGGAGAAGAGAGGGAGGGAGGGAGGGAGGGAGGGAGGGAGGGAGGGAAGGAAGGAAGGAAGGAAGGAAGGAAGGAAGGAAGGAAGGAAGGAAGGAAGGAAGGAAAAAAAAGAATAACAGAGTTGGAAGGGACCTTGGAGGTCATCTAATCCAACCCCCTGCTTAAGCAGGAAACGCTATATACCATTTCAGACAAATGGCTGTCCAGTCTCTTCTTAAAAACTCCCAGTGTTGGAGCGTTCACAGCTTAAAATAATTTGTTTAATGGCCGTTCAAAATTGCAACTGAAAAAAAAATGACTTTACGGCCGTTTTTTACCTTTCACCCGTCGCGACCTCCCCTGTGGTCACGTGATCAAAATCCAGCTGGTAACGGGTTCACATTTATGATGGCTGCAGCATCCTGGCGTGTGTGTGTGTGTCACGCGATCCCCTTTTGTGATCTGACCAAGTCAACGGGGAAGCCAGATTCACTTAATGCTGTGACCCACGTAACATCTCTCACGATTCACTTAACAACTCTAGCAAGAAAGGTCGTAGAATTGGGCCAAACTCACTTAAGAGTCTTGCTTTGCGAAGGGAATTCTGGGCTCAACGGTGGTCGCTAATCGAGCGCTCCCTGTACTCTGCCCTGCCCAGCAAGGTTGAATGTCCATTGCTCAGCAAGGTGGCAGGGAAAGCCGGTGCCCCTGACCCACCCAGGTGTTCTGCTTGCAGGTAAAAGCCGGGAAAGTCCAGGTACTCCTGCTGTCCCCCGAGGCCCTAGTTGGGGGGGGCCTCTCGAGTGGCAGCTGCCTCCCCCCCGCGGATCAGCTTCCCCCCGTGGCTTTCGCCTGCATCGACGAAGTGCACTGCCTGTCCGAGTGGTCGCACAACTTCCGCCCTTGCTACCTCCGGCTCTGTAAGGTACGGAAAGCGAACGAGCGGGAAGGTGGGTTGGGATACAGGGAGGAGGGGGCCTCTGGGGTCAAAGACCCCGAGCAATCGGCACCAGCATTCTGAAGAGTTCCCTCTGGAGCTCTTGTCGGCTTTTCCCAACCTTTGGCAAATGGAAAGGGAGTGGACTGCAACTCCTAGAATTCTCAGCCGTGGCTTTCCTGGCTGCGGAATTCTGGGAGTTGAAGTCCGCTCTAACGCTTCCTCTTTCCGTTGTGTGTTCAAGATGGGGCAGTGATGAATATTTATATGTTATTTATACGTAAGGGTGTAAGTTTATACATATGTTGTATATAGCACGTCTAAATGGGTGTTCTGTATGCGTACACTTTTGAGAGCAAGCAACAAAATTTAATTTTTAACGTGTGCCAATGTGCCTACAGTAAAAAAAAGATAATAATTCCATTCCATTCTGTTCTATTCTATATCATTCCATTCCATTCCATTTTCTATTCTATATTCCATTCTATTATTTTTTCTATTCTGTTCTATATTCTACTCTATTCTAGTTTTTATTCTATTCTATTTTCTATTCTATTCTAGTTTTTATTCTATTCTATTTTCTATTCTATTCTAGTTTTTATTCTATTCTATTTTCTATTGTATTTTTCATCTATTCTATTCTATATTCTATTCTATTATTTTATTTTCTATTTTATTTTATTTTCTATTCTACTTTCTATTCTATTCTATTTTTTAACTATTCTATATTCTGTTCTGTTCTATTCTACTCTACTCTGTTCTGTTCTACTCTTTCTGGATTCTGTTCTATTCTGTTCTGTTCTGTTCTATTCCATTTTCTATTCTATTCTAACCTATAATTCTATTCTATTCTATTCTATTCTATTCTATTCTATTCTAACCTATAATTCTATTCTATTCTAACCTATAATTCTATTCTATTCTATTCTAACCTATAATTCTATTCTGTTCTATTCTGTTCTATTCTATTCTATTCTATTCTATTCTATTCTATTCTATTCTATTCTATTCTATTCTATTCTATTCTATTCTAACCTATAATTCTATTCTATTCTATTCTATTCTATTCTAACCTATAATTCTATTCTATTCTATTCTATTCTATTCTATTCTATTCTATTCTATTCTATTCTATTCTATTCTATTCCATTCTATTCTGTATATTGGTAGTCCTGGACTTACAACAGTTCATTTAGTGAACCTTCAAAGTTACAATGGCACTGAAAAAAGCAACTTATGACCATTTTCCACACTCACCACCGTTGCGCCATTCCCCCTGGTCACGTGACCAAAATTCAGACACTTGGCAGCCCATTTATGACTGTCGCAGTGTCCTGGGATCACCTGATCCCCTTTAGCGACCGTCTGACGAGCGAAGTCGGATTCCCTTAACGACCTTGTTACCCGTTTAACAACTGCAGCCATTCCCTTAACAACGGTGGCAAGAAACATGGTAAAATGCGGCAAAAGTCACTTAATAAATGTCTCAATTAATAAATTTGGAGCTCAGTTGTGGTGGTAGGTCAAGGACTAGCTGTCCTTGGAAATTGGGAAGCCTTGTTGAAGGGTTCGGATGACCTCCCCATTCCTTTGCTGGCAGGTTCTTCGGGAACGGTTGGGTGTGCGGTGCTTCTTAGGCCTGACAGCCACCGCCACCGTTTCAACGGCAGGGGACGTGGCCCACCACTTGGGCATCCCGGAGGGCGAAGGTCTGGCTGTGCGTTCTGCTGCGGTTCCTCCAAACTTGTGTCTCTCCGTCTCCACAGACAGAGACAAGGATCAAGTAAGTCTGGAGCCCAGCCAGGTGCTTCCATAGAAGAGAGACCCTTGGTCTGGGGGGAGTGGGAGTTAGAAGTCTTCTTTTAAGGTCATTGGGGGGAAGCAACGGGTGGAAAGTGATCAAGGAGAGAAGCAACCTAGAACTAAGGAGAAACTTCCTGACAGTTAGAACAATTAACAGAGTTAGAAGGGACCTTGGAGGTCATCTAGTCCAACCCCCTGCTCAGGCAGGAAAACCCTATACCATTTCAGACAAATGGCTGTCCAGTCTCTTCTTAAAAACTTCCAGTGTTGGAGCATTCACCGCTTCTGGAAGCAGGTTGTTCCACTGGTTAATTGTTCAAACTGTCAGGAAGTTTCTCTTTAGTTCTAGGTTGCTTCTGTCTTCGGTTAGTTTCCATCCGTTGCTTCTTGTCCTGCCTTCAGGGGCTTTGGAGAATAGCTTGACTGCCTCTTCTTTGGGGAAGCCCCTGAGATACTGGAATGCTGCTATCATGTCCCCCCTGGTCCTTCGCTTCATTAAACTAGACATTCCCAATTCCAGTAGCCGTTCCTTATATGCTTTAGCTTCCAATCCCCTAATTTCAAAAAACCTTGGTTCTCACACTAGTTACAATATTGTTGTCTAACTAAACTCCCATGCACATTCCTCCTCCTCCCCTCCCCCCAGTATCACCTAATTCCAACTCTAATTCTAAGAGTAAAACATAAGAAGGAAAATGGCTGCATCTCCATGTGTTGTCAAAGCAAGAGCCTCCGATGTTAGCAGCGTTGACACTACTGATTCTTGCAGGCTCTCGTACGTTTGCTGCAAGGGGAGAGGTTTGGAAGCCTGGACTCCATCATTGTGTACTGCACGCGCCGGGAAGAGACGACGCGGATTGCAGCGTTCATCCGCACGTGTCTGCAGGGGGTGAAGCTGAGAGGCCCCCCCTGTGAAGCAGAGCAAGAGGCGCAAGACCGTCTCCCTGGAAAAAGGCCAAAAGCCAAAGGTAGTGGTTGACTGGGGGTGATTGGCAGAACTGACCTGGGGAATAGCTGGGTAGTAAGAAGAAGAGAAGTGGCAGAAAAGAATTGTTCTTTTTGTCCTCAACTTAGGACCACAACTGACTCCAACATTTCCATTGCTAAGCAAGACAATTGTTGTGAGTTTGGCCCCGTTTTACAATCTTTCTTGCCACAGTTGTTAAGTGGATCATAGCAGTTGTTATGTTAGTAACACGGTCGTGAAGTGAATCTGGTTTCCTCATTGTCGGAAGGTCGCAAAAGGGGGGGTCACATGACCCCAGGACACTGCAACCGTCATAAGTACGAGTCAGTTTCCAAACATCTGAATTTTGACCGAGTATCATAGGGACGCTGTCAATAGGAGTCAGTGGCCAAACGTCTGAATTTTGCTCACTTGTCCCCGGGGATGTTGCAATGGTCGTAAGTGTGAAAAACGGTCCTGAGTGACTTTTTTTCAGTGCCGTTGCAACTTCGAACGGTCACTAAACAAATTGTCGTAAGTGGAGGACAGCCTTTGCCTAGTGCCAAAATGATGTCAGGGTACCAGCCCACTAAGCTTCTCTGAGAGAAGATCCTTCCAGAATTAAAGCATGTCAAGGTAATAATAGCTAAACAGTTTGTGTAATGATGTAATATAATGTAAGGTGGAAGATGTAATGATGGGAATGACTCAGCAGGGTCTGTATCCCTTTAAGAGCCTGAGTATAAAAGGGAAGGCTTTTTGCTGAAATCTCTCTCTCTCTCTCTCTCTCTCTCCCTCCCTCCCTCCCTCCCTCTCGTCGTTTTCTGCTCTAATTGCTGTCTATTGGAGTTTGATGTATTACCACATGTATGTATTTTGTTCCTAGTGTATATTGTAGATAGTGTAATATAAACCACCATTTAAAATAGACCATTGTTTACTGTATTTACTCTTGGGTTATCTCAGCGCGATAAGACTGTGCATGCTCTGACAAAGCACAGCCAAACAGGCATGGGATCTTTCCTTTCTGGAACAAACCAGCTTTTTTCCAGTACTTTTGAATCCTCGAAACAAGCTGTGGTTTACCTGAGTGATGTTTCTCCCAGGCTTGCCGTGAGCCTCACACTTTTGCTCTCCTCTCGTTTCCACCTAGCTAAAAAGAGCCTCCGCCGCCCTCTGAAATGGATTGCCGATGCCTACCATGCCGGGTTGTCGGCCCACGAACGCCGCCGGGTGCAGAACAGCTTCATGTCTGGCCAGCTGCGGGTGGTGGTGGCCACGGTGGCCTTTGGGATGGGCTTGGACAAGTCGGACGTGCGTGGGGTTGTGCATTACAACATGCCCAAGAACTTCGAGAGCTACGTGCAGGAGATCGGGCGGGCGGGGCGGGATGGCCAGCCCGCCCAGTGTCATCTCTTCCTAAACCCGGAGGTAAAGTATGATCCGTTCTAGGGGATTTGTTCAGCCTGAAAACCTGCCACAGGTGTGTGCATCACATATTTGAGGGGCTGCCACCAAGAAGAGGGGGGTCAAGCTCTTCTCCAAAGCACCTGAAGGCAGGAGAAGAAGCAACGGATGGAAACTCATCAAGGAGAGGAGCAACCTGGAATTAAGGAGAAACTTCCTGACAGTGAGGACAATCAACCAGTGGAACAGCCTGCCACCAGAAATTGCAGGTGCTCCATCACTGGAGATTTTTAAGAAGAGACTGGACAGTCAGTTGTCTGAGATGGTGTAGGGCAGTGATGGTGAACCTTTTAGAGCAGTGGTTCTCAACCTTTTTAATGCCGCGACACCCCCCAACCGGTCGTAAGTCGAGGACTACTCAACCGGTCGTAAGTCGAGGACTACTCAACTGGTGCAGCACCGTTTGCAGAATGGGACTTTTGGCGGGCTCAGCAGGGCAGAGACAGCCTGGACAATTCCGATTGGCTTTTGAAAGCCAATAGAATAAAAGGGAGGAGCACAGCTAAGGAAAAGGGGGGAAAAAATGGCAGATTGCGTTGTTTGGTGACCCCCGTGAAATGGTTGTTCGACCCCAAATGGGGTCCCGACCCACAGGTTGAGAACCACTGTTTTAGGGACTGAATGCCCAAAAACTGCCCCCTGCCCCCGCTCCGCCTCCTGTCCTGCCTGTTCCGCCCCTGCCCGCCCCCTGCCCTGCCCGCCTGCAGGACCACGCACTGCCTCCATGGCCCGCCGCAGATCGCCCAGGCAGCCCTGCAGCGCCATGGCAGCCACGCCCTCCGCCCACACCCCGCAGCATCATCTGCACGCTATGGGGCACGAGGCCTAGCTATGTCCTTGGCTGCGCTGCTTCATGCAGGCCGCGCCCGGGGGCGACTCTCCTCCAGGGGGGTTGCTGGAGAGGAGGGGGCCGTGGGGGGAGGCGGGGCTGGGGCGACGGCACGCGTGCCCACAGAGAGGGCTCCGAGTGCCGCCTCTGGCACGCGTGCCATAGGTTCACCATCACTGCTATAGGGTTTCCTGCTTGAGCAGGGGGCTGGACTAGAAGACCTCCAAGGTCCCTTCCAGCTCTATTATTCTGTATTCTCTCAAAAGTTCAGAAGAGAAGGACGAGGGGGGACAGGATAGCAGTCTTCCAATATCTCAGGGGCTCCCCCAAAGAAGAGGGAGTCGAGCTGGTCTCCAAAGCACCCGAAGGCAGGACAAGAAGCAACGGATGGAAACTAATCAAGAAGAGATTAAGGGATTAAGGAGAAACTTCCTGAGGACAATTAATTAGTGGAACGACTTGCCTCAAGAAGTTATGGGTACTCCATCACTGGAGGTTTTGAAGAAGAGACTGGGTAGACATTTGTCCAGACATGTTTAGTATCTCCTCTCATGGGGCTGGGGCTGGACTAGAAGACCTCCAAAGTCCCTTCCAACACTTACCCTGTTATCCCTTAACATGCTTGGGGAGGAACTTCCAATTCTACATCTTGTGGAATCGAATGCAGGATCCCAAAACCAATAATAGAGGCTACCTGTAGTATTTATATTTTTAACAGTATGCCCTGGGAGAGTTCCCTCCCAAAAATAATGTGATAAATGGTTTTAATGCAGATAAATGGATGCACTTATATGTTTCCGGGAAGGAGGAGAAAATGATAGTCATTCATATGCCTAAGTAATAAACCATAATAATAATAATAATGCCTATTTTTCCACCATTCACAAAGTGGCTCTTCTCCTCGCCAGGGTGAGGATTTGCATGAATTGAGGCGCCATATTTACGCAGACACGGTTGACTTCTTCACCATCAAAAGGCTGGTGCAGATGGTTTTCCCACGCTGCAGATGCCGAGAGCTTCACCAGAAGCAGCAGGACCTCAACAAGGTGAGGAAAGAGGAGCCAGCAGGCGTAGGAGAGGACAACTGGCCAGAGACCTCTTTAAAAGCTGTTTCTAAGAGTACCAGCATGGTTGAATATCCAGGTAGCCTTCAGTTTATGATCGTAACTGCGCCAGGAATTACAGTCATAAGTCATGAAAGTCATTAAGCAGGTCAGCACAGGTCCATGCCCAATTTTATGACTTATTTTGCGGGAAACTGACCAAACTTGCTAAAAAAAATGTGGCCGTGTGACTGTGGGGTGCTGCAGCTGGTCATCAAGCAGGCACTAATTTATCTCGTGATTGTAAGAGCTGTGCAATGAGGGGCCAGGTTGTTTTCTTGCATTGTTAAATCCCATCTTTTTTCCAAGCGTCCCCAAAATTTTGTGTTATGTGTTCCTGAATCTCAGCGTGGATTTTAGGTGGCTTTCAAAAACATGCATTGTGACCCAAAGGAAAAACGTTAAGAGATCTGATCAGAACAAGACAGCATTGGCTTCTCCTCAGCCCACATCAGAATAATTTATTTATTTATTTATTTATTTATTTTTATTTATATGCCACCCAATCCCAAAGGACTCAGGGCGGCGTACAAAATTAAAACAATCATCAACAATAAAACAATAAAATAATACAATCATACCGCGAGTCCGATCATATCCCGCCCCCCCCCCCCGGGGACATCAGCCCCAGGCCTGCCGGAACAGGAGAGTTTTAACGGCTTTCTTAAAGGCCGGCAGGGTGGGAGTAGTTCGAACCTCGGGGGGAAGTTGATTCCACCAGGTCGGAGCCACCACAGAAAAGGCCCTTCCCCGAGGGCCCGCCAGCCGACATTGTCTGGCCGACGGGACCTGAAGGAGGCCCAATCTGTGGGACCTCACCGGTCTCTGGGAACGATGCGGCAGTATGCGCAGTATTCCCCTTCTCCTCCTTCCCCTCCTTCTTCCCCTTTTTTCTCCTCCCCCCTCCTCCCTCTTTCCTCCTTCCTTCTTCCCTCCTCCTTTTTCTACTTCCGCCTCCTCTTCCTCCTCTTCTTCCAGTTCTTCCCCTCCTCGTTCTCCCCTCTCTCTCCCCTCCCAATTCCTAATCCAATCACATTGTATCCCACCCACCCCCAAGTGTTCAATCTCCAAGCAAGATGGAAGAAGCCAACTGTGATATCAGACATTAGCCCAGGGGTAGGCAACCTTGGCTCTTTTATGACTCGTGGACTTCAACTCCCAGAATTCCTGAGCCAGCATAGGGAAACCTTGGCCCCTTCATGACTTGTGGACTTTAACTCCCAGAATTCCTGAGCCAGCATGGCTCAGCTTGGAAACCTCTCCCTTTCCCCTCAGTGTGGCTGGCTCAGGAATTCTGGGAGTTGAAGTCCATGAGTCATAAAAGCCAAGATGGCGTACCTCTGGCCTAGGCCTAGGCCGCTCTATGACTGGTGGACTTCAACTCCCAGAATTCCTGAGGCAGCATGGCTGAGCTTGGAAACCTCTCCCTTTCTCCTCAGCATGGCTGGCTCAGGAATTCTGGGAGTTGAAGTCCACCAGTCATAAAAGAGCCAAGGTGGCCTAGCCCTGCATTAGCCTAACGTTCTGTTGACAGAGAAAGACATACAAGCCCAACAGGACTGCCTGACTGTCTGGTCAGCCCACCCCCAGTGCTGAGGACTTGGGATGAAAACCGCTCTGCCCACCCCAGTGCTCTTGAACATGACCAAACATTCTGACTCCCCAGGGCTGTGAAGTGGAGGATGCGGAGATGCTGACGGCCCTAGAAGGAAGTTCAGAAAAGCCCCTTGACCCAGAACAGGAGCAGTCACGAATATGCTATAAACACGAGAGGGCTGTCCCCATTCAACAGACGGTGGAAGCCCTGGATCTCCGAGAAGAAGGTGAGGCTGATGATGGTGATGGTGATGATGATAACACATCAAGAAACTGCAGCTTCCTGCAATAACTCTAGCAATGTTACAAAAAAAATGCACTACTCGGAACATCTTACATTTTAAGGCGGTACCTGTCTGACACCTAGGATGCTGGCGGCAACCTGTGTGTCAACCATCAGCGCCAGCCAATTTGAATGCTCAGTTGACTGAGGTTCATGTCTAAATAACAACAACAACAACAATAATAATAAAGTTGGAAGGGACCTCAGAAGTCATCTAGTCGACCCCCTGCTCAGGCAGGAAACCCTATACCATTTCAGACAAATGGCTGTCCAGTCTCTTCTTAAAGACTTCCAGTGTTGGAGCATTCACCGCTTCTGGAGGCAGGTGGTTCCACTGGTTAATTGTTCTCACTGTCAGGAAGTTTCTCCTTAGTTCTAGGTTGCTTCTCTCCTTGATTAGTTTCCACCCATTGCTTCTTGTCCTGCCTTCAGGCCCTTTGGAAAATAGCTTGACTCCCTCTTCTTTGGGGCAGCCCCTGAGATACTGGAATACTGCTATCATGTCCCCCCTCGTCCTTTTCTTCATTAAACTAGACATACCCAATTCCAGCAACCGTTCCTTATATGTTTTAGCCTCCAGTCCCCTGATCACCTTTGTGGCTCTTCTCTGCACTCTTTCTAGAGTCTCAACATCTTTTTTACAACGTGGTGACCAAAACTGGATGCAAAATTCCAAGTGTGGCGTTACTAAGGCCTTGTAAAGTGGTATTAACCCTTCACGTGATATGCGTGTTTTGAGGCCCACATATTTTACACTGTTGAGAGCAGGCAACACAATTTCATTTTTAATGTGTGCCAGTGTGCCCACAGTAAAAAAAAAAATGACAATAAAGGTTATCTTGTGTTCATGAATGGAAAGCACCGGCAAAAACGTTCTCAGATGGACACGGCCAGGCGTGTTCTTGCCCGCTTAACCCAAAGTGTTCCTTTTCAGGCATAGAGACGCTTCTGTGTTACCTGGAACTGCACCCCTGTCGCTGGGTAGAGCTGCTGCACCCCACTTTCTCTTTGTGCCGGGTTTCGTGCTACAGAGGTCCTCAGCAGCTGCGGACAGTGTCTCGAAGGTGAGAAAAGGAAGGAGGGAAAGAATCAGGCCAGTGTGGGAGAGCATGTAGGGCAGGGGTCTTCCAACTTAGCCCTTGGATGACTCGGGGACTTCAACTCCCAGAATCCCTCAGCCAGGATGCTTTAAGACAGGGGTCTTCCAACTTGGCCCTTGGATGACTTGTGGACTTCAACTCCCAGAATTCCTCAGCCAGGCACGCGTGCCTGGCTGAGGAATTCTGAGAGTTGAAGCCCACAAGTCATCCAAGGGCCAAGTTGGAAGAGCCCTAATGTAGGGGGATTGAGAAACAAGCCTTTCTTTCACAGCCATTGCTCAGATCCAGTACCCAACCACAACGGAGCCCCAAATCTCAGTTGCTACGTGAATTTTGTCCCATTTTATGACCTTTCTCGCCACTGTTGTTAAGTGAATCACTGCCATGGTTAAGTTAGTTAAGAGGATGGAGGTTCGTTCTCCGGGCTTGTGGGTTGATTTCCCGAACATTTCGTTACCAGGCTAGGTAGCCTCTTCGGCCGAGTTCAGGGGATGTCAGTGTCTGTGTGTTGTTCAGCTTGGTGTGGTCAGCGGGTCTTGTGATGGGGAGGTCACGTCATGTGAGGGTCTTGTGCTGGGTCAGGTGTGGGTTGTGTCAGGTGAGGGTCTTGTGATGGGGCAGCTGTGTGTCACGTCAGGTGAGGATCTTGTGATAGGTCTTGTAATGGGTCAGGTGTGGGTCACAGGTGAGGGTCTAGTAATGGGGCAGGTGCATGTCACCTCAGGTGAGGGTCTAGTGATGGGCCAGGTGAAGATCACAGTTGAAGGTCTTGTGAAGGGTCAGGTGTGGGTCACGTCAAGTGAGAGTCTAGTGATGGGTCAGGTGTAGGTTGTGTCAAGTGAGGGTCTTGTGGTGGGTCAGGTGAGGGTCACATCAGGTGAGGGTCTTGAAATGGGTCAGGTGTGGGTCACAGGCGAGGGTCTAGTGATGGGGCAGGTGCATGTCACATCAGGTGAGGGTCTAGTGGTGGGCCAGGTGAGGATCACAGTTGAAGGTCTTGTGATGGGTCAGGTGTGGGTCACGTCAAGTGAGAGTCTAGTGATGGGTCAGGTGTAGGTTGTGTCAAGTGAGGATCTTGTGCTGGGTCAGGTGTGGGTTGTGTCAGGTGAAGGTCTTGTGATGGGGCAGCTGTGTGTCACGTCAGGTGAGGGTCTTGTGATGGGTCTTGTAATGGGTCAGGTGTGGGTCACAGGTGAGGGTCTAGTGATGGGGCAGGTGCATGTCACATCAGGTGAGGGTCTAGTGATGGGCCAGGGGAGGATCACAGTTGAAGGTCTTGTGATGGGTCAGGTGGGGGTCAGGTCAGGTGAGAGTCTAGTGATGGGTCAGGTGTAGGTTGTGTCAAGTGAGGGTCTTGTGATGGGTCTTGTAATGGGTCAGGTGTGGGTCACAGGTGAGGGTCTAGTGATGGGGCAGGTGTGTCATATCAGGTGGGGGGGGGTCTTGTGATGGGGAGGTCATGTCAGGTGAGGGTCCTTGGGAGGTGAAGTGCTAGTTGGGGGGGGCTTGCCTGGGATGGTTGAGGGCTGTCCCTTGTTGGCTGTGTGCTTGATTTGGATCCTGAAGGGTCCGTAGGCTGGTGGTGGGTCGATGGGTCTGTGGATGGAATGGCTGGCGGGGTGCCAGGCTTCGGTGAACTCACAAAATGTTCAGACAGCAACCCGACAAGCTTGGAGAACGAACTTCCACTCCCTCATCCTACACCCAAGCCACAGATGCTCACCACCATCGCTAACTTAGTTAAGTTAGAACATGGCTTCCCCATTGGCTTTTCTTGTCAGGCCACAAAAGGTGGATCCCACGACACGGTGACCGTCAAAAATTCAATTGCCAAGCGTCTGAATTTTCATCCCGTGACCGTGGGGATGCTGCAACGGTCATAAGTGGGGAAAACGGTCACAAATCACCTCGAGGGCTATCTGTATATAAATTCTGTAAACCAATAATCAGGTTTTGCCGGTTGCCGTATTTATTACTTATTTTATTGGTCAGATTTAGAAACCGCCCCACCTCCTTTACAGAGGGAGGTATAGAAAAGGTGTCTTGTGTTTGTTTGTCTGAAATGGAGTAGAGTTTCCTGCCTGAGCAGGGGGTTGGACTAGAAGACCTCCGAGGCCCCTTCCGACTCTGTTATATTTTATTCTAACTGCTGCTGCTTCTTTAGGTAGCAGATCCCAAAATACCTGTTTTATTCTTGCAGTCAAGTTTGTGTCAAGGCTGCTAACATTGGATGTTCTCGCTTTGACAACATACGGAGATGCAGCCTTATTCTTCCTTATGCTTTACTCTTAGAATTAGATGATGCTGGGGGAGGAGGAAGAATGTGATGGGAGTTAGTTAGACATAACAATATTGTAACAGTGTGTGAATTCAGGGCTTTTGAAATAAGAGATGATAAGGAATGGGGGCTGGAGAACTGGAGGGGAAGCCTGCATTTCAAGCTAATTGGAGAATGTGATTTATGACTGTTAATTAGAGGAGGGAATTGTGCTTTGATACTATGTGCTCAGGGGAGGGGAAGTCAGATTTTGGCATGGCCTATGTACGTGCTGATGCTATGCTACTCGAATAAAGATTCTTTAAGGTAAACTATGCCTTGAAGTTCTTTGAAGAGTTTCATCTGTTGGAACCATGACAGTTTGGTTGGTAAGCATAGAGTGTTGACTCCTTCCTTGCTGTCTCTTCTGCCCCCAGGTGCCCTCCGCTTGCGGTCTGCTTGGCCCAGCAGCGCCTGAAAGGGAGCACAGCCACCCAGGCCAGCTCTGTGGAGTTTGACGTCATTGCCCTGGCCGACTCCATGGGCTGGGAGGTCCTGCCGGTCAAACGGGCTCTACGACAGCTGCAGTGGAACACCCAATGGCAGAAGGGTGAGCCAGTGGGAGCCTGGTCAACTGGCGTGCAGGGGGCTGTTTGGGGGAGACTTTTATCTGAGCTCGTTCTCAGTCACAGCCCAGAAAAGAAGCAGGATCCCCGCGTTGTGTTTGTCACCCATCCCCAAGAGGTGTGTTGACCGAGGGCACAGCACAGAGGCAATGCAGTCAGCTGGCAATTCAAACTGCCCTTTAATTGCTCCAAATTTTCCTCAAATGCTTCCACGTTTCTGGCAACGCTCCAAACAAAGGAAGACACAGA
Source organism: Crotalus helleri (assembly GCA_024509115.1). Taxonomy (NCBI): domain Eukaryota; kingdom Metazoa; phylum Chordata; class Lepidosauria; order Squamata; family Viperidae; genus Crotalus; species Crotalus helleri. The sequence continues at coordinate 3,522,131 of JAKSXO010000035.1, read as the reverse complement.
CACCTCTGATTAGGAGAGGAATTTACTCAAGGCCACGGAGATAACAAGGAATGACGCATACATCATAAACCTAAGGAGTCTGTGTGAATACACGCTAGCCTGAGCAGTTTCAGAAGGGAAGCTAACCAGCTGCATTTCAGCAAACCCCTTTTTCCCTGTCAAGAGAGTGTCAAATTCCGGCTGAGAAGCCCAGCGAAGCAAAAAACACCAGAGACATTTGGAATCTCTAGTGTAAACTTTATTGGGCATTAGCAAACCAGTCAGATAGAAGGGAAGCTAGCTCTGAAAATATGGTGGGAAACAGACAATTAAAAGAGTAAAACTTTCCCTCGCCTCCCCTCTCTGTTCAGGCCACATTGTCCAATTAATCTTCCAGCACAGTGATTCTTAACCTGTGGGTCGGGACCCCATTTGGGGTCGAACGACCATTTCACAGGGGATCGCCAAACAACGCAGTCCGCCATTTTCCCCCCTTTTCCTTAGCTGTGCTACTCCCTTTTATTCTATTGGCTTTTGAAAGCCAATAGAAGAGACTCTCTTGAATAGAGTCTAATTCTATTGGCTTTCAAAAGCCAATAGGAATTGTCCAGACTGTCTCTGCCCTGCTGAGCCCGCCAAAAGCTCCAATCTGCAAACGGTGCTGCACCAGTTGAGTAGTCCTCGACTTACGACCGGTTGAGTAGTCCTCGACTTACGACCGGTTGGGGGTCGCGGCACTAAAAATGTTGAGAACCACTGTTCCAGCAACTGTTAAGAGAAGAAACTTTGGTTCGCCAAAACATCTCAGCTGCTTCGGCTCTCACACTGATAGGAAGCACCTGTGGATCCCAAACTCCTCCTCCTCCCCCCCCCCACTAACCGTAGGCAAGCTAGAAGCACTACGGCGGTCCTAAAGATAGTACATTTTGTAGCCTGACAGAGACTGATCCAGAACGCGCTGGGAACCTGGGGGTACCAACCCATCATCGGCCGCTCTTTTCTCCCTGCGCAGGTGGCCAGGGGCCTCGGAAGAGTGAGATCCTGGTGGAATTAATGGAACTCTCCTTCCACCTGCGCTCCTACGGGGATCTCAGCGACGATGAGCTGGACGCGGTCTGCGAGTTCCTGTACCGGCGAGTCACGAGTCGCGAAAAGGCAGCCCTCCATCAGCTCCGCGTCTGCTTCCAGGCTTTTCAGAGGTGGGAAGTTGCAGAGAGGGCCCGCTGGGTGGGTCCTGACCAAGTACAGGCAGTCCTTGACTCCACGACCGTTCCTTTAGCGGCCATTCTAAATTACAAGCAATGAAAACGGGTTATGTCGCTTTTTCCAGCAGCGTCGTAACTTTGAACGGTCTCTAAAAATAACTGTTGTACAGGAGTGGCCAAAATTGTGGAAACCTTTTGGGAAAAGTGTATTTTTGAGGTTTGATGGCTAAGAACACCCCTTATTTTCAGGAGCAGTACCATAAAATTATATATCAACGGAAGGATAATTGAATCAAGAATGTAATGCAGCCAAGTTTGTTCAATTACCTGTACTGTATGAAGAGTTATAGCCAAATAACCAGAAAAAGGAAGCACAACTTGCTTAGGTTGGTCTCCGGTAGCTTTCCTTCACCTGACTGTAGCCAATGAGCATGAGTGTTTAGAGAGCCAATCGGGTGTCCTCTTATTTTGGCCATGAGCCAATCGGATCACAGTAGGATCCAGTGATGGATGTCCTGTATTGGCTGAGAGGAGGACATTGGTCAGTGTGTTGTGGGATGGCTATCAAGTCGGTTGGGATTTTTTTGTGTTCTTTCATTGAGTGAGCATGTAAAACATCATAAAGTTAAAGTCATAGTGCAAAGAATTGACTGGTCGCCCAGAAAGCAATGTAAAATAGTATTATTAAGTGATCAAGGCTACAGTTCTAAAGAAATGAGAAGAAAAATGGGTGGAAACTTAACCAAAAGTGGCATTTCTACTGTACACTTTTCCCAAAAGGTTTCCACCATTTTGGCCACGACTGTTAGGTCGAAGGCTACCTGTACTGCTGGACCCCTGCCGTGCCTTACCTCCCTTGTGTGTCTTGTGTGTTTTTCCACAGCGTGGCTTTCCCTACTTGTGCCTTGTGCTGTGACGGTGCAGACCAGGAGAGGAGCAGCCAGTTGAAGTCTCTGCTGATGGGCTATTTCGAGAGGCAGCCGGTGCTGGGGGAGCCCTCCCTGGGCGCAGAGCCTGAAGCTGATCAAATCCAGGATGTTCAGGTGAGGAAATCCAGCTTTTCGTCTGGATCGGGCTCCAGAGCACGAATGCTGACGAGATCCTGGCTGAGGAATTCTGGGAGTTGAAGTCCCCAAGTCATCCAAGGGCCAAGTTTGAAGAGCCCTGAACTAAAGCAGGGCCCTTGGCTGAAACTATGCATTGCTAAAGAAGACCAGCATTTATTCCCTTAATGCTGATTTCACTCTCCCTGGAACTTTCTTCCCGGTTATAGTTTCAGGAATGGGAGCAGCAAATCCGAGCTGACGTTCGCCACTTTCTCTCCATCCGTCAAGACGAAAAGTTCTCGGGCAGGGCCGTGGCCAGGATTTTCCATGGAATTGGTGAGGCTCCTCTTTTAGAATCTGCACTCGGCTGAATTACGTAGAAATTTCTTTAGGGAATTTTTGTTCAGCCATTTTCAAACAAGGCAAGGCCTCCTTTGCATCGCCTTAAGTCCTGGGACCACGCGGTTTTCCTGGCAACAATAGGGAAGTGGCTTGACTGTTTTTTTAAATCCAGGACTAACCAGGCCCAACCTTTCTTGGTTTATGAGCTCAGAGAAGGTTCACTGGGGTGAAGAGGCAAAAGCAATTTGACTGAAGGTTTCCAAGGCTAAGGAAATGTCGGGCTAATAGGTAGCTGATGGGCTGTATTCTTCCATTTTTTAAAAAAAAAAGGACAATTGCAGAGATTCCTGGGAAATGCAGATCCTTATTTCTGCTCACCAAATTGCTGCAACACAGCGGTAACCTTATTTTTTAGCATTCAGGTTGCTATTTGACATTGCTGATGAAACGAAGTTTCCTTCCAATTAAAACTGACCCAAGGATGCTTCCGACACCTTATAGTTGTGTATTAGAGATGCTTATTAACTGTGCCTCACAACATAACCCGGTTCTCGGGGGTAGCGTGGAAAATGTAAACATGAGGAACGACATAGGATAACCTGCTTATTTATTTGAGGCATTTCTATCCTGCCTTGTCTCCGAAAACCACACATGTATGTATCTCCTAACTTTATCCCCAAAGAACTTTGTCAGTAAAGAGACCTGAAGCCCCCAAATCAGCTGTTTTGCTTCAGGATCAAGGGATGACTTGGGCCTGCCTAATCCAAATCCAACATTATCCTATTTTTCTAAACCTCGTGTTCATTTTCTTAAAGGATCCAAAAGACTTTTTTAGGGATGAAATGAGAGCAGACGTCAGTATGTAAAAAAACAAACAAAAAAAAAGCCCAAAGAAGCCTGCTTATTTATTACACAAAACAAAAACAGGCTGAAAAGTAAAGGCAGTGGAAAAAGCACATATTGGGATGGATTGTTCCAATCTATATAAAAAAAAAAGAAATAAAACGCAGCGAGAGAGGAGGAGAGAGAGCCAAGACCGTGGCATCGAAAGGGGCTGATTGAATTTAATCTTTAATTCTCTTTAATTCTCTTTTGGAGCCACAGTTCTTCTTAAAACAAAGCCTGCTCTGTTAAGGTTCTTCTCTCCCCGAGGACTAGAATCGCCATAACACAGTCCAATCACAGTCCAGCCAAACAAAGTATTCAGTTAATTCAATTTTGAAAGAGAGGCTGAAAGGAAGAGAAACTCCTCAGATGGATGAGAGCCGTACTGATGACCACAGGATTAACTTGTTAAGAAAAGAGAGATGTTGTAATTAAAAACTAAAAATCAGGTAAAACTTAAAAACAGGACATGGGTATGTATAAGCAAAAAATATATTGATAAACGTTTTAACTAAGAGTCATAATTAGAAATGCACTAGCCTAAATATGATACAGCAAATGTTAAGGGAAATAGAGAAGGAATTTTCGATGATGTAACCTGAGATATGTACTAAAAAGTTTTGTTATTGAACCACTGATTACCCAGTCACCAGGCTGCTTTCCAAATACTTAAAGATAAAACTGGAAAACCAATAAAATTTATTGAAAGAAAAAAAGAGAGAGAGAGACGCGAGCATAAAAAGATAAAGGGAGGCGGTGCTCGTCTGTTTCTTAGCCGAGGGAGCCAACGTCCAAAGATGCTTCCGGCGTCAAGTGGTCAGCATAACTGCCCGCCAGCGCGCACAGCATGCCTGCGTAAAAGCTTGCCTGCTATCTCCACTATAGCTTTGCTAATGCAAGCCCCAGCTTCTTTGATTTTGTCGCAGGGCTGGCTTCACTGAGGTTGGTTTTTGTCTTGCACAGGGAGTCCATGCTACCCAGCTCAGATTTACGGACGAGACCGTCGTTTCTGGAGAAAATACCTTCGCTTTGACTTCCATAAGATCATGCGCTTGGCCACGGAGGAGATCGTCCGCTGGAAGTGAACTGAGCTGGGCAGAATCTGGAGAGAAGCCCCATCCGTCGCACGGCTGCTTCTTCCCTCCTGGCTATGGAAAGGAGGTGGCCACCCTGCCAGCGTTAAATCCCTGGAAGACTTTTCTTCATCTGCCCCACCGACTTTGTAGAACGCTTGGACAACTGCCCAGCTTTTTACAAAGCAGGTGGGGCAAATGAAGGAAGGTCACCGTTCTCCCGACCTAAACAAGGGTTAGTCGGGAGTCCTTTTAAAAAGAAAAAAGAAAATGGATTCACTCCAAAAATGTGAAACGCTACACATTTTTGGCAAATCTTAAAGAGCTTTCCTTCACCTCGTGGCTTTTGCTCTGCGAATTCTGGCAATGATGGGGTTGGACTGAGGATTTAAGGAGTGGGTAAGGCATTGATTAGTGGTCTTCAATATTTTTTTGACGAACAGATATTTCCTCTTTCTCAGGAGAATTGGAATTCCTGATTTGCCTTCTGACCTTTGAACTGGACGACAAACGCACACGCTGCTTATTTGCACCAGGCAATATTAAGTAAGCACCTCTAAGGAAGAAAAGAGGAATGATTTTGTACTGGAACTTGATCTGAATAAAACACATTTTTTTTACTTAACCTAACCTATCGCGTTTGCTTTTTTCTGTTCTTTACTACATAAATAGCATAAAGTTTTAAAATAAGCTTAATCCTTTCTCATTTGAGTGGGACATTAAAGTTTTGTATAAACACCGTGTATAGTCAAGGCCATGGTTTCCCCAGTTGCAACGTATGGCTGTGAAAGTTGGACCATAAGAAAGGCTGAAAGAATGGAGGCCTTTGAACTCTGGTGCTGGAGAAGACTCCTTGCGAGTCCCCTGGACTGCAAGGCGATCCAACCAGTCAGTCCTGGAGGAGATCAACCCCGACTGCTCTTTAGAAGGCCAGATCCTGAAGTGGAAACTCGTCCTTTGGCCACCTAATGAGAAGGAAGGACTCCCTGGAGAAGGGCCTGATGCTGGGAAAGATGGAGGGCAAGAGAAGAAGGGGACGACAGAGAAGGAGGTGGCTGGATGGAGTCTCTGAAGCAGGAGGCGTGAGCTTCAATGGACTCCAGAAGATTAGGAACGTTGTCCATGGGGTCGCGATGGGTCGGACACGACTTCGCAACTAACAACAACTATATAAATAGCATAAAGTTTTAAAATAAGTTTACTATTTCTCATTTGAGTGGGGCATTAAAGTTTTATATAAACACCGTGCCAGGGAGCGGGAAGGAAGGGTGAAGAGAATCCTTCCTTGATACGTCCTCTGAATCACAGAATCTGAGCGCTGAAAGGGACTTTTGAGGTCATGGAGCCCAACCCTCTCTCTGCTCAATGCAGGAATTAAAAGCATTCCTAAGACAACTTCCCGCATCCTACAGCGAAGCCAAACCGGTTCCAGTTAAGTCATTTGGTTCCTAAAATTGACTTTCCCATAATAAACACGACCGCCCCGATGAGGATGTTAAGGGCTACCTTAACCCAGCTCAGACTGGACTTCCTGCATAGCTCGCCCATCAAGGTTTGAAAATCCAATGGAAAACCAATCTGAAACTCCAGGGAAAGTGGCCTGTGTCCTGTCTTTCATGCAAGCTTTAGAATAGAGCTGGAAGGGACCCTGGAGGTCTTCTAGTCCAGCCCCCTGCTCAAGCAGGAGAACCTATAGTACCGTCTCAAACAAGTGACTGAGTTGTTAGTTGACAAGTCTCCTTCCTTCCAAATTTCTAACTGGCCTGTGAAGAAAATGACGTACTTTGAGCCAACCTAAACATTTGCAATAAAGAAGGGGGTTTTCCCTTCAGAACAGTACAGGATAAAAACCTGAGCCAAAGGTAAGCACGGCTATTATGGGTAACGGAAATTCCTAATTTCAAACTTATTTTGCTATCACAAAATACAGGCAGCCCTTGACTTGCACCAGATCATTTAGTGACTTCAGAGTTAAAAAGTTTGCTGAAAAAAGTGATGTAGGACCGTTTTTTACACTTACGACCGTTGCAGCATCCCCGTGGTCATGTGATCAAAATTCAGACATCTGGCCACTGACTCGTATTTATGACGGCTGCAGTTCCCTGGGGCTCATGTGGTCCCCTTTTGTGACCTTCCAACAAGCAAAAGTGAAGCCAGATTCACTTTACGACCCCGTGACTAACTTAACAACTGGAGCAAAATGGGACAAAACTCACTCAACAATGCTCTCACTCGGCCACAGCAGCTTTGGGCTCAGTTGTGGCCGTATCTACAAGAGATTTCTAAACCTGGGGGGGGGGGGGAATGATCAGGGTGAGAAGGGGATAAATGGCTATTGTATCTAGAGGTGGAGTTAGGGAAATTAGAAGCCAATAACAGAATAGGGTAGCTCAGGGTTGAACTACAGGATCCTTAGTCCTCTCTGAACTTGATGATTTTAATAATAACAATAATAAAGTTGGAAGGCGCCTTGGAGGTCATCTAGTCCAACCCCCTGCTCAGCCAGGAAACCCTATCCTATTTCAGACAAATGGCTGTCCAGTCTCTTCTTAAAAACTCCCAGTGCTGGAGCATTCACCACCTCTAGAAGCAGGTTGTTCCACTGATTAATTGTTCTAAGTGTCAGGAAGTTTCTCCTTAGTTCTAGGTTGCTTCTCGCCTTGATTAGTTTCCATCTATTGCTTCTTGTCCTGCCTTCAGGTGCCTTGGAGAATAGCTTGACTGCCTCTTCTTTGGGGAAGCCCCTGAGATATTGGAAGATTGCTATCATGTCCCCCCTCGTCCTTCTCTTCGTTAAATTAGACATACCCAATTCCAGCAACCGTTCCTTATATGTTTTAGCCTCCAGTCCCCTAATCATCTTTGTTGCTCTTCTCTGTACTCTTTCTAGTCTCTCAACATCTTTTTTACATCGTGGTGACCAAAACTGGATGCAGTATTCCAAGTATGACCTTAAAAAGGCCTTGTAAAGTGGTATTAATACTTCAGGTGATCTTGATTCTATCCCTCTGTTAATTTTCTTCCAGACGTTTCATGACCCAGCTAGGTAACATCATCAGTGCTACAAGGGGGTGGTGGAGGAGAGGAGGAAGAAGAAAAAACAGGAGGGAGAGGTGGAAAAAGAGGAGGAAAGGATTGTGGGGTCCCTGGTGCAGAGCTGGGCGGTTTTGTTGCAGACGTTTCATGACCCAACTAGGTAACATCATCAGTGCTACAATGGAGGGAGCTTCTGCCCTCAGTTTATAGTCAGAATCCAGAAGCGTTTCTTCCTTCCCTGCCCTCGGGGCATCCCAAAGGGATGGTGACGGAGCTGCGTCCCCGGAGCACCTCAGGCGCGGTTGCGGAGCCTGGAAGCGCCGCTCCTTACTCAGAAAAGAAATAACCGGGTTCCCCGTTTGCGCTGAGCTGAGCCGGAACCTTCGTTCCCGGAATTGTTCCCCCACCGGAGTAAGGAACCAAGAGGCTTCTCAGCATAGTTACACTGCCCGCCTCTTCCGGCTCTCCTCGCAGCCCAACGGCCATTTATTACAGAGGCGAAAGCTAGAGCGTCCCTCTAAGATCAGAAGGGGACGCTTCCGCTCCACCGAGCGCCGTCCCGCCTTCTTCCGCCTGGCTCCCGGCGGCGAAGTCAGTTTGACCGAATCGACATGGGCGACAATCTAGGTCTCTAGGGGCCCAGGTATCCCGCAGGGCCTACTCTTTTCCTGCCCTCCCCAGCGATTCCTCGCCACGCACTTCCGCTTCCTTTATGATCAAAGAGGCCGATTTCCTCTGCCGAGCGCCCCGGCTTGCCCTCCCAGCGAGTCCTTGCTACATCACTTCCGCTTCCTTTATGATCAAAGAGGCCGATTTCCTCTGCCGAGCGCCCCGGTCTGCCCTCCCCAGCGATTCCTCGCCACGCACTTCCGCTTCCCTTATGATCAAAGAGGCCGATTTCCTCTGCCGAGCGCCCCCTGCCGGTTCCAGGGCGAAGGGGTCCTTGAGCGGAGTTGCCGTGGCAACGCCGGGGGCGGCGGGGAAGGCCTCGCCGGCTGGATGGGGGCGGCGGGTTGGGGAAGCTGGCCTGGCCGGCCCTGAGCAAGAGCCCCCGGGGGCCTTTCTGTCCAAGTGGGGCCGGCTCCTCCGTGGAGACGCCCGGTGGGCGGCCGTCTCCTCCAGTGGTAAGGAGTTCCGCAGGCTCCCAGTGACCCCGGCTTCGTGGGAGGGTGCGGGGACGCAGCACCGGCGACTTCCCCTCCCCCCGGTGGCTCATTAGAAACCAGGCAAAACTGTTTGAAACTTATTTTTTTCCAAGTGGGAAACTCTAGGAGGAGTGGGCTTCAACTCCCAGAATTCCCCAGCCCCGAGGAATTCTGGGAGTTGAAGTTCACCCCACTTCATGCCCAGTTTGAACAATCTGGTCTTAAATGCGACTTATGACCACTGATGATGATGATGATGATGATGATGATGATGATGAAGAAGAAGAAGAAGAAGAAGAAGAAGAAGAAGAAGAAGAAGAAGAAGAAGAAGAAGAAGTAGTAGTAGTAGTAGTAGTAGTAGTAGTTGGAAGGGACCTTGGAGGTCATGTAGTCCAACCTCTACATGACGGGGGGCCAACGTTTCTGGTTGCTAAGCTAGACCTAGGCTAATTCATGATTGGCCCATTTTACGACTTTGCTGACGTTAACTTAACAACACGTCAGAAGGTTCACGTGACCCCTGGGACAGTCATAAGTATGAGTTACTTGCCAAGCATTGGAATCTTGGTCACGTGACCACAGGGGTGCTGCAACGGTCGTAAGGGTGAAAAATGGTCCTACATCATTTGTGTTGTCGTAACTTGGAACATTAACTTGGCCGTTGTAAGTTGGTCATTCAACGCACTGTTGTAAGTCGGGGATTGTCTGTGGCTTTGCAACCTTTGCAGAGTGGCAGGATTTTCATTTATATATACTCATTTTTCAAAAAATTTGTATCCCTCCCTTATTATTCGGTAACTCCTTGAGGCCTAGTTGCCGATGATGGCATTAGACAAAAACAAAATGCTTTGGAAATTCCTGGCTGACATAAAGACATCCTGCAGTCTTTTTTCCAGAATTTTCCAGAATTATCTGGAAAACAGCCTGCTATCCTCTATAGCAGACATCTCAAACTCGTGACATTGCGCAACATATTGGAAGGTTTTCCCCTTTGCCGGCAATGGGGTGGGCGCGGTTTCTTCGTGACGCATCCGGCCGGCGGGCCGACAGTTTGACACCCCTGCTCTATAGGCAGTCCTCAACTTACCACAGTTCATTTAGTGACCGTTCAACATTACAACGGCCCTGAAAAAAGTGACTTAGGCCCGCTTTTCACACAGGACCGTTGCAGCATCCTCGTGGTCACGTGATGAAAATCCGGCCGCTTGACCCCTGACTCAGATTTATGACGGTTTGCAGCCTCCCGGGGTCACGTGATCCCCTTTTGCAACTTTCTGACGAGCCAAGTCAACGGGGAAGCCGGATTCACTTAACAACTGTGGCAGGAACATTCCGAAATTCCAGGCTCCATTGTGATCGTTGAGGACGACCTGTGAATAGGCTCCGATTGCCTCTTTCAGCTTACCCGTCTGTCTTTGCAGGGTAGACCGGGACCACCCAAGAATGACTTTGAAATATTGGCTGCTGTTCCTGCTGTATTTCGTGCAAGGAATCCCCTACGGGCTCCAGTCGGGACTGTTGCCGGTCTATTTCCGGACGGCGGGCCTTTCCTTCACCAAGATCAGCCTGACGAAGCTGCTTTACTTGCCATGGATCCTCAAAGTGCTTTGGGCCCCCTTTGTGGACTGGTATCTCTCCAAAAAGACCTGGCTGATGTTGACCATGTGCGGCTTGGGGATGACATGCCTGGCCTGTTCCTTCCTGACTCCGGAAGTGGATTTCCTTGGAGTGGCGGTCACTCTGCTGCTCATGAACCTCTTCGCTTCCATCCAGGACGTGGCCACCGATGGGGTGGCCATCCAGCTGTTGGGAGCGGAGGAGGTGGGCTTTGGGAATAGCATCCAGGTGGTGGCCTACAAACTGGGCTCCCTCCTGGCGGGAGGAGGCCTGCTCACCTTCCTCCATCACCTGGGCTGGGGAGCCCTCTTCGTCTACCTGGCTCTAATCTACGCCGCAGCCATCGTGTTCACCTCCAGGTTTCATCTGAGCTCCTCTACCCAGGACAGACCTGCCAAGGACCGGGACTTAACCGTGCTGCGTTTTTTCCATGAGATTCTCCTTGTGCCGGACACGCTGTGGACTGCTGGCTTTGTCCTCATCTATAAGTTGGGTGAGTCTTTCCTCCAGAGCGAGGAACGACGGAATTAATTCTTGGAGAACCTTGCTAATGCAGATAGACCCCGACATTTCTGTCATTCACTGACAACGTTTGTTAAGTGAGTTTTGCCCCTTCTGACATCCTGTCTTGCCCCAGTTGTTCAGGGAATCCCTGCAGGTGTTAAATGAAGAACACGGTTATTAAGTGAATCCGGCTTCGCCATTGACTTTGCTTAAGTCCGAAGGTCACAAAAGAGCCGAGGTGGCGCAGCAGTTAGAGTGCAGTACTGCAGGCCACTGTGTTCAGCAGGTCAGCGGTTCAAATCTCACCGGCTCAAGGTTGACTCAGCCTTCCATCCTTCCGAGGTAGGTAAAAGGAGGACCCAGATTGTTGGGGGCAATGTAAATATATATATACATTGCTTACTGGTGTACACCGCTTAGAGAGTGCTTGCACTTAAAGCGGTATATAAGTCTCATAAATAAATAAATAAATAAATAAATAAAAGGGGATCATGTGACCCCGGGACACTGCGACCGTCGTAAATCTGAAGAGTTGTCAAGGGTTTGACTGTCAATCCCATGACCGTGGGGATGCTGAAATGGCCATCGGTGATGACGTTCGGTTTGCCGAGGCACCCGATACGGACGTCTGGAAGGCAAGCTCTGTCTTCCACGTTCAGTTTCGCTTTGCTGGGGGACCCCGGAAAGGGTCAAAAGTCACCCTGTAGGGGTGACCATCAAGGAGGGGATCCCTGTTGGATTGCGGGAGGGTGGTAGCCCTCCTGCTTGATCCAGGGCAGCCCTCCAAACCGGCGGACGAAAGACCGACCATAGCAATATGGCTCGTCACTAGGCTGCAGACAGCCGAACTCACGCTTATCATCAGGCAATTTTAAGGGAGCGCGGACGAGACTGGGTGGAGATCCACCTCTCTGAATTGGCCATCAGTGTGAAAAAGGGTCCTAAGTCGCTTTTTTTCAGTGCCGTTGTAACTCTGAATGATCACTAAATGAAGTGGTCGTAAGTCGAGGACTATCTGCGGGTGTTGTTTGTGGAAGGAGGATTTGTATCGCAGGCCAGTTTTGTTTTATAACTACTTAGAATATGAGAGTGAAGAATTTACATATAAAGTATCTAAAAGGAATTAAAATCAATCCTGCACGTTTGTGTAACTCAAGCTTGTGCAAGTCTGCAAGAACGATACTTGCCGATGGCAATTTCACACCAGCTGTTGCAATAAGGAATTTCACTTCTGGGTGTGTTTCACTTTGCCCTTCTTTTGGGACATCCTTCAGGTTGAGGGAACACAGGTTGTCCTCGTCTTACGGCCAGAACTGAGCCGAAAATTTATGTTGCTAAGTGAGACCTTTGTTTAGTGAGTTTTGCCTCATTTTACGACCTTTTTACGACAATCTCTGGTTATTAAGTTAATAACCTGCTTGTTAAGTGAATCCCTGCAGTTGTTCAGTCAGTAACACAATTTTTAAGTGCATCGGGCTTCCCCATTGACATCACTCGTCAGAAGGGTCGCCGAAGGGGATCCAGCACACAGCGACGGTCATAAATATGAGTCAGTGCCCAAATGTCTGAATTTTGATCACACGACCGGGGGAATGCTGCAAGGGTCATCAGTGTGAAAAATGGTCATTTTTTTCCAGTGCTGCTGTAACTCGGTCTTTAAATGAACTATTGTAAATTGAGGACTTCCTATGATAGCGTGGGTCATTAATGTTGCTTCTGCGAGAAATGGGTAGAAATAACTTAGGAAGCAAAAATGACCTATAAAAGAATTCAGGGATCTAGTCAGTGGATTTTGGATAATCCCACTAAAAAAATTTTCAAAGGAAATGGCTAAACAGGTGGAAAAGGAGGAAATCTTTAGGCCTGTAAGATTCTGGTTAGCCAGACTTTTGCTATAGACCTGCAGACACATTCAAAGAGGAGCAAAGGAAGGGTGGGAGCGCCCATGGTTTCTGGTGGCAGGCTGTTCCACTGGCTAATTGTCCTCACTGTCAGGAAGTTTCTCCTTAATTCCAGGTTGCTTCTCTCCTTGATGAGTTTCCACCCGTTGCTTCTTCTCCTGCCCTCAGGCGCTTTGGAGAATAGCTTGACTCCCTCTTCTTTGGGGCAGCCCCTGAGATACTGGAACAGTGCTATCATGTCTCCCCTATTTCTTCTTTTCTTTAGACTGGCCAAACCCAAGTCCCGCAGCCGTTCTTCGTATGTTTTAGTCTCCAGGCCTTGGATCATATTAGTTGCTCTTCTCTGAAATTTTTCCAAACTCTCAACGTCTTTTTTGTGATATGGTGACCAAAATTGGTTGCAGTATTCCAGGTATGGCCTCACTAGGGCTTTATAAAGCGGTACTAAGACTTCACGTGATCTTGATTCTACGCCTCTGTTTATGCAACCCACACCACCACCATCCTGCCTACCAGCCATTTGGAAACCCGCCCTTATTGACAAACGAGTCCATAACACAAAGAATGACATCAGACCCACGCTCACGAAAACTACACAGGATGTCACCACCACACATCCACGCAAAAAGCAAACCCAAACCCACACCGATGATGAGGCATGACCACAAACCAGAAGCCAGACCACAGCTGCATCATTTGTGTTATGGATTCGTTTGTCAATAAGGGCGGGTTTCCAAATGGCTGGTAGGCAGGATGGTGGTGGTGTGAGAGTGCGTGCAGATAGCGGTTTGTGTGTGTTTTCTTCTGGTAGATGGTGTGTCCTAGGGAGCCATTGGATTTCTTGTAGACTAAGACATCCAGGAAGAGAAGTTGGTTATTAGCTTCTGTTTCCATGGTGAACTGTATTTTGGGGTGTAGGCTGTTGAGGTGTGTGAGGAAGTTGTCCAGTTTTTCTTTCCCATGTGGCCAGATTATGAAGGTGTCGTCTACGTATCTGAGCCAGAGTTTGGGTTTGTGATCAGATTTTTCTAGAGCTTGGTTTCAAAGTGTTCCATGTAGAGGTTTGCAATGACAGGTGAGAGGGGTGATCTCATGGGTGCTCCTTCTATTTGTTTGTATTTTCGTCCATTATAGATGAAGTATACGTTGGATAGGCAGTGGTTGGTCAGATCTAGGATGTGTTGGGGGGGGGTTATAGTGGTTTTGGATAGCTGTCAAGGCTTCTTTGATTGGTACTTGCGTGAAGAGGGATATGTCACTCTCACACCACCACCCAGCACAGATCAACTCCGTAGCCAAGACACTCATCTCCAGAATAAAACACTTAGCTGATGAACAACACCTAAAAACTGAACTACACACTCTCACTAATGTACTAACATCCAATGGATTCCAAAGAAATAAGATTACAAACCTAATCCAAAAAGAAACCCCCACTAAAATCCAAGACAAAGAACAAAAAAACGGCAAAGCCCTCCTCCCATACATAAAAGGCACCACAGACAGAATCAGCAAGATCCTCCACAAACGCAACATCAAGACAGCATTCTGCACAAACAGAAAAATATCCATCATCCTAAGAAACCCCAAAGACAAAATTGAGTTAGAAAATCAAGGAGTATATAAAATCCCATGCACCGCTTGCCCCACCATATACATCGGACAAACCAACAGAAGATTAAGTGCACGCATTGAAGATCACAAGAACTCAGTCAAAAAAGAGGAACCAACTTCTTCCCTGGTCCAACACCTTAAAGCCACATGACATGAAATTGACTTTAAAAAGACCAGAACTATCGCCAAAACTGAACACTTTAATAATAGAATAATCAGAGAAGCCATCGAGATAGAAAAACGCCAACACAGCATGAATATACGAGATGATACCTCCTGCCTACCAGCCATTTGGAAACCCGCCCTTATTGACAAACAAGTCCATAACACAAAGAATGACACCAGACCCACACTCACGAAAACCACACAGGATGTCACCACCACACATCCACGCAAAAAGCAAACCCAAACCCACACCGATGATGAGGCACGACCACAAACCAGAAGCCAGACCACAGCTGCATCATTAGCCACTTTAAACCCCTCCAATCCATACATGAAGCAAACTGACACCCACCATGAAGATGAGGCACAATGCTAAGCCAAACAACAGCAACGCAGTACACAATCTCAAATCTTCCCGCAACTCAGACTAACTTGAGCACAACAAAGCCACCACCCAAACAGAACACTCCCCCATCCAATCAGAGCACAGCCAAGCCCCTAACCAATCAGAACACACCTCCACCCAATCAGAACACAGCCAAACTCCCACCCAATCAATCCATACCCCCACTGGCATTTAAAAGGAAGAAACAGCTACGATCACACATTGCTCCTAGAAGCACAAAGCCAAAAACACCAGCCTGAAGATGACAAATGGGACTTCGTCGAAACGTCGCCAAGACACTTCCAATTTTACGCGGGAGAAAACCCGAATAATCAAAGAACTACATACATACATACATATATACTTATACCCATACATACACATACATAAAGCATATAAGGAACGGTTGCTGGAATTGGGAATGTCCAGTTTAATGAAAAAAAGGATGAGGGGGGACATGATAGCAGTCTTCCAGTATCTCAAGGGCTGCCCCAAAGAAGAGGGAGTCAAGCTGTTCTCCAAAGCGCCTGAAGACAGGACAAGAAGCAACGGATGGAAACTAATCAAGGGGAGAAGCAACCTGGGACTAAGGAGAAACTTCCTGACAGTTAGAACAATTACCCAAGGGAACAGCCTGCCTCCAGAAGCAGTAAATGCTCCAACACTGGAAGTTTTTAAGAAGAGACTGGACAGCCATTTGTCCGAAATGGTCTAGGGTTTGTTGCCTGAGCAGGGGGTTGGACTAGATGACCTCCAAGGCCTCTTCCAACATCATCATCATCATCATCATTATTATTATTATACATATGAACACAGAGATATATACTAATAACAGTCCATTTTGAATACACACATTAAATATCTGTAAGGACCCACCCCACTTTGCATCTTAAGAAGACAGAACTCTTGGAATAATTCTTCCAACAGGCATCCTTTATTAAGAGAAAATGGTTGCAGGTGTTCTAGACAGGACTTGGGGTCCAAGCTCTCCAATTCAAGGTTTTAAGGGTTTCCCCAGTAGCCCCACCCAATCAACCCCCTCTTTCAGCGACAGTCTCAGGCATTACACTTCCACCCCCTTCTCATTATTGCCCGGCTGGATGGAGACTTCAAAGAAACTACATGAAAGGAAAATGGCCCCATTCTTATGGCTAGTTCTTTTGCAATACACACATTCAGTTCCTTAGAAGTCTACTGAAGGAAGTGAGGGCCATAAAGCCCCTTTGTTCTCCCCCTTCTCTCCCTCTTATGGCAGAATCCAGAGAAGGCAGAATTGGGGTTTTCTATATTTGATAACTAAAGATGAAATATAATTGGATTCTGACATCCGGCCCCCTCAAAAATAAGAGAGATCCACCTGGAAGAAACAAAACAGGTATAAAAGTTAGTCAGGCTTGTTAGGGTACTCTGTGTGAAACTTCTTCAATAGCTTCGGGGCTCTGACATGACGTTTATGGACCCACTCGTTTTGGGAGGGAGGGAGGGAGGTGTTTCCAGGCAACTAGGTACTGAGTTGCTCCATGATATCGCCTAGAATCAAGGATTTCCTTTATTTCGAAGTGTTGTTCGCCCTCTACCATGATTGGAGGTGGTGGTGGGGGGATTTTTGGCCATAACGCTGACTGATGCTCTCTTTTCAGCAAGCTGCAATGAAAAATTGGGTGTATTTGCCTGAGATTTTTTGGTAATTCTAATTCTACTGTTACTGGGTTTATGATTCTTTTAATTGGAAAAGGCCCTATATATTTTGGTCCAAGTTTTTTACAGGGTTGTAGAGACTTTAGGTATTTTGTAGATAGGTACACCATTTCACCTATAATGAATGGTGTAGGCTCAATCCTTTTTTTATCGGCTTGTGCTTTGTATGCCTGCCTAGCTTCATCTAGTGCTTTTCTAACTATTGGCCAGGTGTTTTGTAGTTTTTCCATCCATTCTTTCAGTGATGGGATCATTGGTTCGTTTGGGGTTCATTCTGGCATGGGACTGAAACTTTGACCGTTGGCTATTTGAAAAGGAGTGTAGCCTGTGCTGGAGTGGACTGCATTATTGTAGGCAACTTCTGCAAAAGGGAGTAAGTCCGTCCAATCACTCTGTTGGAAATTTAAAAAACATCTCAAATATTGCTCAAGTACTGAATGACAACGTTCCGTTTGACCATCTGTCTGAGGGTGATGGCTAGATGTCAGTCCCTGAGTGGTCCCTAAGAGGGATAAAAATTCCTTCCAAAATGCAGACGTAAATTGCACTCCCCTATCACAGATGATGCGTTGGGGTGCCCCGTGCAATCTGTAAATGTGCTGGACGAAAAGTTTTGCTAAGGCCTTTGCAGTGGGAATCTTTTGGCAAGGGATAAAGTGCACCTGTTTGGAAAACAAGTCCGTGACTGTCCAGATAACAGTATTCCCATTGCTTTCTGGCAATTCCACTATAAAA
Source organism: Crotalus helleri (assembly GCA_024509115.1). Lineage (NCBI taxonomy): Eukaryota > Metazoa > Chordata > Lepidosauria > Squamata > Viperidae > Crotalus > Crotalus helleri. The sequence continues at coordinate 3,504,801 of JAKSXO010000035.1, read as the reverse complement.
TCCATGGCTATTTCTCTCCAGGGGGCTGAGGGACTTGCCACTGTTTGCAATAGTCCTGGCAATTTCCCTTGCAATCTCTTTGCCATGGCACATTTTGGACAACTGGCTATATAACTTTCTATGTCCTTTTTCATGGATGGCCACCAAAATTGCCGTTTAATTAAATGTAAAGTTTTTACAAATCCAAAATGCCCTGCTGATTTTGTGTCATGGCAAAGGTGCATGAAAGTGACTCTTTGAGTTGTTGGTATATATAACTTTTCCCCTACCCAAGGCAACCCGTCTCTCATTGTGCACACATTTTTGTTTTTCTGGAACCATTCATCTGTTTCCAAACTTTTTCTGAATTCAATTCCAGTTTGGCTGTCCAGTTGTGGTTTTAATTTGGCTTGGGTTCTTGTGGTTACTGGTGCTGCCAGTTGTGACTCTGCCATTATTGGTCTAGAGCAGTGGTTCTCAACCTGTGGGTCGGGACCCCATTTGGGGTCAAACGACCATTTCACGGGGGTCGCCAAACCACGCTGTCCGCCATTTTTTTCCCTTTTCCCTAGCTGTCCTACTCCCTCTTATTGGTGGCCACACCCACTTGGGGGTCACCACAACATGGGGAACTGTATTATGGGGTCACGGCATTAGAAAGGTTAAGAACCACTGGTCTAGAGTCTGTGGTTCGTGCGCTGTTATATTGGGGCATGCGAGATAGTGCATCTGCCAGGAAGTTCTTTCTCCCTGGTAAATGTTTGAGCTTAAATTGGAACTGGTGAAAATGCTGGGACCAGCGGGCTTGTTTGGGATTGAGTTTCCTGGACGTTTTCAGGGCTTCCAAATTTTTGTGATCAGTCCACACCTGGAAGGGGATTTTGTTGCCTTCCAGGAACTGTCGCCACGTGAGTAATGCCCAACGTATCCCATAAGCCTCCTTCTCCCATACGGGCCAGCGCTGTTCTGTTTCTGTGAGTTTCTTGGATGTATATGCACAGGGTTGCAATACCCCTTCATTGTTTTCTTGTAATAGAACAGCCCCCACTGCCACATCACTTGCATCTGCCTGTATTACGAAGGGCTTGTCCATGTCTGGGTGCCTTAGTACTGGTTCGGCAGAAAAAAGTCTCTTTAGTCTCTCAAACGCTGCTTGGCACTCCATTGTCCATGTTAGTGGCTGGCTAGGTTTTACTGAGGATGCTCCCTTCGTTTTTAGTAAGTTAGTGAGGGGCAAGGCTATCTGGGCAAATGAGGGGATGAATTGGCGGTAAAAGTTTGCAAAGCCCAGGAAACTTTGTAGTTGCTTTCTTGTGCGGGGTGGTGCCCAATCTAATACTGCTTTGACCTTCTCTGGGTCCATTTCAATGCCCTGTGGGGATATGCGATAACCTAGGTAGTCTATCCTTTCCTGGTGGAATTCGCATTTTGAGAGTTTGGCATATAGGTGGGCGGCTCGCAGCTTCTTTAAAACCTCTCTGACAAGGTTGACATGTTCCTCTTTTGTTTCAGTGAAGATAAGAATGTCGTCCAAGTAAACAAGGACCCCCTTAAACAGGTGCTCCCTTAGAACGTCATTGATTAATTGCATAAAGACTGCAGGGCCCCCTTGTAATCCAAATGGCAAGACTTTGAATTGATAGCACCCCATGGGGCAGTTAAATGCAGTCTTCCATTCGTCCCCTTCCTTAATTCTCACGCGATAGTAAGCTTCCCTTAGGTCTAGTTTAGAAAAAATTTTCCCTTTCGATAGGTGTGACAGCATGTCTTTCATGAGGGGCAGAGGGTATAGGTTGCTTTCACTGATTGTATTCAGGGCCCTATAATCCATGCATAAACGTAAAGAGCCATCCTTCTTCTCTCTAAAAAGGACCGGGGCAGCCACTTTAGGCTTGGCTGGCTCAATGAAACCTCTCTCTAGGTTTTTTTTTAATGAATCTTTCCATTTCCTCCTTCTCCTTTGGGCTCATGGAGTATAATCTGGGCTTCGGGAGTTTTACCCCAGGATTGAATTCAATGGTACAGTCTGTGGGTCGGTGGGGAGGGGAGCTCATTCGCCCTCTCCTCACTGAAAACTTCAGCAAGGTCTCTATATTCCTCTGGTATTTCTGTTAATCTTTTTTCCTCTCCTATGAATGCATTTTCTATTCTTGATTCTGGTAGCCTCCCTTGGGGTTTTAAGTCCATAGGGTCCCCCTTCGGGAATTTGATTTCTGTCGTCCTCCAATTTACCCAGGGGTTCCATTTTTTCAACCATTCCATCCCTAGAATCATTGGGCATTCCATACCTGGGGTCACCACAAACGTTATGTCCTCTTCATGTTTGCCCAGGGAGAGGTGTATTGGTAGAGTGGCTAGGGTAGCTGGCACCCCCCCCTGCTATGGATCCATCTAACTGGCCAAATGAGATTGGTTGTTCCAGTCTCCTGGATGGGATGCCCAGATTCCCCACTAGTGTTGGGCTAATGAGGCAGCGGGTGCAGCCAGAGTCTATTAAGGCTTTCACCTTCACAGCTTCGGGCATGGGGGGGATTAATATAGTCACTGTTTTGAAGATGGGTGTGATGCATCCACTTACCAGGGGTTCGCCCTCCGAGCTGTCATCTGAGGCATCCACCAGCCCTGTGGTGTAGGCTGGAGTTCTTTCCCCTTGGTGAGCAGAAGTGGGGGGTTTTGCAATTTCCATCATTCTCATGGCCGTTTCTTTTGGCTTAGCTGAAGACTTTCCGGGTTTGTTGATTGGGGACCTGTCTGGGTTGTGCTGGGGGGCCTTTGAGCGGCATTCTACAGCTCGATGCCCTTCTCTTCCGCACTTGAAACACCCCATTTGCTTCTTGGCTGTAGCCGATGATTTCACCGGTTCGTGTGTCAGCTCAGGCGGGGGGCGGCTCCATTGTTTTCCTCGGCGGTGCCTCTTCAATATGTCGATCTCTGCTTCCTCTGCCAAGACGTACCATTCCTCAAGTCGGTGTGGGTCCCCTCGGGGCAGGCAAGCGTCATATAGATCATAATTTAGTCCGTCTTTGAAATGGCTAAGGAGGATGTCTTCTGGCCAGTTCAGTTTGCTGGCAATGGCCCGGAATTCTTGTGCATATTCAGCCACCGGGCGTTTGCCTTGCCTCATCGTCTTTATCCTTTCACGGGCTTTGCGATCAGCCAGGGGGGTCTTCAAATCGTCTTCTCAGAGAGGACATGAAACGGTTGAAGTTACTGAGTTCTGGGGCATTGGAGTCATGCAAGTTCACCACCCAATCTGCAGCCGGTCCATCCAGGGCAGATTGCACGATCCGGATGCGGGCTTTGTCGCTGGGGATGTCCTGCCCGTATTCCTCCATGTAGCTGAGGACTTGGGTTAGGAAAAACCCCAAGCGTGTTGGCTCCCCTTTGAATTTCACCTCCAACGGCGGACGTCTTGGAATGGATCGGTGCCTCCGTTGTTGGTGGTAGTGTCTTCCGTCCAGATTGCCATCTGTGGTCCGGTAGGGGGTGGGGACTACTGGATCAGCAGATGTCCCCGGGGTTGCAGGTTCCACGTCCCCCTCGGTGTCTCTCCCTTTGCAGCTCCAGGAGCTGGGGCGGCTGTAGGGCTCAGGATTCTCCTCTCCTAGGGAGCTGAGAGTTCTCTTCATCAGGTCAATAGCTTTCTCTAGGATCCAGTCTGAGTACGGTGCCCAGCTTTCTCCTTCTTCACTTGCGTGCAGGGATTTCTCCATCTCCTGCTTCCATTCTGGTTGCTTGGTCCCCCGTCTCAGGGTCACCTTTCTTGATTCCTTTCCCCACTCACTTTTCTTTCCAACGCCCATTGACCAGCGAGGCTTGTGGTCCCGTGTCTCCACCACTTCTTCTCCTGAGGAATCTGACCTCTCGGATCCCAACATCTGACGAGGTTCCAATTGGGTCAGCGGCTCTCTTTCCAGGGAGTTTCCCCCCTCTCTTGCTCCATTGTCTGACATGGTAAATTTTTGCAAAATCCCCCGGCAAGGGTCTCCCTTCCAGGTGGATTAATTTTGCAAGTCCTGTCTAATGTAAGGACCCACCCCACTTTGCATCTTAAGAAGACAGAACTCTTGGAATAATTCTTCCAACAGGAATCCTTTATTAAGAGGAAATGGTTGCAGGCGTGCTAGACAGGACTTGGGGTTCAAGCTCTCCCATTCAAGGTTTTAAGGGGTTCCCCAGTAGCCCCACCCAATCACCCCCTTCTTCCAGCGACAGTCTCAGGCATTACACTCCCACCCCCTTTTCCTTACTGCTCGGCTGGATGGAGACTTCAAAGAAACTACATGAAAGGAAAACAGCCCCATTCTTATGGTTAGTTCTTTTGCAATACACACATTCAGTTCCTTAGAAGTCTACTGAAGGAAGTGAGGGCCATAAAGCCCCTTTGTTCTCCCCCTTCTCTCCCTCTTATGGCAGAATCCAGAGAAGGCAGAATTGGGGTTTTCTATATTTGATAACTAAAGATGAAATATAATTGGATTCTGACAATATCCCTGGCTTGGTTCACTCATGAGGCTAACAATCATGGCTGACTGAATGTCTCTGAAGATTCTCTGTCATCCAGGCCAGGGTTGTCCCCCCCAAAAAGATGCTTTTTTTTCCAAAAGGCAACTGGATTTTCTCTTGGTTTTTTTTTCCTTTGAAAACATTTCGCTTCTCATCCAAGAAGAGTTTTGGATGAACTGAAAACAGAAGAAGTGAAGTGAAAGGTTTTCAAAGAAAGGAATCGCAGGAGGTCCAGTTGCCTTTTTGGAAAAAAAGAAGAAAAAAAAAAGCACCTTTGGGAGCTAGCCTAGCTGACGGCATCAAGCAGAATTGTCTGCCTTCCTCCCACATTGTGCTACGAAGCCCATTTTACAAACTGCAAGCAGCCAATAAAAGAGAATATTTGCAGCTCAGGGCTGAAAGAAGAGGTCCTGGGTGCTCTCTGAGCTGGGTTGTTGTCTTCTTGCAGACGTTTCATTACCTGGCTAGGGAACGTCATCAGCGCTAGAAGGTGCAAACCTCAATCCCTTCTAGCGCTGATGACATTCCCTAGCTGGGTCGTGAAACATCTTCAAGAAGACGACAACCGAGCTCAGAGAGCAGCCAGGACCCCACACCTCTCCTCCTCCTCCTCCTCCTCCTCCTCCTCCCCGCAAACCTAACTCCCTTCTAGCACTGATGACGTTCCCTAGTTGGGTCATGTAACGTCTGCAAGAAAACAGCTCAGCTGAGAGAGCACCCAGGATCCCACAGCTCTCCTCCTCCTCCTCCTCCTCCTCCTCCTCCTCCTCCTCCTCCTCCTCCTCTCCACAAACCTAAGTCCCTTCTAGCACTGATGATGTTCCCTAGTAGGGTCATGAAATGTGTGCAAGAAAACCAACCAGCTCAGAGAGCACTAGGGACCCCACAGTCCTCTCCTCCTCCTCCTCCTCCTCCTCCTCCTCCTCCTCCCTCTCTCTCTCTCTGCAAACCTAACTCCCTTCTACCACTGATAATGTTCCCTAGTTGGGTCATGAAACGTCTGCAAGAAAACAGCTCAGCTCAGAGGGCACCCAGGACCCCACAAACTGCAAGAGGTGTGTTCACACATCCTTCCCAGACTCTCTCCGACTTGCCCCCTCCCCCAATCCTTTCCCGCGTGCATCACCTGGAACTAAACCTCAGTTCTCTCCGCAGGTGAACAGGGGTCGGTTTCCATGTTCCCCCTCTTCCTTCTAGATCACAGCTTCTCTCCCCAGAAGCTCGGCTTCTGGAACGGGATCGTGGCCACCGCCTTTTCCATTACAGGCTCTTCCCTGGGGGGCCACCTGGTGTCAGACAGCAGGTAAGTGATGGAAAGTCCTTTCTCTGTTCCCTGGGAATCTACCCTGGGGTGGTGGGACTTCGAATCCAGCATCCCCAAGAAGACGGGTGTATTTATTCCCTTTCTTAAACTGCTCCCCCCTCTCTCTCTCTCTCTCCTTCTCTGTCTCTCTGTCTCTCTCTGTGTCTCTATCTGTCTCTCTCTCCCTCTCTCTCTCTCTCTTTGTGTGTCTCTGTCTGTCTTTCTCTCTCTGTCTCTGTCTCTCTCTCTCTGTGTCTCTGTCTTTCTCTCTCTGTCTCTCTCTGTGTCTCTGTCTGTCTCTCTGTCTCTCTCTGTGTCTCTGTCTGTCTTTCTCTGTCTGTCTCTCTCTCTCTCTTTCTCTCTCTCTCTGTGTGTCTCTGTCTGTCTTTCTCTCTCTGTCTCTCTGTGTCTCTGTCTCTCTCTGTGTCTCTGTCTCTGTCTTTCTCTGTCTCTGTCTCTGTCTGTCTCTCTATCTCTGTCTCTCTGTCTGTCTGTCTGTCTGTCTGTCTCTGTCTGTCTGTCTGTCTGTCTGTCTGTCTGTCTGTCTCTCTCTCTCTCTCTCTCTCTCTCTCTCTCTCTCTCTCTCTCTCTCGTCTTTGACAATTGCCCCTGAGGGAGGGGTAATATTTCCAAGAAAGGAGAATGTTTCTAGCTCTGGGTTGACAGGAGGGGTCCGTGTTGTTCTCTGAGCTTGCCGGCTTCCTTGCAGACGTTTCATGAGCAGACTAGGCATCGCCATCAGTTCCAGAAAGGAGTGCAGTTGCCTCTTCCAGCACTGAGGAGGTTACCTAGTTGAGTAATCAAATTCCTGCAAGAAAACCATCCAGCTCAGAGAGAAGCAAGGACCCCACAGTCCTCCTCCTCCTCCTCCTTTCCTCCCCCTCCCTTCCCCCCCTCCCCCTCTCCTCCTCCTCCTCCACAAACCCACTCCCTTCTAGCACTGATGATGTTACTTAGTTGGGTCATGAAACGTCTGCAAGGAAACAGCCGAGCTCAGAGAGCACCAAGGACCCCACAGTCGTCGTCCTCCTCCTCGTCCTCGTTCTCCTCCTCCTCTTCCTCCTCCTCCTCTCCACAAATCCTTCTTCCTTCTAGCACTGATAATGTTGCCTAGTTGGGTCATGAAATGTCTGCAAACAAACAGCCGAGCTCAGAGAGCACCAAGGGCCCCATAGTTCTCCTCCTCCTCCTCCTCCTCCTCCTCCTCCTCCTCCTCCTCCTCCTCCTCCTCCTCCTCCTCCTCCTCCTCCTCCTCCTCTCCACAAACCCTTCTCCCTTCTAGCACTGATAGCGTTACCTAGTTGGGTCATGAAACGTCTGCAAGGAAACCACCCAGCTCAGAGAGCACCAAGGACCCCACAGTTCTCCTCCTCCTCCTCCTCCTCCTCCTCCTCCTCCTCTCCACAAACCCTTCTCCCTTCTAGCACTGATGATGTTACCTAGTTGGGTCATGAAACGTCTGCAAGGAAACAGCCGAGCTCAGAGAGCACCAAGGGCCCCATAGTTCTCCTCCTCCTCCTCCTCCTCCTCCTCCTCCTCCTCCTCCTCCTCCTCCTCTCCACAAACCCTTCTCCCTTCTAGCACTGATAGAGTTACCTAGTTGGGTCATGAAACGTCAGCAAGGAAACCACCCAGCTCAGAGAGCACCAAGGAGCCCTCTAATGAGAATCCTAAGAGGAATTTGCCTCCCCCCCCAAAAAAAAGAATGAAGGGGAAAAAATGCTCTGAAAGTCCAGCAGAATAATAAAACTCCAGCGTGCTTATGTCCGAAAAGCTCTTCCTTTGGGGGAACCTCTGCTACTGGAACTCCCAAGTAGGTAGCCCTGCTACTTTGGACCCCCTAAAAGCTACCTCTGGACTACCATTCTGGCTTCAGGTGTCACGGTTCCGAAAAGAAGCAGCTTTTCAAAGAACTTTGAGGCTTATTTACCTTAAAGAATCCTTTTATTTCTGCATAGCTTCGGCACATGTACAAAGTTAAGCCAAAAACTGAATCCTCCCTCTCCCAATCCCCTCTGACAAGGCATAAACTCACTCCTTCATTTTATAGTCATCAATTCCATTCTCCAATTAATGTGTGAAGTGCCCCTCCCGTTACAGCTGACCTTGGCAATACTGTGGCTCAGATATTATTATGGTTAGTGAGCATATTTTCCCACCCACTAGGCTAGTATTATCTTCTTTAACTCTAGAAGTGCTACACAGGCTAAATAAAACCAGTTTGCTTCTTCATATATGGCAAGCAAGAACATCTGATGTTAGCAGTCTTGACATCAGGTTTTGGTGACACCATGTTTCTTTCTGTGCCCTGGGTGCAAATTCTAAGAATGGTTAGGGGTTTTCCTTTCCCCTGCTCAGTAGGCCTGGGCCAGGGGTAGGCAACCTTGGCTCTCTTATGACTGGTGGACTTCAACTCCCAGAATTCCTGAGCCAGCCACGCTGAGGGGAAAGGGAGAGGTTTCCAAGCTGAGCCATGTTGGCTCAAGAATTCTGGGAGTTGAAGTCCAGGAGTCATGAGGGGGGCATGGTTCCCCCATGCTGGCTGAGGAATTCTGGGAGTTAGTCCACGAGTCATGAGGTGGCCATAGTTCCCCCATGCTGGCTCAGGAATTCTGGGAGTTGAAGTCCATGAGTCATCAAGGGGGCTATGGTTCCCCCATGCTGGCTCAGGAATTCTGGGAGTTGAAGTCCACAAGTCATAAAAGGGCCAAGGTTGCCTACCTCTGGCTAGGCCTAGGCCGCTTTATGACTCGTGGACTTCAACTCCCAGAATTCCTGAGCCAGCATGGGGAAACCATAGCTCCCTTGATGACTCATGGACTTCAACTCCCAGAATTCCTGAGCCAGCATGGGGGAACTATGGCCCCCTCATGACTGGTGGACTAACTCCCAGAATTCCTCAGCCAGCCTGGCTCACCTTAGAAACCTCTCCCTTTCCCCTCAGCATGGCTGGCTCAGGAATTCTGGGAGTTGAAGTCCATGAGTCATCAAGGGGGCTATGGTTCCCCCATGCTGGCTCAGGAATTCTGGGAGTTGAAGTCCTTGAGTCATGAGGGGGCCACAGTTCCCCCATGCTGGCTCAGGAATTCTGGGAGTTGAAGTCCACAAGTCATAAAAGGGCCAAGGTTGCCTACCTCTGGCTAGGCCTAGGCCGCTTTATGACTGGTGGACTTCAACTCCCAGAATTCCTGAGCCAGCCATGCTGAGGGGAAAGGGAGAGGTTTCTAAGCTGAGCCAGGCTGGCTCAGGAATTCTGGGAGTTGAAGCACACCAGTCATCAAGGGAGCTATGGTTTCCCCATGCTGGCTCAGGAATTCTGGGAGTTGAAGTCCACGAGTCATAAAGCGGCCTAGGCCTAGCCAGAGGTAGGCAACCTTGGCCCTTTTATGACTTGTGGACTTCAACTCCCAGAATTCCTGAGCCAGCATGGGGGAACCATAGCCCCCTTGATGACTCATGGACTTCAACTCCCAGAATTCCTGAGCCAGCATGGGGGAACTATGGCCACCTCATGACTCGTGGACTAACTCCCAGAATTCCTCAGCGAGCATGGGGGAACCATGCCCCCCTCATGACTCCTGGACTTCAACTCCCAGAATTCTTGAGCCAACATGGCTCAGCTTGGAAACCTCTCCCTTTCCTCTCAGCGTGGCTGGCTCAGGAATTCTGGGAGTTGAAGTCCACCAGTCATAAGAGAGCCAAGGTTGCCTACCCCTGGCCCAGGCCTACTGAGCAGGGGAAAAGAAAACCCCTAACCATTCTTAGAATTTGCACCCAGGGCACAGAAAGAAACATGGTGTCACCAAAACCTGATGTCAAGACTGCTAACATCAGATGTTCTTGCTTGCCATATATGAAGAAGCAAACCGGTTTTATTTAGCCTGTGTAGCACTTCTAGAGTTAAAGCAGATGATACTAGCCTAGTGGGTGGGAAAATATGCTAGCTAACCATAATAATATCTGAGCCACAGTATTGCCAAGGTCAGCTGTAACGGGAGGGGCACTTCACACATTAATTGGAGAATGTAATTGATGACTATAAAATGAAGGAGTGAGTTATGCCTTGTCAGAGGGGATTGGGAGAGGGAGGATTCAGTTTTTGGCTTAACTTTGTACATGTGCCGAAGCTATGCAGAAATAAAAGGATTCTTTAAGGTAAATAAGCCTCAAAGTTCTTTGAAAAGCTGCTTCTTTTCGGAACCGTGACACCTGAAGCCAGAATGGTAGTCCAGAGGTGGCGTTTAGGGGGTCCAAACTAGCAGGGCTACCTCCTTGGGAGTTCCAGTAGCAGAGGTTCCCCCAAAGGAAGAGCTTTTCGGACATAAGCACGCTGGAGTTTTATTATTCTGCTGGACTTTCAGAGCATTTTTTCCCCTTCATTCTTTTTTTTGGGGGGGGAGGCAAATTCCTCTTAGGATTCTCATTAGAGGGCTCCTTGGTGCTCTCTGAGCTGGGTGGTTTCCTTGCTGACGTTTCATGACCGAACTAGGTAACGCTATCAGTGCTAGAAGGGAGAAGGGTTTGTGGAGAGGAGGAGGAGGAGGAGGAGGAGGAGGAGAACTGTGGGGCCCTTGGTGCTGTCTGAGCTCGGCTGTTTCCTTGCAGACATTTCATGACCCAACTAGGTAACATCATCAGTGCTAGAAGGAAGAAGGATTTGTGGAGAGGAGGAGGAGGAGGAGGAGGAGGAGGAGGAGGAGGAGGACGACGACGACGACGACGATGACGATGACTGTGGGGTCCTTGGTGCTCTCTGAGCTCGGCTGTTTCCTTGCAGACGTTTCATGACCCAACTAAGTAACATCATCAGTGCTAGAAGGGAGTGGGTTTGTGGAGGAGGAGGAGGAGAGGGGGAGGGGGGGAAGGGAGGGGGAGGAAAGGAGGAGGAGGAGGAGGACTGTGGGGTCCTTGCTTCTCTCTGAGCTGGATGGTTTTCTTGCAGGAATTTGATTACTCAACTAGGTAACCTCCTCAGTGCTGGAAGAGGCAACTGCACTCCTTTCTGGAACTGATGGCGATGCCTAGTCTGCTCATGAAACGTCTGCAAGGAAGCCGGCAAGCTCAGAGAACAACACGGACCCCTCCTGTCAACCCAGAGCTAGAAACATTCTCCTTTCTTGGAAATATTACCCCTCCCTCAGGGGCAATTGTCAAAGACGAGAGAGAGAGAGAGAGAGAGAGAGAGAGAGAGAGAGAGAGAGAGAGAGAGAGAGAGAGAGAGAGAGAGAGAGAGAGAGAGAGAGAAAGACAGACAGAGACACAGAGAGAGAGAGGGGGGGGGAAGAGAGAGGGAGAAAGAGACAGACAAAAAGAGAGAGAGAGAGAGAGAGAGGGAGAGAAGTCCACGAGTCATAAAGGGGCCGTAGTTCCCCCATGCTGGCTGAAGAATTCTGGGAGTTGAAGTCTATGAGTCCTAAAGGGGGCCATAGTTCCCTCACGCTGGCTCAGGAATTCTGGGAGTTGAAGTCCACGAGTCATGAAGGGGCCAAAGTTTCCCTCATGCTGGCTGAGGAATTCTGGGAGTTGAAGTCCACCAGTTATGAAGGGGCCACAGTTCCCCCATGCTGGCTCAGGAATTCTGGGAGTTGAAATCCACGAATCATAAAAGAGCCGAGGTGGCCTACCCCTGGCTTGGGCCTTCAACCAAGCAAACTTGTGACGTCCTTGAATGCTCCTCAGCTTCCATTCTGACCTCTCTGGCTTGTTCCCATCAGGAATTCCGAGTCTCTTCAAATCTTGCTGGTCCTCCGCTTCTGCAATCTCCTTTTCCAGACTTGGGTGATGGTCACCTACACAGACCAGGCAGCTGCCTTTCAAGGTGAGCCCGGTGGTCCCATCCGGTGCAGTAGCCGTTTGCCCACCGGCTCAAGAACAGGCGGCTTCTGTGCACAGGAGTCTCCAAACCTGGGAAGCTTGATCCGAAAGTGGGAGGGGAGGAAAGAGGTAGTGATCTTGGCTTATGCTGGAAAGGCCAGGTGCAAAGGAGGGTTTGTCCGTGTGGAAAAACGACCCTGGGATCTGTGTGAATATCTCGTCCTCCAGGTCCTGGTTGTGCCAAACCTCCTTTTTCAAGAGGGAAAGGGACTTTCTTTGTTTTAATAATAATAATAATAATAATAATAATAATAATAATAATAATTAGGTGGGCGTGGAATGCTACAAGTACATCAGATGGTTGAAGAAGAAAATATGGCTTTGGAAGAATATCTGAAGAACAATGATGAAGATGCACTGAAATTAGTATATCAGGAAGGCTTACTGACTACTGGAGAGACCAAACTGGCCTACAAGAAAGACCAAATGAAGAACAGAATAGAGGCATGGGAAGACAAAGCACTACATGGCCAATACATGAAAAAAATAGCGGGGAAAGCAGTTAATAATAAAACCTGGCAATGGCTAAGAGCAGGAAAATTGAAGAAAGAGACCGAGGGACTAATTCTGGCTGCACAAGACCAAGCCTTAAGGACAAATGCATACAAAGTCAAAATTGAGAAGACAGCAACAGACAGTAAGTGCCGCCTATGCAAAGAAGCTGAAGAAACAGTGGACCACTTGGTAAGCTGTTGCAAGAAGATTGCACAGACTGACTACAAGCAGCGGCATACAAAGTAGCAACAATGGTGCATTGGAAGATCTGCAAAAAATATCATTTGCCTGTAAGCAAAAACTGGTGGGACCATAAAATAGAGAAAGTCATAGAAAATGATAAAATTAAACTGCTCTGGGACTTCAGAATTCAAACAGACAAGCACCTGCAACATAACACCCCAGACTTAACAATTGTCGATAAGAAAGACAAAAAAGTCTGGATAGTGGACGTGGCAGTGCCTGGAGATAGCAGAATAGAAGAGAAAGAACTGGAGAAGATAACAAAATACAAAGACCTACAAATAGAAATAGAAAGACTGTGGCAAAAGCAAGCAAGGGTAGTACCAATAGTCATAGGCTCCTTGGGTGCAATCCCAGAACAACTGGAGCACCACTTGAACACCATCGGCATTGACAAATTCGCTATTAGTCAATTGCAAAAGGCGGCCTTACTAGGAACTGCTTCCATCCTGCGACGATATCTGTAATACCATCAAACATCCACATCTGCCTATCCCAGGTCCTGGGTAAGGACTCGATAGGTAGACAAAATGCCAAATCCAGTCTGAACATCTGGCTGACTGTGCGATGATCCATAATAATAATAATGATGATGGTGGTGGTGGTGGTGGTGGTAATATAGAGTTGGTAGGGACCTTGGAGGTCATCTAGTCCAACCCCTGCTCAGGCAGGAAACCCCACACCATTTCAGACAGATGGCTGTCCAGTCTCTTCTTAAAAAACTTCCAGTGTTGGAGCATTCACCGCTTCTGGAGGCAGGCTGTTCCACTGATTAATTGTTCTCACTGTCAGGAAGTTTCTCCTTAGTTCTAGGTTGCTTCTCTCCTTGATTAGTTTCCATCTGTTGCTTCTTGTCCTGCCTTCAGGCGCTTTGGAGAATAGCTTGACACCACCACCCCTCTTCTTTGGGGCAGCCCCTGGGATATTGGAAGACTGCTATCCTGTCACCCCTAGTCCTTCTCTTCATTTAGCTGGACATATCCAATTCCTGCAACTGTTCTTCATACGTTTTTGCCTCCAGGGACTTCAAAATAGGATTAGTGGAAGACCTGCCACCAAACGTGCATCTCTACATTGTGGGCCAGGTTGTTGCCTTTCTGTGGCTTAGCATATTGTGTGAATCCAGCCCATTGCGCTTTATTCAGTAAACTGTGATTAAACAAAAGAGAAAAAAAGAAGCTGAGGCCCTAGAAAGAGTGTAGAGAAGAGCAAAGAAGAGAAGAGGCCTGGAGGCTAAACTATACAAAGACTAAGGGTGAGGGGCTGGAGGCTAAAACGTACAAAGAACGGCTGCTGGAATTGGGGATGTCTAGTTTAATGAAGAGAAGGACCAGGGGGACATGATAGCAATCTTCCGATATCTCAGGGGCTGCCCCAAAGAAGAGGGAGTCAAGCTCTTCTCCAAGACAGAGAAGGCAAAGACAAGAAGCAACAGATAGAAACTCATCAAGGAGAGAAGCAGCCTAGAACTAAGGAGAAACTTCCTGACAGTGAGAACAATTAACCAGTGGAACAACCTGCCTCCAGAAGTTGTGGATGCTCCATCCCTGGAAGTTTTTCAAGAAGAGACTGGACAGCCATTTGTCTGAAATGGTATAGGACTTCCTGCCCTGGGCATGGGGTTGGAGTAGAAGACCTCCCAAGGTCCTTTCCAGCCCTCTGAATCTATGGGTTAGTGGGTTGAGAACATAGCCCATAACTCCCCTTGCATTCCCGCCCCGTCTTACCAATGTGGGGTTCCCGATCCTGAGTCAAAGCTGCCGGTCTTTCCTGTTGCTGCAAGTCGAGCACCTGATTGTCCATCCCGCATCTGGACTGATCAGGTGGCCTCTCGTTGCAGTGGCCGCGGTGCTGAGCTTGTGCATCCAGCACTTCATCGGGGGGCTGATCACCACGCTGGTCTTCAGCAAGATGATGCTGTGCAGTCAGAAGGCCCCAGAGAGGATCCAGGTGGGTGCTCGTTTCGGGGCACGTAGCCTCCACGGCCCGTGGATTCAGTTCGCAGCAGAGTTCGAAACCCACAGAGAGATCTATGGGTACAGATTGCCTACTGGGTGTGTCTTTGCTTCCCGTTGGTCACTGTAAGCCAAGACACCAGAGAGGGGATGATGGCGGGTGGACGGCACCCGTAGCCTTGTAAACGGGCATATCCCATAGGTATTGTCTGTTTCTCTGATCTGGGAGCTTAAGGCAAGGGTTAAAAGAGGGCTGTGCACCGGGGCTCCCCAAAGGCTTTGGCCCTTTCAGAGATTTCACATTAATGGTGGCGCAGTGGTCAGAGTGCAGCATTGCAGGCTAACTGCCAACTGCCAGCAGTTCGATCCCGACCGGCTCAGGTTTGACTCAGCCTTCCGTCCTTCCCAGGACGGTAAAATGAGGACCCCGAATGTTGGGGGGCAAATAGTCTGACTCTGTAAAACCGCTCAGAGTGGGCTGTAAAAGCCCTGTGAAGCGGCATATAAGTCTGCAGTGCTATTGCTATGGCTATTTATTGCATTTATATCCAGCCCATCTCCCTGTGGGTGGGTGGCAGTGTCGAAAAGAGCAGTATAAAACGGCCGGAAAATTAAAACTTTTACAAGCCTTAGCCGTGAAAAGTTAAAATGTTGAAAATTAACGCTAGTAGGAGAAAGTGGATACCAATGGTAAGCAAGCTGGAGGTGGGATCTTCTCCTAATTTACTAGCCATGCCCCCATTGGGACTCCTCCCGCCCCAGCCCAGTTGGCAGAGCCGAGGACTACTTGTAGTCTACGTACGAGATGACCAGGGCTGTGAGTGACCTCACCCTCCCTCCCAGCTGACCGATGAGGAAGGAAGGACTGTCCAGGCTCCCACCTTGGCTGGACTCACCTTGCTTCTCTCTCCCCACAGGCCACCCACTACAGCTTTCTCGCTGCCATCGAGGTCCTGGGGAAGGTGGCCTTTAGCACCGTAGCAGGAAGCCTGGTGGACTGGCTGGGCTTCCGACACACCTTCGGCATCTTCCTCGCCTTCTCCTTTGCCTCCGTGCTGTACACAGTGTAAGCCAGGGCGAGCAGAGGGGCCGTCCCGCCAGGGTCAGTCCTGTGTCGCTGGCCAACGAAAGAGAGGCCAACTTCAAGAGAAGCCCATTGAAATCCGGGGACATCTCATTAAAGCGGCCGCCTCATGCAACTGCTTCCTGGCCGGTCCTCCTTGACAAGGAGTGGGGAGAGTCACAGCACTCCATCTGAGCCATGTAGGAGCGTCGGATGGGGAAGAGAGGTTGCCGTGCAGATTTTTTTAATAGTCCTCCTGTAGCGGCCACAACAGGGACCAGCAACTTAGTCATTAAAACAGTCACGAAGTGCAACCGTGACAGTGATTATGGTTTTCCTCCTGTTTTCCTTCGCTTTACAGACCTATGAAGGTTGTGAGAATCGGTTGTAAAGATGGACGGAGATTCTCCCTCGTCTAGGTCATGGTTGTCCCAAAGTTGCTTTTTTTTTTTTCTCCCAAAAGGCAACTGGGCTTTCTTGTTTTTTTCCCCCCACCCTGAAAACATTTTGCTTCTCGTCCAAAAGCCCAGTTGTCTTTTGGAAATAAAGCAAAACCAGTTATCCAGTTAGGATAGCTGGTTGTAAAGTTACTTTTTCATTGCTATTGTGACTGCAAATGGTCGCTAAAGGAGACAGTCGCTAAATGAGGACTGAACCGTCCTTGTGTTCTTTCCTACCTCGGAGAGGGTATTCTGCCATGGAATTTCTCCTCCTCTTTGCTCAGGTACTCTGGAATGAAAAAAGAGCTTTCTTTATGGTCTCTTTTACTGTTGTTAGAAGGAAAAATCACCAGGTCCAGCCCAAGCCGGGAGTAAATAAAATGGAGGCTAAGACTCTGGAAATAAAAATGGAGGCTGGTTGTTTGGAAAGAAGGTTCTTGTTTATTTAGTTGCCAGAAACCTCAGTGACACAGCACGTTTCTGGGGTGGGGGGCTGACAAAATGGAATTGGGATAGGTGGGTTTTTATCCCTTCTTGGGCTTTTTATGTGGAGTTGTTTCTGTTCTTGTGCTGTGTACTTTGACCTGAGTTTGAATGTGCCCTTTTGGGATTCTCATGGTAGTAGGTCAATCCTATTATGTCCTAAAGCAGGGGTCTCCAACCCCTGGTCTGTGGACCGGTACCGAGCCGTGGCATGCCAGCAACCGGTCCGCACAAACAAGCAAAGCCCCATCCGTGGGAGGCAGGCAGCACACAAAACCACTCACTCTCCGGTCCGTGGAAAAACCTCTCCCTGGTGCCTAAAAGGTTGGGGACCTCTGTCCTAAAGGTCATGTTCCTGTCCTTGGCAGCCTTTGTTTTTCTAATCCCATCAGCTCCAACCTTCTCTGGGGCTGTGGTCGAAGGCCTTTTGCTTATGAACAGGTGGCCCACTCTTTCTGAACAGGAGTATCAAATCTGCTTTTCTACAGAGCAGGCCTCCTCAGTTTCTGCCTGGTTAAACTTGGGCTCTTTCTGCCTCAGATTTTCCTCCATTATTCCTTTGGGAAAATATAATATTTTGTCCTTTTTAATAGTCCCCCAAATATTTCTTTCTCTGGGGTGTGTGTGTGTGCGTGTGCTGACTTTCTACACCAGTGGTTCTCAACCTGTGGGTCGGGACCCCATTTGGGGTTGAACGACCATTTCACGGGGGTCACCAAACAAGGCTGTCCGCCATTTTTCCCCCTTTTCTTTGGCCATACCCTGGCACCCAGTGATGTATAAGTGATTGGGGGTCACCACAACATGAGGAACTGTATTATGGGGTCGTGGCATTAGAAAGGTTAAGAACCACTGTTCTACACAGTTTTGCCCCACAGCTGGGATGCCCGGCATCGGCATTAGATTTTGGGGGACAGAACTCCTCCGGCAATTGGGTGGGAACAGCCTGGCTGGGGTTCTGCTCTTTTTCCACGTCGTTCACCCGCCACTGAGCTCATTTTTGCTGACTGGAACAGGGCTGAGCAACTTACAACCTGTGGACTTCAACTCCCAGAATTCCTGAGCCAGCATTAACACCAATAAAACTAATCAAAATACCACACGATCCTTTTCCCTCTGTGTTCCTGCTTCTTCCAGACGTTCAGGTTTAGCCAGTCTCAAGTCGGGGAGAACTTGCACATTCCCGCCCCACCGAAGGTGTCGGCTGGAAAAATCAGGAATTGCGTTAATCAGGAGAACTTGTTTCCCAAGCAGCCTCTGGATGGATCACCGCTGCTTCCTCCCACTTTGGAAGGCCTGGCTTTTGCAAAAGAACAAATGTGGACTTTGGAAGCAGACCTTTGTTGAAGCGAGCTTTGCCCCGTTTTACAATCCCTCATGCCACAATTAAGTGAATCGTGGCAATTAAGTTAATGACATGGTGAAGTGGATTTGGCTTGGCAGAAGATTGCAAAAGGGCATCACCTGACACCCTCTAGGGCACCGCGGCCGTCGTAAATATGAGTCAGTGGCCAAGTGTCTTGAATTTTGGTCATGGGACCACGGGAATGGTCGTAAGCGGGAAAAATGATCCTAAGTCACTTTTTTTTTTCAAAATTTTATTTAAGTCCAACATTAATATATCTTTAAGCCATCTTCGTATCCTATTCCAATACTCGCGAGCCTTTGAGCATTCCCATCACATACGATAATATGATTCTATTGCTGTTTTACATTTCCAGCATTTGGACCCATTTTGGCTAACCTTACGGGTGGTCGCTTTTTGACTCTGTTGAGGCAGTTGTAATTTTGGTCACTAAATGAACAGTTGTAAGTTGAGGATTACCTATAATCTGGACCGGCTCCAGGGGGTGGCAGCGAGGGGAGCTAACTCTGTGAACCAATCAGAGGAGTACTGTTTTCGCAACCCATCTGGACTTTGACAAACCAGGTCCCCGTCTTTGTTTTCACGAGCGAAAGCAGCCTGAGGATCAGGAAAACTCGCCAGGAAACCAAGACGGTTTGAATCAAAAAGTTGGGATACAGAACTCAGAAGAATTCAAGGGGAACCTTGGAGATCTTCTAGTCCAGCCCCCTTCTTTATTTTGGTCACTGACTGATAAAAGTACAATCAACAAAACGAATTAACACAAAATTGTTCCCTAATAAGAAATGTTAAAACAATCATTTGTGGGCGAAACACATACATAACATGGTAAAATTTTGCTTCTTTTAGAAAAATCAAGCCTGCCTGTTTATATCTGCAGACTTAATAGGTAAGTTATTAAAGGCACAAAGGTGAAATCATAGTGCAAGCATCTATGTAGATTGGGATTGGATTAGGACAGGGGTAGGCAACCTTGGCTTTTAGGACTCGTGGACTTCAACTCCCAGAATTCGTGGCCTTCAACTCCCGTGGCTCCGCTTGGAAACCTGGCTCAGGAATTCTGGGAGTTGAAGTCCACGAGTCCTAAAAGAGCCAAGGTTGCCTACCCCTGGATTAAGTGGAGAGGACTTTGGTGGACTTAGAAATAAGCCCAAATTGCAGCGAGCAGAACCAGAAGGCCAGCCAGCTTAAGCCAACTGGGAACTGAGGCCTGGTTGTCTGATTGGGCAACTGGCCTGGTTCTCAAGGGTTTCAAGATCCGTTCACGCTGGGTCAGGATAGCTTTCCTGGCTCCCTCCCATTTTCCTGGCCCTTGCAAGCGGTACTGATACGGAGTACACGGCCCAAAGAAAAGCTCCCGGGCCAGCTTAGGATCGGTGATAAACCGGGACCATATGTTGGGCTTGACCCCAATCAGAGAAGCCAGTTCATCCATATAGTCTGTGTAGTCCACCTGGATGGTGTGGCGCTGACTTTTCACATACCTTTTTGCCATGGCAATCTTCTTATCCATAATATCGGATATCATCTCACTTGTGGATGGCAGCTGAGCAAGCCCCTTAAAGACCCGCGTGGCCCAGCGGGCTTGCATTTCTGCAATGGGCATGATGGCCCCCAGCGGCTGCACAAGACCAATGATTGCCAGGGTGGATTTCTCCAGATTAGGCAAGAAGACAAACTTATATAAGGGGATCTGATTTTCAACAACCGTCATGAGGTTCCCCAGGAAAGGAAAGGAGAAACTGTATCCTGTAGCCAGGATAACGCAGTCTATATCCTCTTCCTTAGAGCCATCGTCAAAGAGGGCAGCCGTTTCGGTAAACTCGGCGATGTTGGATTTCATGACAACTTTCCCTGAAATAAGGCAATTTGGGAGGTCATCGTTGACGGTGGGATGCTGGCCGTGAAATCCGTGCTTAGGTTTCAAGCCATAATGAGAATGGTTGAACTTGCTATTTAATTTGCCCTGTATGAATCGTTCGATCATGGACAAGGGAAGATTTTGCTTCAGGAGTAAATGAGCTCGGCTAACTCCAGTGTCGAATGGGTAGCCTTTATCCCCCACACGGGTTAGTATCCAGGCTCCTCGGCGCGTGCTGAGGAAGACCTGTTGCGCTGTGTGGCTGATCTCCACCGCGAGGTCCACGCCCGAGTTCCCGATGCCGATCACGATGACTCTCTTCCCTGTAAATGCATCGGGACTCTTGTAATCCCGGCTGTGTAAGTAGTGGCCCTTGAACGTGCTAAGCCCCGGGAAGGACCCCAGGGGCAGATGTGGGGTGGTGTGGTGGCCGGTGCAGACCAAAACGGCGTCAAAAACGGACGACTCCTGCTTCCCCGCTGACTCGGTGGTGACCTCCCACTGGCCGCTGGTAGAGAAATCGGGGCGCTTTGTTACGCTGCAGACTTTGGTCTTGAAGCGGACGTATTTCAGAAGGTCAAAGTGCTCAGCATACATCCGGAAGTAGTCCATGATCTTTGAGTTGTGCATGTAGTTGGGAAAATCCTGCGGGATGGGGAAGTCACTGAAGCACATCATTTCTTTGGAGGTGTTGATGATCACGGACTTGTAGATACTAGCCCGCTCTTCCTCCGGATTCTCCTTGAATCTCCAGAGCCCCCCAATATCATCGCTCCTTTCAAAGCACACAGGATCCAGACCTTCTTCCAAGCAGCATTTGATGTTACAAAGCCCACTGGAGCCGGCTCCAATAATTGCCACCCTCTTCTTTTCCATCTCCCGGGAAGGCTGCAGATGAACAGTCGACAGCAGGGGAAATGAACCTATGTAATCTCTTCTACGCTTCTTGCACAACAGAAAGTGTTAACACCACTTTACAAAGCCTTGGTAAGACCACACCTGGAATATTGCATCCAGTTTTCGTCACCACGATGTAAAAAAGATGTTGAGACTCTAGAAAGAGTACAAAGAGTAACAAAGATAATTAAGGGACTGGAGGCTAAAACATATAAGGAACGGCTGCTGGAATTGGGCATGTCTAGTTTAATGAAGAGAAGGACGAAGGGGGACAGGATAGCAGCCTTCCAGTATCTCAGGGGCTGCCCCAAAGAAGAGGCAGTCAAGCTCTTCTCCAAAGCCCCTGAAGGCAGGAGAAGAAGCAACGGAGGGAAACCAATCAAGGAGAGAAGCAACCTGGAACTAAGGAGGAATTTCCTGACAGTTAGAAGAGCTTCCTGGCCCCTAATTCTATTTTGCAGAGATCTCCCACCCGTGTTCATTGAGCTTGGCCCCCTGGAAGAGGGGTGGATTTCAACTCCCAGAATTCCCCAGCCAGCAAAGCTTGGGAATTCTGGGAGTCGAAGCCCAACCTCTCTCTCTAAATTGCCCAGTTTGGAAAAACAAAACAAAACCCAAGTTTTAAAGCATTTTGCTTGCTTTCTAATGAACCCCCGCCAGGGTTGTCGTTTCCCTCCCCCCCACCGTCACCCAAAGCCCGGGCCTGCGGAACTCCTTACCACTGGATGTCTCCAAGAAGAGGGCGTCTCATCACTGTGCCAGCTTCATCGCTGCAAGCCTTCAAGAAGAGGCTGGATTGGACTTTGGAATTCTGGGAGTTGAAGTCCAGCTATCTTGCAGCGCCCCAGCCTCCCCCATAGGCCGGCAGGGGGGGGGAGGAACCCCGCAGTCCCGCCCACCCCGCCCTCCACCACGCCCAAGGGGCGGAGTCTCCGATCGTGGCGCCTCCTCCCCGCGACGGGTGGCGAGGCGGCCGCCGCGGGCCAATAGCCGGCCGGGTGGGCGTGGCCTCCGCCAGGGCGGCCAATCGGGGCGCTGGCTGGCAGGGGGGGCGGGACCAGTATGTGTGGGGGGGGCGTGCAGAGTCTCCTGCGAGGCGTGAAGAGAAGCGCGGCCGCCGTGATGGAGCTGCGGAGGACGGTGAGACCCCCCCCCACCCCCGTTTCGTTCCCCACGGAGCCCCCTCCCCATTCCCCTTCCCGGGAGGCCCGCAGCACCCCCGGGGCGCTGGAGGGGGCCCTGCTGGGAGGGGGTCCCGATGCCCTCGTGGGGGCCCAGCGAAGGGGTCGGGGGGAGGGGTTGTGGTCTCCCAGCCCCCCCCCCCGCATGGTCCCCCTTTGAGTTCTTGGCACCCCAGAGAAGCCCCCCCCCTCCACTCCTGGGAAAGAGCTGGAGGTGGGCGGGGGAGGGGCTGGGGGTCTCTGGGGGGGGTCTTCGGCCCTCCCTGCCCCTCCCCTCCTCTCACTGCCTGGGGGGCTTTTTGCCCCCCCCAAAGAAATGGTCCTCAGCAGCCCCGCCCTCAATTCCTGGGAATGAGCTCGAGATTGGGCGGAGAAGGGGCTGGGGGTCTTTGAGGGGGGGTCTTCGGAAGACCCCCCCCCAGAGACCCTCCAGTCCCTCCCTGCCCCTCACTTCCTGGGGGTTTCTCCCCCCAAAGAAATGGTCCTCAGCAGCCCCCCTCAATTCCTGGGAATGAGCTCGGGATTGGGCGGGGCAGGGGCTGGGGGTCTTTGGGGAGGGTCTTCGGAAGACCCCCCAGAGCTCCTCCAGCCCCTCCCTGTCCCTCACTTCCTGGGGGTTTCCCCCCCAAAGAAATGGTCCTCAGCAGCCCCTCCCTCCAATTCCTGGGAATGAGCTCGAGATTGGGCGGGGCAGGGGCTGGGGGTCTTTGGGAGGGGTCTTCAGAAGACCCCCCCCAGAGCTCCTCCAGCCCCTCCCTGCCCCTCACTTCCTGGGGGTTTCCCCCCCCAAAGAAATGGTCCTCAGCAGCCCCTCCCTCCAATTCCTGGGAATGAGCTCGGGATTGGGCGGGGCAGGGGCTGGGGGTCTTTGGGGAGGGTCTTCGGAAGACCCCCCAGAGCTCCTCCAGCCCCTCCCTGCCCCTCACTTCCTGGGGGTTTTTCCTCCAAAGAAATGGTCCTCAGCAGCCCCCCCTCAATTCCTGGGAATGAGCTCGAGATTGGGCGGGGCTGGGGGTCTTCGGAAGACCCCCCCAGAGCCCCTCCAGCCCCTCCCTGCCCCTCACTTCCTGGGGGTTTTCCCCCCAAAGAAATGGTCCTCAGCAGCCCCTCCCTCCAATTCCTGGGAACTAGCACAGGGCTGGGTGGGGAGGGGTCTTGGGGGGTTTTTGGCCCTCCCGGCCTCTCCCTCACTGCCTGGGGGCATCCATTGGTCCTGAAGCCCCCCCCCAACCCTCCTTACACTCCACTGTCTGGGGGGTCCTCTCTTTTCTGTGTCTGCCCCCCCTTTTCGCATGGGGGTGTGTCTGCCCCTCCCCCAGGGCTGGGCTGGGCTTTCCATTCATCCCTGCGGAATTCGCCTGATGCCGCCCCTCATGATGGGGGTCTCCCCCCTCTCCCCCCTCGCTGGGCCTGGCCTTTGGGGAAACCCGAAGGCCTTCGCCTGCAACCCATCATCCACTCCCTCTGCTTTCTGTCCTTGCGGTGCCCTTGCAGGGGGCCAGCTGGCAGTGGGCTTGGGCTGCCAGAGGATGGACTCAAAGAACAAAGCAAGACCCGTTCTTTCCCCCTGGCTGGGTGGGCCACCTGGAGGAGCTGGGGCGGGCTCGCGTTCAGGTTATGACAGCCAGACTTTGCCTCTGTGGACCATGGGGCACCCAGAGCCCTCCTCTCTGCCTGGGGCCCCCCACCCCTCAGCTTAAGACCCCTCCCTCCTTCCTCCCCTCCTCCTCCTGTGGGATGGGCATGCCAAGCGCGTGCAGGAGTGTGGTCCATTAGCCTAATCATCTGGGCATATATAATTCAGGATAGTTGGAAGGGACCTTGGAGGTCTTCTAGTCCAGCCCCCTGCTGGAGCAGGAGACCCTAGACCACTGGTTCTCCACCTATGGGTCGAGACCCCATTTGGGGTCGAACGACCTTTTCACGGGGGTCGCCAAACAACGCAGTCCGCCATTTTTTTCCCCCATTTCCTTAGCTGTGCTACTCCCTCTTATTCTATTGGCTTTTGAAAGCCAATAGAATAGACTCTCTTGAATAGAGTCTCATTCTATTGGCTTTCCAAAGCCAATAGGAATTGTCCAGGCTGTCTCTGCCCTGCTGAGCCCGCCAAAAGTCCCGTTCTGCAAACAGTGCTGCACCAGTTGAGTAGTCCTCGACTTACGACCGGTTGAGTAGTCCTCGACTTACGACTGGTTGGTGGTCGCAGCATTAAAAGGGTTGAGAACCACTGCCCTAGACCATTTCAGACACATGGCTAGCCTCTTCTTAAAAACCTCCAGGGATGGAGTGCCCACGATTGAATTAGTATCAGGGGTTCTCAACCTTGGCAACTTTAAGACTTGTGGACTTCAACTCCCAGAATTCCTCAGCCAGCAAAGCTGGCTGAGGAATTCTGGGAGTTGAAGTCCACAAGTCTTAAAGTTGCCAAGGTTGAGAACCCCCCCCCCCCGATTGAGGCTCTCCCAGCTCCTTGCCCCTTCTGTTTCCATGCATGTGGGGGTCTCTGAGCCCCTTTTGCACAAAGCCTTGGATGCCCTGAGGCAAGGATGGCTGTGCAGCCCCCCTGCCTGCCCCTCCCCAATTTCCATAGCTCCTTCTGGACCAGGTCTTCCGCTTTCTCAGGCTTGCATGAAGCTAGGATCACCGGGCCTTCCCTTGCAGTGTTGTGACTGTGTATGTGTGTGGTGTTCTAGGGAGGCCCAGAGAGATTCTTTTTCCTTCTGGATCCCTGGCCTGGGATCCTGAGTGGGTACCCCTTGCCTTTCTTTGGGGTGGTGGGAGTTAGAAGCAGCGGCAGACCCCTGGCCCGCTCCTGAGGGTGGGCAAGCCTCTTTTCTCCCTGTGCCCAGTGGCACAGAAGGGCAGCCGTGCCCTCTCCTGGGCTCTGGAGATCCATTGGAGGCCAACCTTTGCCCGTCTTTCAAAGAGCAAAGCAGATCCGGGGCTGTTGGTTGCCAAGTGTGTCTTTTCAAGCAATCTGCACACAGCGCCTGGCTCTGCGTTTCCTCTTTTGGGCTCAGGCACTGCTTCCTAACAGGAAGGAAGGAAGGAAGGAAGGAAGGAAGGAAGGAAGGAAGGAAGGAAGGAAGGAAGGAAGGAAGGAAGGATCAGTGGAACAGCCTGCCTCCAGAAGCAGTAAATGCTCCAACACTGGAAGTTTTTAAGAAGAGACTGGACAGCCATTTGTCCGAAATGGTGTAGGGTTTCCTGCCTGAGCAGGGGGTTGGACTAGATGACCTCCAAGGTCCCTTCCAACTTCATCATCATCATCATTACTACTACTATTATTATTATTATTATTATTATTATTATTATGAGACTGGACAGCCATTTGTCCGAAATGGTGTAGGGTTTCCTGCCTGAGCAGGGGGTTGGACTAGATGACCTCCAAGGTCCCTTCCAACTTTACTACTATTACTAAGGAAGGAAGGAAGGAAATAAATGAGGCGGAAGAAGAGGAGGACTGTGGGGTCCTTGGTGCTCTCTGATCTTTTTAAAAAGTTTTTATTATTTTTTTCCCCCATACATTCAGTAATAATTTTTCAGCCAACGTGCTGTCTGAGTTTACATTCGCTAATACATATTTAATTCCTAATCCTTTATTCTTTCCTCTAGCCATCGATAAACTAAGTCCCAAGTTTCTTTCGGTCTCATAGTCAGTCTGTCCATCTCTGCGCATTCTAGTATTTTTTTGATTATTTCTTCATCTGATGGTATTCCTTCATTTTTCCAGTATTGTGCAAATATAATTCATGCCGCTGTTGTGACATGCAAAATCAAATATAATCTTTGTTTGTTAGTCTTTTCTGGCATTGTACCTAATAAAAAAAAGTTCTGGTTTAAAATCTACATGTTCTCCCAACATCTTTTCTAGCCAGGCATGTATCTTTTTCTATTTCTATATTTTATATATATTTATATATAAAAGTATATATTTATATCTATATTTAATTTCTGTAGTTTTCTAAAAAATTTGTTTCTTTTTGATGGGGAGTTTAGTCCATTTATATTCACTGAAAAAAAATCCGTTTTCTTTCTCCATTTCAGTTATTTATATTTAAGTCTAGTTGATCTCGTGATCCTCTGTTTTTTGGCAATTCCTTCACTCTCTTGATCAGATTTCTCTTTCTGTTCTCCTGTTTGTTTAATTGCTTCTTCAGTTGCTTCTTCTCTTTGTTTCTGATCTTGTCTCTCCTTCATTTAAGCCTTTCATCAAAGTCTTGTGCTTTCCCAACTGAATCCGCTCTTGTATCATTCCAGCTGATTAAAATTCCTTCTGGCATTAACCATCTTATGCCTTTTGTAATCAGCTTTGTAATTTAAAAAATGATATTAAGAAATGATCAAATATCTTTTACTCTCTTGGGTATGTGCTTTAAGGCCACAATTTCTTTATTTTTGTGTTGTAACAGCTCATCTCTAACTCATCTCAGTATTTCATCTCTTGTTGTTTTCGTTATAAATCTTACGTACACTTCTCTGGGTAGTTTGCATTTCCTTGCGTAGCTTTATTTCATTTTGTGCCAGCTGTGTGCTGCAGCTGCCAAAAAAGCCGACACAGTGCTAGGCTGCATTAACCGAGGGAGAGAATCAAGATCACGTGAAGGGTTAATATCACTTTACAACGCCTTGTTGAGGCCACCCTTGGAATCCTGCATCCAGTTTTGGTCACCACGATGTAAAAAAGATGTTGAGACTCTAGAACAGTGGTTCTCAACCTTTCTAATGCCGTGACCCTATAATACAGTTCCCCATGTTGTGGTGACCTCCAACCACTTATACATCACTGGGTGCCAGGGGCGTGGCCAAAGAAAAGGGGGAAGAAATGGCGGACAGCCTTGTTTGGCGACCCCCGTGAAATGGTCGTTCGACCCCAAATGGGTCCCGACCCACAGGTTGAGAACCGCTGCTCTAGAAGGAGTACAGAGAAGAGGAACAAAGATGATCAGGGGACTGGAGGCTAAAGCATATAAGGAACGGTTGCTGGAATTGGGTATGTCTAGTTTAAGGAAGAGAAGGATGAGGGGGGACTGGATAGCAGCCTTCCAACATCTCAGGGGCTGCCCCAAAGAAGAGGGAGTCAAGCTATTCTCCAAAGCCCCTGGACAAGAAGCAACGGGTGGAAACTCATCAAGGAGAGAAGCAACCTAGAACTAAGGAGAAACTTCCTGACAGTGAGAACAATTAGCCAGAGGAACCACCTGCCTCCAGAAGCAGTAAATGCTCCAACACTGGAAGTTTACTGGACAGCCATTTGTCCGAATTGGTGTAGGGTTTCCTGCCTGAGCAGGTGGTTGGACGAGATGACTTCCAAGGTCCCTTCCAACTTCATCATCATCATCATTAATATTATTATTATTATTATTTCATCTATCTCCATTTGCATCTCTGCTCTGCCAGCTTTCAAAGCCTCTGCCAGCAGATCAATAATCGCAACTGCTATATTGTCTTCTCTGTCTTCGGGAATGTTTTGAAATCTTAAGGTGCTCTCTGATCTTTGGGGGCTTTCCTTGCAGACAAAGTGCCCAGATGTTCCCTAGTTTGGATAAGGAAAACTCTGCAAGGGAGCCCACCCAGAACCCGCTCGGCCAATTTGTTCTGCTTTTCCATTCCGCCTTGACCCTGTCTGCTCCTGTGCAGCTGTCCGGCAGATGTCCTCCAGGATAACGCCCCCACCCACACGGAGGCGGCCCCCTCCATGCTGGAAAAGAAGGTCAAGGCTCTCCCCAGGCATTCCCCCCCCTTTTGCTGGCCAGATGCAGGAGCTCTTCTGGGGGGGGGGGACAGGAGACAGAGCTGGGCAAAGGGACGTCCTTGTTTTTTTCCTCCCTTTGGCCTCTCTCTAAGCTGCCCTCCCCCCTTGGGGTTTCTAGTCTTCCACCCCCTCCACCCATTGCAGAGGAGACGCTCAAGCCCTCTTCCTTTGCTTTGCCTTAACCAGGTTAGGCTGGGCTGGAGGGAGAGCCCATCACCTGCAGGGGTTCTCAGATGATCCCCTAGAAAGGGGCTGCAGAATTATTCATCCTTTTGCTATCTCTTATTTCCCCCTTCTACCAGTTGAACACTTTTAGTATATTATTATTATTATTATTATTATTATTATTATTATTATTATTATTATTATTATTATTGATCATCGCACAGTCGGCCAGATGTTCAGACTGGATTTGGCATTTTGTCTACCTATCGAGTCCTTATCCAGGACCTGGGATAGGCAGATGTGGATGTTTGATGGTATTACAGATATCGTCACAGGTTGGAAGCAGTTCCTAGCAAGGCCGCCTTTTGCAATTGACTAATAGCGAATTTGTCAATGCCGATGGTGTTCAAGTGGTGCTCCAGTTGTTTTGGGATGGCACCCAAGGAGCCTATTACTATTGGTACTACCCTTGCTTGCTTTTGCCACAGTCTTTCTATTTCTATTTGTAGGTCTTTGTATTTTGTTATCTTCTCCAGTTCTTTCTCGTCTATTCTGCTGTCTCTAGCCTAGTGGTTCTCAACCTTTCTAATGCCGCGACCCCATAATACAGTTCCCCATGTTGTGGTGACCCCCAACCACTTATACATCACCGGGTGCCAGGGGTGTGGCCAAAGAAAAGGGGGGAAAAATGGCGGACAGCCTTGTTTGGCGACCCCCGTGCAATGGTCATTCGACCCCAAATGGGGTCCCGACCCACAGGTTGAGAACCACTGCTCTAGCCACTGCCGCATCCACTATCCAGACTTTTTTGTCTTTCTTATCGACAATTGTTAAATCTGGGGTGTTATGTTGTAGGTGCTTGTCTGTTTGAATTCTGAAGTCCCAGAGCAGTTTAATTTTATCATTTTCTGTGACTTTCTCTATTTTATGATCCCACCAGTTTTTGCTTACAGGCAAATGATATTTCTTGCAGATCTTCCAATGCACCATTGTTGCTACTTTGTCATGCCGCTGCTTGTAATCAGTCTGTGCAATCTTCTTGCAGCAGCTTACCAGGTGGTCCACTGTTTCTTCAGCTTCTTTGCATAGGCGGCACTTACTGTCGGTTGCTGTCTTCTCAATTTTGACTTTATATCCATTTATCCTTAAGGCTTGGTCTTCTGCAGCCAGAATTAGTCCCTCGTTCTCTTTCTTCAACTTAGCTGCTCTTAGCCATTGCCAGGTCTTGTTATTATCTGCTTTCCCAGTTATTATTATTATTGTTGTTGTTGTTGTTACTGTTCTCTGTTGTTTTACAAGTACAGTGATTGCTTTGGTACCGGAAACAAATTCCTTGTGTCTCTAATCACACTTAGCCAAATAAAATATCCTGTTCTGTCCCCTGTCCCCCATTCCACATATTCTATATATTCTATATTAGCATTCCCCAATCTTTCCCACTTGGTGGCTCAGGTGGGGGGGGGAGAGGAAATGTTCAGTGTGGAGCTGTGCTCTCACCTGCCACTTGTGTGGCCCACTTCTGAATGGGCCAAAGCCTATATTGGGCTGTGGTCTGGGGGTGTGGAACCCCTATTCTGTATTCTATTTATTCTATACATTCTATACATTCTATACAATATACATTATATATAGAATACAATAGAATTAAGGAATAGAATAGAATAGAATAGAATAGAATAGAATAGAATAGAATAGAATAGAATAGAATAGAATAGAATAGAATACAATAGAATAGAATTCTTTATGGGCCAAGTGTGGTTGGACACACAAGGAATTTGTCTCCTGTGCATAAGCTCTCAGTGTACATACAAGTAATAGTGATAATCATGAACATATCCAACATGAAAATACATTCATCATAATGGTGAAATACAACACTTCATCATAAATCATAAGATGCAACACTTAGTGATAGTCATAGAGTACAAGCTAAGCAAACAACATAAATCATACTAGAGTACAAAACTCCCAATATAAATTGTAAGATACAAGCAGCAAAGTTATAGTCCTAAGAAGATAAGGATAGGCCAGGAGTGGGCAACCTTGGCTCGGTATGACTGGTGGACTTCAACTCCCAGAATTCCTGAGCCAACATGGCTCAGCTTGGAAACCTCTCCCTGTCCCCTCAGCATGGCTGGCTCAGGAATTCTGGGAGTTGAAGTCCACGAGTCATAAAAGAGCCGAGGTTGCCTACCCCTCCCCTAGACCAGAGGTGGGGAATCTTGGCTCTTTTATGACTGATGGACTTCAACTCCCAGAATTCCTCAGTCAGCCTCCATTTTGTTTATTAGATTTCAGACAGGAGTCTTCAAACTTGGTTCTTTTATGACTCGTGGACTTCAACTCCCAGAATTTCTGAGCCAGCCATGCTGAGGGGAAATGGAGAGGTTTCCAAGCTGAGCCATGCTGGCTCAGGAATTCTGGGAGTTGAAGTCCACGAGTCATAAAAGAGCCATGGTGGCTTACCCCTGCCCTAGATCAGGGGTGGGGAATCTTGGCTCTTTTATGACTGGTGGACTTCAACTCCCAGAATTCCTCAGTCAGCCTCCATTTTGTTTATTAGATTTAAGACAGGAGTCTTCAAACTTGGCTCTTTTATGACTGGTGGACTTCAACTCCCAGAATTCCTGAGCCAGCCTGGCTCAGCTTGGAAACCTCTCCCTGTCCCCTCAGCATGGCTGGCTCAGGAATTCTGGGAGTTGAAGTCCACGAGTCATAAAAGAGCCAAGGTTGCCTACCCCTGGTCTATATTATGGGTGTCCAGCCATGGGAACTTTAAGACTTTGGACGTCAACTCCCAGAATTCCTGAGCCAGCCACTCTGAGGGGAAAGGGAGGTTTCCAAGCTGACTCATACTGGCTCAGGAATTCTGGGAGTTGAAGTCCACGAGTCATGAAGCAGCCATAGTTTCCCCCATGCTGGCTCAGGAATTCTGGGAGTTGAAGTCCTCGAGTCATAAAAGAGCCAAGGTTGCCTACCCTCGGGATAGGTAATAGGAAAGATAAGGAGTATCATAGTAATACAGCTTTACTAGTATGTTGACAGTGTTGTAAGCATTAGTTATTATATATATTTATATAATATATATATTATATATATTCTACTACTGGGCCCATGCTGCTGAAACCTCTGCCTGGCACCTGGGCATCACCCTTCCCAGCTCTGACCCCTTCCTCAACTGCCCTAAGGGGGTAGGGGGGGAGGCCTGACCCACGGTGACCCCTATCACTAGCTCCAGGACTTCCACTCTGCTCCCCAGTGAGCTTCCCGGGGGTTGATCTTCCCTTGGGCTGATTTCCCACCCGGTCCCCCCCTTTCTGCCTTCCTGCAGCTCCAGGTCTGCCGCTTCCACCGGCACCTGCTCCAGCGCAAGAGGAGCCCCTGGCTGGTCCCTCCACTCTGCCGGTGGCGCACCGAGGCCCAGTCGGCCAGGTAGTAATAGCTGGGCTGGATTCAGGCTGACTTAGGGCCGTGCGAGGCTTCCCCGTCCTCCTGGCCTGTGGAGCCTGTGGGGTTGGTTGGTTGGTTGGTTCGGGTCCTTGGGGCTGCTCCAGGCAATCCTCGGCTTACAGCGGTTCATTTAGTGACCGTTCAGAGTTACAACGGCGCTGAAAAAAAGGGGACTCAACGTTACGGCCTTTGCAACATCCCCAGCGTGCCGTGATCAAAATTCAGCTGCTCGGCCACTGACTCGTACTTACGACCGTTGCCGTGTCCCATAAGGTGACGTAATCCCCCTTTCCAACCTTCTCACAAGCAGCGGGGAAGCCAGGTCCACTTAACGCCCGTGTTATTCATATCTGCGGGGATTCACTTAACAAGAGTGGCAAGGAAAGTCACAAAACGGAGCAAAACTCACATGGCACAATGTCTCGCTTAGCAGAGGAAATTTTGGGCTCAGTTGCGGTCGTAAATTGAGGACTTACCTGTATTGCTGCTTACAGGTTGGAAGCGCTTGAGGGGCTTCCGGGTTGAAAGGATTAGCTGGTGATATCGCTGTTCCCCGGGGGGGGACACCCAGTTTGGGGGGCTCCTTTCACGTCCCCATTACGAGCCCACCAAAATAGGTACCTATTTATCTTCTCGCATTTGCCCACTTTCGAATGCTGGGTGGGCAGGAGCTGGAGCCAAGGACGGGAGCTCGCCCCGACACACAGCAGCACGCGGGACTCGAACACTCGGGGCTCACCGGGAAGAGACCGGTGCTAGTAGTGAGGTGTGGGTGGTCCTCTCTGCTTGATTGACAGTTGTCTTTCTCCCCCCACCCTGCAGCTCTACTGGACAGAGGGGGCTGCTGAAGAGGACCTTTCTGGGGACAGCGGTGGCCCTTCCCCTAGCCACGGGCATCTACTACGCCTTGGCCGAGAAGCAGGACCGGAGGAAGATGCGGTTGGTGGCCGGCAGCGTGGTGCGCTTTGTCAGGTGGGGTGGCGACCGCAAGGCGTCCTCGGCCCTTTTTCCCGGGGAGGGAGGCGGCGTGGAGACTCCTGGACTCCCCCCTTAGAAAGGCCATCCCAACCATCACTGCAAAATAATGCTGCTTTTTGGTGGGTCCACCGGCAATGGGTAGGACTAGAGCAGGGGTCTCCAACCCAGGGTCTGTGGCCCGGTGCCGGGTTGTGGCCCATTCAAAATCGGGTCACAGAAGTGGCGGGCAAGCACACGCGTGCACGCGGAGCTGCATTTGTGGAAGTGGCACGCCTGTGCGAAACCACCCCTTCCCTGCTGCCTCATGCCAGTCCACCAAGCTGGAGAGGCCTAGAGCAGGGGTCCACAATGGCAATGGCAATGGGTCCAGGCAACGGCAATGGGCCACGGCGTGCCAGAAACTGCTCCACGCAAAAAATGAAGCCCCTCCCGTGGGATGCAGGCAGCCTGAGAAACCACGCCCCCTCTGGTCCGCGGAAAAACCTGTCTCCATGGAACCGGTCTTCGGTGTCCAAAAGGTTGGGGTCCACTGGTCTAGAGGACCTCATGATATCCCAGCTGTACTATGGAAGCCGGAAACACCCTAGGTCTGAGCGCAGGTGGTTCTTGGGTCCTCTCCTGGCCACCACCTGCTCCAGAGAGATCTGTAACCCAGGAACTTTCAAACCCCGTGGGGCTATCCTGGCACATGGGAAACAGCAGGAACTTCTATCTGGATCTGCCCTGGACCCTCCTGGGTTTCTCCCCAAGGGCTGGGGTGACACTGAGGGATAGTTCTAAGTCTGGATCGTCTTCTCCCAAAGGTCCCTGCGGCTGGGAGTCCAAATCTCCTTGGATTACTGGTGGACGAACCACGTCATCTTGCGAGGCCTGGATGAGGTACAGTTGCTTGTCAAGCTTTGAAACCAGTCTTTGAAAGTCTTTAAACTCGCAGGGCCCTTCAAACTCGGCCCTTTGATGACTTGTGGACTTCAACTCCCAGAATTCTTCAGCCAGGTACGCGGAATTCTGGGAGTTGAAGTCCACAGGTCATCAAAGGGCCGAGTTTGAAGAGCCCTGACTTAACAGAATTAACAGAACTTGTGGACTTCAAGTCCCAGAATTCATGGCTGGCTGGGGAATTCTGGGAGTTGAAGTCCACAAGTCATGAAAGGCCCAAGGTAGGAATTTGGTTAGCTGGGGAATTCTGGGAGTTGAAGTCCACAAGTCATCAAAGGGCCAGGTTTTGGAGAGCCCTGCATAATTGCCTGCCCAAGAAGGAGGTGTGTGTATGTGTCCACCCCTTCTCCAAAGTGTCAATACTTTAGAATGGCTGCAGCCATTTTTTCCCTTCTCATTCCTAGTGGTCACATAGCACAGAGGGACAGGGGTGGCCAGGTGTCACGCTAAACCAGCGCTTCTCAACCTGTGGGTTGCGACCCCATTTGGGGTCAAACGACCATTTCACGGGGGTCGCCAAACAACGCGATCCGCCATTTTTTCCGCCATTTTTTTCCCCTTTTCCTTAGCTCTGCTACTCCCTCTTATTCTATTGGCTTTCGAAAGCCAATAGAATAGACTCTCTTGAACAGAGTCTAATTCTATTGGCTTTCAAAAGCCAATAGGAATTGTCCAGGGCTGTCTCTGCCCTGCTGAGCCCGCCAAAAGCCCCAGTCTGCAAATAGTGCTGCAAGGGGAACAGTCTGCAGAGCTTCCCTCCCTGCTAAGCAACTAAAAAGTAAATAAAAGAGGGCCAAGGTGGGAGGTGGGAGGCCGGTGGGCGCAGGGAGGGTTGCTGGCGCGCGTGGGACCCGGCAGGTGCCTTACCTGCCTTGGGCTGGGCCAGCTGGTGGCCCAGCTGGTGGTCGCCCTGCGCCGCCGCTGCCGCGGCCACCCAGGAGCGCCTGGGCCTGCCTGCCGCTGCCCCGAACGGGCGGCGGCCAAGGTAAGCCTAGCGGGGCAGCGGCGGGCGCAGGGAGGGTTGCTGGCACGCGTGGGGCCCAGCGGGTGCCTTACCTGCCTTGGGCTGGGCCAGCTGGTGGCTCAGCCGGTTGGTCGTCCTGCTTGCCGCGGCCGCCCGGGAGCGCCCGGGCCTGCCTGCCACCGCCCCTTGCTGGCTATGCCTCAGCCGGCGCAGGGAGCGGCACCACGCATGCGCAGCGCGTGCTTACGACTGGGGTCACCGGTATAAAAAGGTTGAGAACCACTGCGCTAAACAAAACAGACTTTATTGGAAGTTCCCTGGGGGGAACCAAGGTCATCGGCTGCTCCCGAGATTGTGGGCTGAGCGTTTGATGAAAAGCCTAATAACAAGCTGTGTGGGGAAATGTAATTGCTTGCATAGCCTCGGGGGAATGAGTTTGTGACATTGTAGTGGGGAAATTGGTATGCATTTCTTCAGACTTGGTTTCGCTTTGAAAGTGCCGACACTCTTGATATCAATAAACACGTTGAGGAATTTGCAAGCCTCTGAGTTCTGCTTTACTTGTCTCTGTCTATTGCAGGGGTCTTCCAACTTGGCCCTTGGATGACTTGTGCCTGGCTGAGGAATTCTGGGAGTTGAAGTCCACAAGTCATCCAAGGGCCACATTTGAAGAGCCCCTGGTCTATCGGAACCATGACACAAAGCACCTGTAGGCAGGAGAAGAAGCAACGGATGGAAACGAACCAAGGACAGAAGCAACCTGGAACTAAGGAGGAATTTCCTGAGTGTTAGAGTAATTAACCAGTGGAACAGCTGGCCACCAGAAGTTGTGGGGGCTTTTAAGAGGAAATTGGATAGCCATTTGCCCAGAATGGTCTAGGACAGGGGTGGCGAACCTATGGCACGCGTGCCACAGGAGGCACGCGGAGTCGTCCCTGTGGGCACGCGTGCCATCGCCCCAGAAGGAGGCGGGGCCAGGCTCCTCCCGTCCGCGTGCAGCTGCTGGGCGCCCGTCCGTAGCCTCGGTCAGGGAGCCTCTGATGGGGCTCCATCCTCCGCAACGCTGCGGGCCAAGGACCATGTGGTGAGAAGAAGGTTAGAGTCGAGGAAGTGGTTGGACTTATCTGCTACGTGTGCGCCTTACTGGGAGGGGGAAATTTGCACCTCCAACGGGAAAAAAAAGAAAGAAAAAGCTCCAACTTGGCGCAGCAAGCTTGCTTCACAAAAAGGCGGCTACTCCCGTGAGATGTAAAAACCCCAAATTTTGATACTCACAATACGAAGACAAGTCTGGTTAACAAAACAAAGGTTTATTGGAGAATAACATAAACAGAATAAAAAAGAAAAGAGAAAGAATAGAAGAGAGGAGCGTTTGCAAACACGGCCCCCTGGATCCTTCCCTATGGATTGGGTTCCAGGAACGCACTGGCCTGGTTTCAAGATCTGCATTTTATACCCCTACAATGCATGTCACATCTAAGCAGCTCTTTCATCTTTATAGATGTACTCCGAAGTTGTACTTTGTTTACCTGACCTCTTCCGTCCATCTGCTGTTATCTTGTTTATTTGTAATTCTCACCTTGGGTCAAAATCCCCCTCTTCCATAGTAGGATTTCTACTCAAAGTGTAAGTTCCTGTGTCCGGAGGAATTTTTTTAGGCAGGAAATAGTAAACATTCGGTCATATATTGGCATTGCATTGTTACGTTTGTGTTACAGTGTTACCTTTGTACTAAAGGGACAGTTTCATATCATGGCATTACATTTCTACAGTTATTTCTACAATTATGAAAAGAATAACTTTTATTTCCTTCACTCCTTTCTGGGGTTTTTTTCCACACACACCCCCCCCCTCCGAGGTCGTTTGCGACTCTCTCTCGGGCTGTGATGGAAAAGTTGTAGCTCGAATTTGCAAAACCAGTTCGGCCTCTTCTACTGACCACCCACCGGAGAAGACTCTGAGATTTCCTCTTCGGAGAAACTTTCCGGAGTTAACCTGTTGCAGGGCAGGGGCGCAGTGTAAGCAGACACCCCTTTGAATGTGTTGGGAAGGCAAGCTGTTTTTTTGGGGGGGGAGGGGGGCAAATGAGTTGGGCTGCCTTTCCTTCGAGGGAAGATCAGATGACAGCCGGAGAGCAAAGGTTGGGGGCAGCTGAGAAGTTTTTGCTCCCTGGAGTTGAGTTCTCCTGCGCTTTAAGACTTCTCTGAGCCTTACGGATCAAACGTAGCAGGGAGGTGCCTTCACTGCGGATTTGGCGTTCAAAAACATAAGTTTGTGCCCGTCCCCTTTTTTGTCCTAACTTGGTTTGCAAAATGGAGTCCATTTGCGCTTTGCAGAAGCTTGCAGGGGGAGGAGGACGCGGGCGTTTGCACTTTGGAGAAAGGGAGAGAGAGGAAGGAAGGAGGAGAGGGAGAAGGAAGGAGATGGGAATGAGAAAGGGAAGCAGGCAAGGAAGGAGTGGAGGGGGAAGGAAGGAAGGAGAAAGGGAGGCAGGCAAGGAAGGAGTGGAGGGGGAAGGAAGGAAGGAAGGAAGGAAGGAAGGAAGGAAGGAAGGAAGGAAGGAGATGGGAATGAGAAGGAGGCAGGCAAGGAAGGAGTGGAGGGGGAAGGAAGGAAGGGAGAAGGAAGGAAGGAAGGGAGGGAGGGAGGAAGGAAGGAAGGAGATGGGAATGAGAAAGGGAGGCAGGCAAGGAAGGAGTGGAGGGGGAAGGAAGGAAGGAAGGAAGGAAGGAGATGGGAATGAGAAAGGGAGGCAGGCAAGGAAGGAGTGGAGGGGGAAGGAAGGAAGGGAAGGGAAGGGAATGAGAAAGAGGGAGGCACCTGACCCTGGGGATGCTGCAATGGTCATAAGTGAAAAATGGTCATAAGCCATTTTATTCAGTGCCTTTGTAACTTTGAACAGTCACTAAGTTAGCTGTTGTAAGTTGAGGACTACTGTACTTTATCACTTTTTTCCTTTTTTGGGAGGGGGAGGGGTTATCAAGTTTTTGACACCTTGCTAGGCGACTGGGAAAGCCCTGAGTTAGAGAACTGGGATTGCAGCTGCTTTCTTGCAGGTATGCGGAATGGCGTGGGACCCCCAGGTTTTGCAAAGTGAAGTGAAGAAGTTGGTTACAGCTTATTAGGAAAGATAAAATAGACAACCAAGAATGCTTTCTTGACCATTCTATCAGTTGCACCTGCTAGTACAGGCATTCTGCTTCAGATTTCTGTTATTTTCAGCATCTGGCAAATACGAACGAGTACTTTTCCAACAACCTGTAAAATCCAAGACACCGTGCTTTCATTGTTTAATTCCCCCCTCATACAGTCGTGGCCAAAATGGTGGAAACCTTTTGGGAAAAGTGTACAGTAGAAATGCCACTTTTGGTTAAGTTTCCACCAATTTTTCTTCCAATTTCTTTATAATTGTAGCCTTGTTCACTTAATAATACTACTTTACAATGCTTTCTGGGTGACCGGTCAACTCTTTGCACCATGACTTTAATTTTATGACGTTTTACAAGCTCACTCAATGAAAGAACACCACAAAATCCCAACCAACTTGATAGCCATCCCACAACACACTGAGAAATCTCCTCCTCTCAGCTTCAATACAGGGCATCCATCACTGGATCCTACCGTGATCCGATTGGCTCATGACCAAAACAGGATGACAAGCTTCCTGCCAACTACCCCTCCCGCCAGAGACCCCCTGGATCTCCCCCGATCCTGCCCGGCCCCCAAAGGCATCCCTTCTCAGGAGCAACATTGATGTGGCCATGCCCACCTATGCTGCCATGACTACCACGGCCATGCCCACCCAATGGGCCACACCCACCCAGCACCCAACCATGCATAAGTGGGTTTGGGGGTTGCAGTTTGGGCACTCGGTCTCTAAAAGGTTCGCCAGCACTGGTCTAGGACTTCCTACTTGAGCAGGGGGTTGGACTACATGACCTCCAAGGTCCCTTCCAACTCTTGTTAACGCTGCAAATATTGTATATTCTTGCTTTTGACACTATCATTCTTTGTTACATCCCCCTCTGTTAGCTGCAGTGGGACTTCCCCCCCCACACACACCCCTGTCTTGTGGGGTATAGAATTTCCTTCTTTTCATGCTCGGCCTATCTTGCGCGATGTCAGCAGTTTCATTGCCCTGCAGGAGGAGGAGGAGGAGGAGAAATAATAATAATAATAATAATAATAATAATAGTAGTAGTAGTAGTAGTAGTCATAGGCGCCTTGGGTGCAATCCCAAAACAACTGGAGCACCACTTGATCACCATTGGCATTGACAAATTCGCTATTAGTCAATTGCAAAAGGCAGCCTTATTAGGAACTGCTTCCATCCTGCGACGATACCTGTAATACCATCAAACATCCACATCTGCCTATCCCAGGTCCTGGGTAAGGACTCGATAGGTAGACAAAATGCCAAATCCAGTCTGAACATCTGGCTGACTGTGCGATGATCCATAATAATAGTAATAAAAAAAAGTTGGAAGGGACCTTGGAGGTCATCTAGTCCAACCCCCTGCTCAGGCAGGAAACCCTGCACCATTTCGGACAAATGGCTGTCCAATCTCTTCTTCAAAACTTCCAGTGTTGGAGCACTCACCGCTTCTGGAGGCAGGTAGTTCCACTGGTTAATTGTTCTCACTGTCAGGAAGTTTCTCCTTAGTTCCAGGTTGCTTCTCTCCTTGATTAGTTTCCATCCGTTGTTTCTTGTCCTGCCTTCAGGTGCTTTGGAGAATAGCTTGACTCCCTCTTCTTTGGGGCAGCCCCTGAGATACTGGAAGACTGCTATCCTGTCCCCCCTTGTCCTTCATTAAACTGGACATACCCAATTCCAGCAACCGTTCCTTGTATGCTTTAGCCTCCAGTCCTCTAATCATCTTGGTTGCTCTTCTCTGTCCTTGCTTACCCCAAAAGGGTATGGCCTGGTAGATGTATTTGTCTGAGCACCTGTCTTTGCTTAGTGCAGAAAAGGGAGGAGAGGAAGGCAGTGCAAGGGGGGGGGGAGAGGAAGAGGGGGAGAAATTGATCCCCAGTTGCACATCCAGAGGCAAACCCTCCCAGGATTAAGACCTTTGTAATCCAGGCTGGGGAGGACGGCAACTCCTGTGGAAGATCAGAATTCTGCCTGATGTGCAGGTTCTGAGGTTTCGCTTGATAAAGAAATCCAGGAAACCAGAGGTTGCCTTCCAGCTTTACGTTTTTTATTCCGCTGAATAGAGACGGGCTCCTCTAACGGAGAGGAGCCCCGAATGACAAGAAATCCTTGTATTTATTCTTCCCGATTAAGTAAGCAACCCACCCAGCAAAGCTGACACACATAAGATAACGATTCCACCCAGTAAGTCTGGCACGCTGTACATAAGAAGGGGGAAAAAGAAGTTGAAATTCAATGGTGAAAAAAGCAGGGTTCTACATTTAGGCAAGAAAAACCAAATGCACAAGTACAGCATAGGGGGCACCTTGCTCAATAGTATGAACCGTGAGAGGGATCTCGGAGTCCTAGTAGACAATCACCTAAATAGGAGCCAGCCGTGTGCTGCAGCTGCCAAAAAGGCCAACACAGTGCTAGGCTGCATTAACAGAGGGATAGAATCAAGATCACGTGAAGCGTTAATACCACTTTACAAGGCCTTGGTAAGGCCACACTTGGAATCCGGCATCCAGTTTTGGTCACCACGATGTAAAAAAGATGTTGAGACTCTAGAAAGAGTACAGAGAAGAGCAACAAAGATGATTAGGGGACTGGAGGCTAAAACATATAAGGAACGGTTGCTGGAATTGGGTATGTCTAGTTTAATGAAGAGAAGGACGAGGGGGGACATGATAGCAGTCT
Organism: Crotalus helleri; assembly: GCA_024509115.1. Lineage (NCBI taxonomy): Eukaryota > Metazoa > Chordata > Lepidosauria > Squamata > Viperidae > Crotalus > Crotalus helleri. Next base: position 3,465,071 of record JAKSXO010000035.1, on the reverse strand, counting down.
TCCAGTATCTCAGGGGCTGCCCCAAAGAAGAGGAAGTCAAGCTATTCTCCAAAACCCCTGAAGAAAGCAGGACAAGAAGCCACGGATGAAAACCAATCAAGGAGAGAAGCAACCTAAAACTAAGGAGAAACTTCCTGACAGTGAGAACAATTAGCCAGTGGAACAACCTGCCTCCAGAAGCAGTAAATGCTCCAACACTGGGAGTTTTTAAGAAGAGACTGGACAGCCATTTGTCCAAAATGGTATAGGGTTTCCTGCCTGAGCAGGGGGTTGGACTAGATGACCTCCAAGGTCCCTTCCATCTTTACTATTATTATTATTATTATTAAGTTGCTAAACAGGTTCCCATTTGGGTGTTTCCCTAAAGATATCGTATGTTCTCGGGTGGGTTAGGACATCGGGTGTTGTCCTTGCTGTCCTTTCGTGACCTTACATCCAGGAGTCTGCAGGTGAGCAAAGAGAGAGGGTGTGTGTGTGTACGTATTCACAATTGATACTGTCCCTTAATTCCTCGTCATCATCCCAGGATAGCCTGTGGGGGGAGATTCATGGGAGTAGAGGCGTCCACGCTGCAACCTGCCGTGAGGTCAGGTCTGCTGGGAAGGATCTAACCTCCTGCTCTCCCTCGCCCGTCTTCCCTATGGTCAGAACAGCCCGGAGTATGTGGCCACCGTGTCCAGGTGTCACCAGCGCTCGGCCGAGAGCATCGTCTTCGGGGCCATCCAAAACGGGGGCCTCTACATCAAGCTGGGCCAAGGCCTGTGTTCCTTCCCCCACATCCTCCCCCAGGAGTACGTCAACACGCTGCGCACCTTGGAGGACCGGGCGCTCAGGCGGGGATACACGGAGGTGAGCGGAGCAACGACGGGCTGCTTCTGCTGCAGACTTCAGCAGCAGCTGCGCTCGGGGACCTGGGAAGGGGGGTGTCACCAGGTCTTCCTTTTGGGGGGGTCGCCCACCGTCTGCCCCAAAGAACGGGGGAGAGAGCTGAGATTTAGTAGGAAAGCGACGTCCCTTCCGGTTTCCCACTAGCAGTCACCGAAGCAGGTTCTGTTCCTACGTCGGGAAAACGTCCCAGAGTTCCTTGCAGTGTCTTCATTTCCTTTTTTCGCTGTTGATTATTTATTTATTTATTTTATGAGACTTATATACCGCTTGAAGTGCAAGCACTCTCTAAGCGGTGTACACCAGTAAGCAATGTATATAGATATATATATATATTTACATTGCCCCCAACAATCTGGGTCCTCCTTTTACCTACCCCGGAAGGATGGAAGCCTGAGTCAACCTTGAGCCGGTGAGATTTGAACCGCTGACCTGCTGAACACCGTCAGCTCAAGTGGCCTGCAGGACTGCACTCTAACTGCTGCGCCACCTCGGCTCTTAGATTTCATTTGAATCTGTTGCCGGAATTTAGATATTAAATTTACATATTCCAAAAGTCAGTGGGAAGAAACGTCGCCAAACGGGGCAAATCCCAATCGCTACCTCGCTTAGCGTAGGCTCAATGGTGGTCGTAAGGGGAGGTCTGCCTGTAGCCTCCTGGTAGATCTGTCATAACTTTGAACACCTGCTCAGCAAGTGGCCACAAACTCAGACTGGCTTTAACTTAACCCTCTAAATCAGGAATCCTCAACCGTGGCCACTTTAAGACTTGTGGAATTCTGGGAGTTGAAGTCCACAAGTCTTAAAGTGGTGGGTCCATGCTGGGTGTTTTCATAATGGCTCAGCTTGGTACGAGGCTCTTTCCAGCTGGATGACCTTGAGGCAGGTCCTCGAGGTGGCTCAGCCTTTACTTCCGATTCCCCAACCGTCCCCCATCCCTGCAGTTCATGGCAGTCTGTCATTGCGTAACAATGGAGCCCAGCAAGCATAAAGTGACAGCTGACACCGATCACAAGTTGCGGACTGCCTGTAGCTTCGCTCTCTTTGCCCTTCCTTCCTGAGGGAGGGGTTGGTTCACCTACTCCTCCCCTCCGACCACGGCCCTCACTGGCTCCCTGGCCCTTCTGGACCACAGGTGGATGACCTCTTTCTGGAGGATTTCAGCGCCAAAGCGGACCAGCTCTTCCTGGAGTTTGACTACCAGCCCATCGCGGCTGCCAGCTTGGCCCAGGTGCACCGGGCTCGGCTTCACGACGGCACCCCGGTGGCCGTAAAGGTGCGTCCGGGAGGGCAGGCGAAGCGAGGATGTGCCAGCCTGAAGGATCTAGAGGGGGCGCGGGAATGGCTGAACTACACTTCCCAGCATCCCTTGGGAGTTCGGGTGCAGCAGGTGGTCTTCCTCCTTTCCGACTTCTAGGGGTCTGGGCTCGCTTCTTGCGGGGTGGGGAAGGTGTGGCGCTGGTCCTTTGGGCTACGACTCTCCTCTGGGTCTGCTCCCATCCCCGGGCGGTGCGTCACCATCTCTGGCTCCCCCGTGCAGGTGCAGTACATCGACCTGAGGGACCGTTTTGACGGGGACATCCGCACCCTGGAGTTCCTGCTGTGGATCGTGGAGCTGATGCACCCCAGTTTTGGCTTCGGCTGGGTCTTGCAGGTACCGTGTGACCCAGCATCTCTCGCCACCGACCTGAGGGAGCTGCTCTGGAACCCGCCTCCTATACACCCTCCGCAGCACCCCAAACTCCTTGGCTTGCTTGCCCTTCCAGGCACCCGACTCTGGTGGTAAGGGGGATCCCCCGTATCTGAGTCAGGACCCCTTGTGTCTCCCGACACTGAAGGCAGCCTGTTCAGAACAGCTTTGGCAAAATTGGTGAGGAGCGGGTCTAAGGCAGGGGTCTTCAAACTTGGCCCTTGGATGACTTGTGGACTTCAACTCCCAGAATCCCTCAGCCAGGCAAGCGTGGCTCAGCTTGGAAACCTCTCTCTTTTCCCTCAGCATGGCTGACTCAGGAATTCTGGGAGCTGAAGTCCACAAGTCACAAAAGGACCCAGTTTGAAGACTCCTGTCTTAAAGCATCCTGGGATAGGGCAGGGGTAGGCAACCTTGGGTCTTTTATGACTGGTGGACTTCAACTCCCAGAATCCTGAGCCGGCATGACTCAGCTTGGAAACCTCTCCCTTTCCTCTCAACATGGCTGGCTCAGGAATTCTGGGAGTTGAAGTCCAGCAGTCATAAAAGAGCCAAGGCGGCCTACCCTGGTCTAGGCCTAGACTGCTTTATGACTCGTGGACTTCACCTTCCAGAATTCCTGAGCCAGCATGAGGGAAACTTTGGCCCCTTCATGACTGGTGGACTTCAACTCCCAGAATTCCTGAGCCAGCATGGGGGAACTATGGCTCTTTCATGACTCATGGACTTCAACTCCCAGCATGGCTCAGCTTAGAAACCTCTCCCTTTCCCCTCAGCATGGCTGGCTCAGGAATTCTGGGAGTTGAAGTCCAGCAGTCATAAAAGAGCCAAGGCGGGCTATCCCTGGACTAGGACATCCCCGATTCAGCCTGGCTGCTCCTGAACAGGCTCTGGGTCTCCCCCATGAGCGTCCATGCCCCTTTGCCAAAGTAATCACAGACTGATAGGGCTGGAATGGACCTTGGAGGTCTTCTAGCCCAACCCACTGGCCCAACCCACTTCTCCTCACTTCCCTCTGGTGGAAACCCCAAGCCCGTTCGGCTGCCAGTCGTCTTCCCCATAGCCCAGCACTCTCGGTTTGCAAAATGCGCCAGGAACGGACGCGGTGTCTCCATTCCTAGCTTAGGGGTCTCTGGGTGGTACCCAGCAATATTTGGCACCCTGACCTCCCTCCCTCCCTCCCCGCTTTCTCTCCTCCCCATCCCCTTCCAGGACCTGAAGGGGACCCTGGCCCAAGAGCTGGACTTTGAGATCGAAGGTCGCAACGGCAAACGTTGTGCCCAGGAGCTGAAGCACTTCCATTTTGTGGTGGTTCCTCGCGTTCACCGGGACAAAAGCAGCAAGGTGGGTCTGCTGCCCCCTTCGAAGGGGGTCCAGCGCCGGGCTCTTTCCTGCCAAAACGGGTGGTCTTTCTTTCAGGGCGGGGGCGGGAGGGGGGTTGTCTCCAACTTTTGGGCCGCTTTTAAGAAAGACTCGTGGACTTCCAACTCACAGGATTCCCCAGCCGGCAATTGAGCCCCCCCCAAATTTATGTCGCTAAGCAAGGCAAGTCCCCCCCCCCGGGAAGGTTGTAAATGGTGATCATGTGGAACCCCCCCCCCCAGGAAATTAACCACTCTTGTAAATCCATGCTGGTGGCCAAGGGTCCGTATTTTGATCATGTGATCACAGGGATGCTGCCTGCGTCACAAGTGTGAAAACAAAATGGCCGTAAGTCCCTTTTTTTTCAGTCCTGTTACAAACTTTCAGTGGTCGCTAAAGGCACGTCCGCCTGTCAAGGCAGCCACCTCCCATCTGATTCATCATCCGTCGTCCATCAAAGACTTCCCTTGGATGTTAACTGGGGTTATAGGGAGGGAAAGTCAACATCTGGCAAAGGACAGGCGTTGCGCAGAGGGTTGCCTAATGTCCCAGCATCTGATGGAGAAACCGGGCGATGTTCCCAGAGACGCCTTTTGAGTGATGCAAATGGATTTGGAAGCTGCCCTGGGTTCGGGTCCAGGGCCTTCGTTCCCCTCCCAGAGGAAGGAAGGGGGCAGCATTGGGGTGGGTGGGGGCTGCGTTGACATTGGAAGCTGGAATTGTGTTTTTGGCCCTCTTAACGTTGAGCTCAGTCAGGGGTTAAAGCATCAGGCTAGATAGGAGGGAGGTCGTGAGTTCAGGTCCTGCCTTAGGCTTAATAGCAGCTTATAGTAATATTATAATTATAATTAGAAGAAGAAGAAGAGGAGGAAGAAGAAGATGATGATGATGATGATAGGTAGATAAAATGCCAAATCCAGTCTGAACATCTGGCTGACTGTGCGATGATCCATCATTATCATCATCATCAAGTTGGAAGGGACCTTGGAGGACATCTAGTCCAACCCCCTGCTCAGGCAGGAAAGCCTATATACCATTTCAGACAAATGGCTGTCCAGTCTCTTCTTAAAGACTTCCAGTGTTGGAGCATTCACTGCTTCCGTTCTTAAGTGAATCACTGCAGTTGTTCCACTCCATTCCATTCCATATTTTCTGTTCTGTTTTATTCTATTCTATTCTGTTCTATTCTATTCCATTCCATTCCATTTCATTCCACTCCACTCCACTCCACTCCACTCCACTCCACTCCACTCCATTCCATTCCATTCCATTCCATTCCATTCCATTCCATTCTATTCTATTCTATTCTATTCTATTCTATTCTATTCTATTCTATTCTATTCTATTCTATTCTATTCTATTCTATTCTATTCTATTATTTCTCATTCCATTCCATTCTACTTTCTATTCTACTTTCTATTCTATTATTATTCTATTCCCTATCCTATCCTATCCTATCCTATCCATGCAAACAGTTCAGATCTGGGTCATAGGTACCTCCCCCTGTACATCCATCAGGACCTCAAACGGACGCTAAGCAAGGGGTCGTTAAGTCAAAGGCTGATTGTATTTGACACAGCTCTGAGGCTGTGGGGCCGGTTGGACATTTGGGGCCTGAAGCTTCTGCTCACATGTGGCAATGTGACTTTCCCATTGACCGCAGTGCTACGGAAGCTCCTGTATTGCAGCCTTTCCTAACCTCCCTTCCCTTCTCTCCCCGTGTTTAGCGGGTCCTGACTGCCGATTTCTACGAAGCCTGCAAAATTAATGACCTGGAGGGGCTCCTGAGGCAGGGCTTGAGCCCCAAGGACGTGAGTCTCAGGGGGGGGATCTGGGGGAGGGGCGTAGAAGGTCAGGCGTCGCCATTGGGTCATGCCTGCCGCCGTGAAGCTCATTGTTTTGGTTGGGGATCATCGGCTCGGATGAGTCCTTTGGGGGGCCTTACGCAGCTGCTCTCCTAGCCAGCCCTGATGATGTTCCCTAGTTGGGTTGTGAAATGTCTGCAAAGAAGGCAACCAAGGGACCCCACAGTCCTCCTCCTCCTCCTCTCCACAAACCCCACTCTCTTCTAGTACTGATGATGTTCCCTAGTTGGGTCATGAAACATCTGCAGGAGAACCACCCAGCTCAGAGAGCCCCAAGGAGACCTGCCTTGTGAGGGAGAATCTGTCTCTGAGCAAAGGCACGGCCTTTGCTTTCTCCCCTTTCAGAGACCCCCCCCTCTCTCTCTCTCCCTCCCCCCCTCCCTCCCTCCAGGCAGCGGAGAAGCTGATCAAGGTGTTTGCCGAGCAGATCTTCTTCACCGGATTCATCCATGCAGACCCTCACCCTGGAAACGGTAGGAGAGACTGTCGAGAACCAAGGATTTATTTATGTTATTTAGCCTATGGCATATCATACATGGACTTGCAATCTCTCTCTCTCTCTCTCTCTCTCTCTCTCTCTCTATATCTATTTCTCCATATCTGTCTGTCTGTCTGTCTATCTATCTCTCTCTCCATATCTCTCTCTCTCTCTCTCTCTCTCTCTCTCTCTCTCTCTCTATCTATCTATCTATCTATCTATCTATCTATCCATCCATCCATCCATCCATCCATCTATCCATATATATCTCTCAATATCTATCTATCTATCTATCTATCTATCTATCTATCTATCTATCTATCTATCTATCTATCTATCTATCTATCTATCTATCTATCTATCTATCTATCTATCTATCTATCTATCTATCTATCTATCTATCTATCTATCTATCTATCCATCCATCCATCCATCTATCTATCCATATATATCTCTCAATATCTCTCTATCTCTCTATCTATCTATCTCTCTATCTATCTATCTATCTATCTATCTATCTATCTATCTATCTATCTATCTATCTATCTCTCTATCTATCTCTCTCTATCTATCTATCTATCTATCTATCTATCTATCTATCTATCCATCCATCCATCCATCTATCTATCCATATATATCTCTCAATATCTCTCTATCTCTCTATCTATCTATCTCTCTATCTATCTATCTATCTATCTATCTATCTATCTATCTATCTATCTATCTATCTATCTATCTATCTATCTATCTCTCTATCTATCTCTCTCTCTATCTATCTATCTATCTATCTATCTATCTATCTATCTATCTATCTATCTATCTATCTATCTATCTATCTATCTATCTATCTATCTATCTATCTATCCATCCATCCATCCATCCATCCATCCATCTATCCATATATATCTCTCAATATCTCTCTATCTCTCTATCTCTCTATCTATCTATCTATCTATCTCTCTATCTATCTCTCTATCTATCTATCTATCTATCTATCTATCTATCTATCTATCTATCTATCTATCTATAGCGGAGGCTCCGACCCCCAGTGGAGCTGGGAGGTGGGGAGCCAGTTGGGGAATCAGGTCAGCTGGCAGGATCGTCATTGGTTTGATGTGTGAATCCGGGCACTCTGATGGAGATGCTTGTGTGGACTGGCCAGGCTGAATGCAGGGACTCGCTTTCCAATAAAGGAGAATCTGTGTCGCTCAGCCTTGAAATGAGGGCTCTTTGGTGTTCTCTGAGCTGGGTGGTTTCCTGCAGACGTTTCATGACCCAACTAGGGAACATCATCAGTGCTAGAAGGAAGGAAGGAAGGAAGGAAGGAAGGAAGGAAGGAAGAAAGGAAGGAAGAAAGGAAGGAAGGACTGTGGGGTCCTTGGTGCTCTCTGAGTTTGACGGTTTCTTGCAGACGTTTCATGACCCAACTAAATAACATCATCAGTACTAAAGGGGGGGGGGTGAGGTTCATCATCATAATCATGGTGATGTCATCTAATTGAATCACGAAGAAAAGCACCAAGCTCGGAGACCACCAAAGATTCCACAGTCGTCGTCGTCCTCCTCCTCTCCGCAGACCCCACACCCTTCTAGCACCGATGATGTTACCTAGTTGGGTCATGAAACGTCTGCAAGAAAACCACCCAGCTCGGAGAGCACCAAGGACCACTCACTCTGTCTAAGCAGATTCTCAGATTCCTCATGACTGCACCCCCCTCACTGCCAGAACATCTGGGGGGGGGGGGAGGTCACCATTGAAAGAAAAACGAAACAGAGAGCAGAGGTCAAGGATGAAACTTTGGCTGCCACGTGCCTCTGCATTTCAACTCACCTTTAGATCAAGGGGGTGGGAGGTGTTGCTTTCAAGTGGGGAGATGGAGAAACGAAACCTCTTTGATTCAGCCTGTGAGAGCCTGAAACCCTTTCAAGGACACCAGAACAGGTGTGTGGATTTGAAGCGGACGGTTCCCATCACCAAGTGAACTTGTTCATACGGATTACGTAAGACGTTGGGGGTTTTGGCTGGCAAAACTATCGTTTCCGTCTACAAATTGGTGTTTTGGAAACCCGAGAGTTAGTTTTGCTTTGACAAAACCACGCAGTGTATTCCATAAAACGTAAGCTTTTTGGAAATGGAATGAACTTGGGGTTTCATTTGGATTCTTGAGCTGTTGGCCGTGGGAAGTGAAGGGACGGAGAAGCAGCTACAGCTGCCTCTAGGGGAGACCCTGCACGGAGGCAGTTTGCTCGGCTTTACATGTCCTTATTCCGACAGATGAAACTCTTCAAAGAACTTTGAGGCATTGTTTACCTTAAGGAATCTTTATTCGAGCAGCATAGCATCGGCTCATACATAGGCCAAGCCAAAATCTGAATTCCCCTCCCCTGAGCACATAGTATCAAAACACAATTCCCTCCTCTAATTAATAGTCATAAATCACATTCTCCAACTAGTTTGAAATGCAGGCTTTCCCTCCAGTTCTCCAACCCGCCATTTCTTACCATCTCTTATTTCAAAAAAACCTTGGTTCTCACCCTAGTTACAGTATTGTTATGTCTAACTAAACTCCCATGCACATTCCTCCTACTCCCCCCCCCCCAGTATTCTTTAATTCTAAGAGTAAAACATAAAAAGGAAAATGGCTGCATCTCCATCTGTTGCCAAAGCAAGAACATCCGATGTTAGCAGCGTTGACATTACATAGAACCAGACCAAAGAGCCCGGATGGATGGGGAGCTGGGCGGGCTTTAAAGGGAATTCTGGGGGGGGGGGAATTGGGGAGGGGAACGCTTCATCTCCAGACAGGACTGCATTGGGCTGCCCTCACCTCCCCCCCCCTGTTCCTCATTCCTGTCTTGCAGTGTTAGTACAGAAGGGCCCAGACGGCAAAGCGCAGCTGGTTCTCCTGGATCACGGCCTGTACGAGGTCCTTCGCGAGAAGTAAGGATCGGTGTGTGTGTGTGTGTGTGTGTGTGTGTGTGTGTGTGGTGTGTGTGTGTGTGTGAGAGAGAGAGAGAGAGAGAGAGAGAGGCAGGAGCCTCTCCTTTGGTGTACAAGCACCCCCTGAGTAGCAGCCTCAGGCTGTCCCCCACTGACAACGGTTCACTTAGTGACTGTTTGAAGCAGCAACGGCACTGAAAAAGGAGACCTACATCCATTTTTCACACTTAATGACGGTTGCAGCATCCCACGTGGTCAGAATTCGGACGCTTGGCCACTGGCTCACCTTTATGACGGTTGCTGTGTCCCGGAATCAGGTGATCCCCTTTTGTGACCTGGCAAGCCGAGTCAATGGGAAAGCCGGGTTCACGTAGTCACTAAGTTAGTAACCGTGGCGAGAAAAACGGGGCAAAACGCAACTCAAACACTGTCTTGCTTAGCGAATTCCGGGCTGGTGGTCGTATCTGGGCTTACCTGCCGGCCAGGATGCTTGCCGTCCAAGGGGGGGCTGGCAACAACATCCTGCCAAATTGTGAGGGGGGTGGCCCCGAACAAGGGCAACAGGGTCTGCAGGGATTGTCATTGCTAAGGAACGTGGTCGCCTGGCATCGCGCTTTAAGGCTGCGTCAGCCTTGGAGGGGAGTGGGATATTCCGCTCCCAACGGCCGTCATAACTTGAGGACAACCTGCAGCTGCCTCCTGGACCCCCGAGGATCTGCAGCTGCGTTGCCTCCTTCCCTCCCCGGGCTGACAGCTCTTCGCTGTGCTCTCTTCCCCCCCCCCAGGGAACGAGGAGCTTTGTGCAAGCTCTGGCGCGCTCTCATCCTGCGGGACGACTGCTCCATGCGGCTCTACTCCCAGCAGCTGGGCGTCAAAGGTGAGGAGGGGGCTGGGACGTCTGTAAAAGGGGGATTCATTAGGGTTGGTTGGGGAAGAGGCGTCGGGTGGATCCCGTCGGGGGAGGGGGGAGATCCGGCTGGCTTTCTTGTGATGCCTCCAGAAATGGCTTTGCCCAGGAGGAGAGGATCCCTCTGTTCTGGGGGAATTGGGATGGGGGGGGGGGGGCAAGAATCGGCACTTCCGAATTGGTTGCCCGGCTTGCAAGGCATAAAGGAGAATCTTTGTAGCTCGGGATTGAAGTGGGGGGGGGGGTCCCTGGTGTGCTCTGAGCTGGGCGGTTTCCTTGCAGACGTTTCATGACCCAACCAGGGAACATGATCAGTGTTAGAAGGGAGGAGGAGGAGGACGACGACTATGGATCCTTGTTGCTCTCTGAGCTGGGTCGTTTCCTTGCAGACGTTTCATGACCCAACTAGGGAACATGATCAGTGCTAGAAGAGAGGGGGGTTTGCTTCTAACACTCCTTTGTAACACTGATATTACCTATTATGATAATGAAAGGTCTGCAAGAAATCAAACCATGCACTGAGGATGCTGTAGTCCTCCCCCTCCCTCTCCTTCAAAACCTCTCTCCCTTCAAGTACTGATGATGTTCCCTAGTTGGATCATGAAACGTCTGCAAGAAAACCACCAGGCTCAAAGAGCACCAAGGACCCCACAGTCGTCGTCATCTTCCTCCTCCTCCTCCTCCTCCTCCTCCTCCTCCTCCTCCTCCTCAATCCTACTCCCTTCTAGCACTGATGATGTTACCTACTCAGGCAATGAAATGTCTGCAAGAAAAACCCCAGGCTCAGAGAGCACACATCCCTCCTCCTCCTCCTCCTCCTCCTCCTCCTCCTCCTCCTCCTCCTCCTCCTCCTCCTCCCTCCTCCTCCTCCTCCTCCTCCTCCCTCCTCCTCCTCGCAAATCCTTCTCCCTTCTAGCACTGATGATGTTACCTACTCAGGCAATGAAACGTCTGCAAGAAAAACCCCAGGCTCAGAGAACACCACAGACCCTGCAGTTCTCCTCCTCCTCCTCCTCCCTCCTCCTCCTCGCAAATCCTTCTCCCTTCTAGCACTGATGATGTTACCTACTCAGGCAATGAAACGTCTGCAAGAAAAACCCCAGGCTCAGGGACCCCTCGCTTGCAACCCATTTCCAGTTGCCCCTCAATTCCTTTCTGGCCTGGTGACGGGGGTGTGTGTGTCTCCATTCCTGACTGCCCCCTTTCTCCCTCCCCCCTGCCCCAGCCCAGGATTACTTCCTCTTCTGCGAGATGCTGCTCCAGCGGCCCATCAACATGGCGGAGCTGGCCATGTCCAACGTCCTGAACCCAGCAGAGAGCGCCTACATGCGCGACATGGCTAAGTACCACTTCGACTGCATCATGCGGGTGCTGAGGGACCTGCCCCGCTCCATGTTGCTCGTCTTCCGGAACATCGCCACCGTGCGGAGCATCAACCTGGCCCTGGGGGCGCCCGTGGATCGCTACTACCTCATGGCCAGAAGGTGGGAGCCCCGAGCAGCGGGCGGAAGCCGCCTTTCTCAATAAGATAGGTGGACTTCATCTCCCAGAATTCCCCAGCTGGCTATTTATTTATTTATTTTTCACTTGGGAAGCTATTTTTGTCCACTTGGCTGAAGGCAAGATCTGTTACATCGACCACATTCCCACCGTCTATTAAGACAGCTACTTCTCTATTAAGAAAGTTACAACTATGTGATAGTCTAGCCACATCTGTTCTTGTTTGAATGTTGGTCAGTCCTTGCTGGCTGGGGAATTCTGGGAGTTGAAGTCCACCCATTTTTAAGCCAGAAGCTGGCTGGGGGATTCTGGGAGTTGAAGTCCACCCATCTTCCAGCTGGAAGCTGGCTGGGGGATTCTGGGAGTTGAAGTCCACCTAATTTTAAGCCAGAAGCTGGCTGGGGGATTCTGAGATTGACGTCTACCCATCTTTAAGCAGGAAGCTGGCTGGGGGATTCTGGGAGTTGATGTCCACCCATCTTTAAGCAGGAAGCTGGCTGGGGAATTCTGGGTGTTGAAGTCCACCCATCTCCCAGCTGGAAGCTGGCTGGAGAATTCTGGGAGTTGACCTCCACACATCTTCAGAATGTTGAGAAATACTGTTCTCAAGTTTCACAAAACTTTTATTTATTTGAGAGGATCTTGGTTATTATTAGCAGATGCCACATCCTTGGCGAAGTGACTCCTGGGCCACCTTCAAGAACTTAAAAAGTTATCTGGCTGGGGGAGCATTTGCCCAAGAGGACATTTGGATTGCACTCGAAGCCAGCCATCTCTGCTCTGAGACGGAGAGGGGGTGCAGTTTGGGGCAGCGAGGGCCCCTGGGAATCCCTGGGAGGGGGGGCTGGGGGCCACAAGATGGATCCCGTAGGGTGAGATTGGGAAGTTTGGTTGAAAATCTGCTCCTATCTCGGTGGGAAGAAGGAGCAAAGAGGCCAGAGAAAAGAGTGGGGGGGAGGCTGTGGTTGCTCGGCTCCCCTGGACACTTTCTTCCCACAGAACAGAATGACAGTTGGGGGGGACCCTGGAGGTCTTCTAGTCCAACCCCCCCCCTTTTCAAGCCGGAGACCCTTTACCATTCCAGACAAAGGGTTCCCCCATCTCGTCTTGAAAATGGAGCAGCCACAAATTCCGAAGGCAACTTCCGTTCCACTGGTTCATTAACAGAATAGCAGAGTTGGGAAGGGACCCTGGAGGTCTTCTAGTCCAACCCCCTGCTCAAGCAGGCGACGCGCTACCATTTCAGAGAGTGGTTCAGTCGGAATAGAGCTGGAAGAGACCCGGGAGGTCTTCTAGTCCAGCCCCCTGCTCAGACGGGAGACCCTATGTCTGTCTGTCCTTCCTTCAGCGCGGTGAAATGCTGGAGCCGCACGGTCAGCCAGAGGTCCGGCGTCCTGTCCAGCTTCTTCCTCGTCCGGTGGGTTCGTGCTTTCTGGGACAGCCTTGTGTTCGAGTTCACTCTCAGGTAAGGGGAAAAGACAGGTAGCCCTAACGGAGCCGGTCAAGCACAGTCCCGTGCGAGGAGTCGAAAAGCGAGTTAGGACACACTTCACAGCTGTCATTAAATTAAGCTGTCATTGGGTCCCATAAATTGCAACTGGTTGATTGAGGGGTGCTGCCGTAAGAGGCTGCCCAGAGCAAGGGGTGTGTGTCCCAACTAGGCCACTTGAAGACCCGTGGACTTCAACTCCCAGAATTCCCCAGCCAGCGAATGCTGGCTGGGGAATTCTGGGAGTTGAAGTCCACGGGTCTTCAAGTTTGGACACTGCTGCTCTAGAGCAGAGCTTTTCAACCTTTCCACCCATTGTACCACTTTTAGGATATGGCAAACATCTGAGGACCACCAGTCGCCTAGCAAGGTGTCAAAAACCTGATGACCAAAAAAAAAAAGTAAAAAAGTGATGAAGTACAGGTAGTCCTCGACTTACAACAGTTTGCTTAGTGACTGTTTGAAGTTACAATGGCACTGAAAAAAGTGCCCCCAAGCCACAGCCGAGCAAGACACCTGCCTGCCTGCCCGGCGGTGCTCTTCCTCCTGTCCGAGGTTTTCATTGTGAGCATTTCTGTTGAGGATTGGCAGCGGGGGTGGGGTGGGGGGTGTTTGGTTTTTATCCCCCCCCCCGTCTGCTGGATGGTTGCAGCAGGTTTGGGTCACTTCACATGACCCTGGGACACTGTGACCGTCATAAATATGAATCAGTGGCCAAGCATCTGAATGTAAATCACAAAGACCCTGGAGATGCTGCAACATTCCAGCTGATTGGTGCTTCTTCTGGGCTCAGCAGAAGCACCAGGATCAGTGCCGAACTCCAGCTGGATCCTAGCGCTGATCCTGGCGCTTCCACTGAGCCCTGACAGCCCCAAAGAAGCGCTGATCCTGGCGCTTCTGCTGAGCCCTGACAGCCCTGCAGCTCCAGCCGTCTCTCGCTCAGGCTTGTGCGGTGCTGCCACGGTTCAGCTCATTCCCCTCCCCCGCTACCACTTTTCTAGGATGGTCGCGTACCACCTGCCAGGTGCCAATGTACCACTGGTGGTACCCGTACCACTGGTTGAAAAGCCCTGCTCTAGAGAGTCACCCCAAACAGTGAGATGGCTGGTACTATATGTAAGTTTAATCAATTAAAAAAAATTAAAATGTGGATGGTTGCAGAGCGGCCCAAAACCCGGTCATCTTACCGTGGTGGTGGAGGAGAGAGGTTGGCCCTTCAGGGCAGATAGTCTTCTACTTATGACTGGAGCCGAACCCAAAATCTCCGTCGTTAAGTGAGACATGGGTGAAGACATTGGTTTGCCCCGCTTTATGGCCTTTCTCGCCCCAGCTGCTCAGCGAATCGCTGCATTCGTCAAGACGGCTGGGAAGCAAAACCGGCTTCCTCCATTGCTCGCCAGACGGGATCACATGACACGCACACATATATACACACGCAACCGGGACGCCGCCTAACCGTTGTAAACAGGAGTCTGTTGCCAAGCGTCCGAATTTTGATCACGTTGACCCTGGGGGGGATGCGGCGATGACGGTTGTTAAGTGGGGAAAAACGGTCCCAGGTCCCTTTTCCCAGTGACGTCGTAACTCTGAACAGCCGCTGTATAGGAACCATTGTAAATGGAGGACTGCTTGTAACTGGGTGGGAAGTAGGTTTCTGGTCTGGTGGTGACTCTACTCAGTGGAATAAACAAGCCAAAATGGGGGTGGGTCTCCTGCCCTTTTAACTCCGCCCCCTTCTTTCCCAAACTATTAAGTGCCTCCACCCACCCACTCTCTTCTCTTCCCCCCCCCCCCCCAGGATCCAGGTCACCTCCATGAAGCTAACCAGGTCCTTGCTGCAACTCCTGGTTTACGTCGGCTTCTTGAAGACCAGCGAGGAGCAAGCGGAACTCTATGACCTACTCCAGGCCTGATCCTGGAAAAGCCCGGAAAATGCCCGGGTGCCCAGCCGGGCAAGCACAGGGCGGTCCTCGCCCCACCGACGGCGGGCTCCCTCCAGAGGAACCGATACTTGGCTCTGCACGGCGAAGCGGGGGGACATTTGAGGAAGCCCCCCCCCTCTTCCTGGAGCAGAGCCTGACTGGAGGGTTTTTTTTTTTTTAATTAGTTCAGAAACTTGAATAAGGGGCAACTCGCCATATTTAACTTAAAAGAACCAGCCAGAAACCGTCCTGCTGTTTAAGTAGCTGGGGGGTGGGGTGGGGGGGGTTGTCTCTTTTCTTTCCAAATCCATGGAGAAGGGGGGGTGTTGTTTCTCTGGAGCCCACTCCCCGTTTTGTTCTGGGGTCTTCCAACGTGGCCCTTGGATGACTTGTGGACTTCAACTCCCAGAATCCCTCAGTCAGGCACGTGTTTGAAGACCCCTGCATAAGAACCTGCCCCCCCCAAAAAGGAGCCCAGAATTCAGTGCCTGGCTGAGGAATTCTGGGAGTTGAAGTCCACAAGTCATCCAAGGGCCAAGTTGGAAGACCCCTGCTGTAGGGGATGGCGAGAGGCAGCGGTTGGGCTAAAGGTGGGATCCTTGGGACGCTCGGAAGGGCCCCAGGCCGATGCATGAGGAGCAAGGGGTGCAATAGTCGGAGCGGAGGGGTGGGTGTTGGGGGATCAACCATGTGCCCCCCCCCCACAGCTATCCGGAGTGGTAACGCTGGCTCAACTGTGGACCTAGCTAGGCTCCTGAGTCCCACCGGACGAGGAAGGTTTCCTGTTGTAGCTGCATTAAAAAAGCTTAAAAGTTCTTCCTGGCCTGCTTTCCTGCAACGACCCAACAAAGGAGAATCTCTGTAGCACAAGGGTTGAAGTGGGGGGGGGGTCCCTGGTGCCCTCTGAGCTGGGTGGTTTCCTTGCAGACGTTCATGACCCAACTAGGGAACATCGTCAGTGGAAGAAGGGTTTGCAGGGAGGAGTAGTAGTAGTATGGGGTCCTTGGTGCTCTCTGAACTGGGTGGTTTTCTTGCAGACGTTTCATGACCCAACTAGGGAACATTATCTGTGCTAGAAGGGCGTAGAGTTTGTGGGGAGGAGGAGGAAGAGGAGGACTGTGGAGTCCTTGGTGCTCTCTGAGCTGGGTGGTTTCCTTACAGACATTTCATGACCCAACTAGGGAACATCGTCAGTGCTAGAAGGGAGGAGGAGGAGGAAGAATGTGGGGGTCCTGGGTGCTCTCTGAGCTGGGTGGTTTTCTTGCAGACGTTTCATGAACTTACTAGGGAACATCATCAGTGCCAGAAGGGAGTTGGGTTTGCAGAGAGGAGGAGGAGGGGGAGGACTGTGGAGTTCTTGGTGCTCTCGGAGCTGGTGGTTTCCTTGCAGACATTTCATGACCCAGCTAGGAAACATCATCAGGGCTAGATGGAAGCAGAGTTGGTGAGGAGGGAGAGGGGGAGAGGGCTGTAGGGTGCCTTGGTTGCCTTCTTGCAGATAGTTTATTCCCCCCCCCCGGGTAATAGCCTCAGTGCTAGTAAGGAGTGGGGTTTTTGCACTTTCTAGCACTGAGGATGTTCCCTAGTTGGGTCATGAAATGTCTGCAAGAAAACAGGCAAGCTCAGAGAGCACCAAGGACCCCACAGTCGTCCTCCCCCCCCCACAGACCCCACCCTCTTCTAGCACTGATGATGTTACCTAGTTGGGTTATAAAATGTCTGCAAAAAAACCCCACCCATCTCAGAGAGCACCAAGGACCCCTTTTCTCCTCCTCTCCACAAGCTCCACTCCCTTGTAGCCCTGATGATGCTCCCTAGTTGGGTCATGAAACGTCTGCAAGAAAACCACCCAGCTCAGAGGGCACCTGGGACCCTTCATGTCCTGCAACTCTTCCGCCATTGTGTGATTAACTGGCTTTTTGTGCCAAAGGGGAGCAAAAGCACACACTTCCCCCTCCCAGACCCCCTCCCCTCCGGAACAACTGCCCTTGCCCCAAAAACCTGCAACGTTGGCAATTTCAGGCACTCCCCCAGTTTATTGCACAGGCTCCAGCCGAGCCAGGCGTGCCAAGCGTGGTTTCTGCAGAGGATCCAATTCTTCAGGGGGAGGTGGGCTAGGGGTACGGCTGCCCCCAGACCCTCATCCTTGTCCAGGGAAGCAGTCAGCCCTTGAGAGGGATCCATTTCACCACCACGGCTGCTTTTCAAACGGGCTTTGGAAAAAAAAGAGACGAAAACCCACCGCCTGGCAGTAGTCTGCCAGGCGCTGGGAGCGTCCTTGTTCTACTTGCTGCCTGGGCAGAAGGGACGGCCGTGCCCGCTCTTTTGAGGGACAAGACCCACCCTGCTCCGGTGACCCCCAACTCCAAAGGACAGCCTGTTCCTGATTTAGCCCATGTCACTTGCCACGTGGCACCTCAATGGGTTTTGGGAAGGCGTGTCCAATCATGCCTGCTTTAAGACCTGTGCTGGGGAATTCTGGGAGTTGAAGTCCACAGGTCTTAAAAGCGGCCTACGTTGGCTAACTCTGCCTCAAGAGGTTATGGACCACAGTCAGCAGTCTTAGCAGCATCCCTGCCCATTTGGCCCATCAGCCTCTTCCCACTCTTGGACCAAAGCAATATTGGCTTTGGGTAACCTGGTCTGGCTGCTCCTTGAGGGAAATGCGAGTGCTCATCCCCCCCCCCCGCAAGCAACAAGGAAGAGAATGCAAATGGCTGCCTGTCCAGGTTCTAAACGAATTCCTTCCACTCTGGAACCCAGAACCGAGATTGTCTCTTGAGCTTCTCCCGTCCTCCAGATCGTGGTTGTCCCAAAGGCAGCTGGACTGTCCTGGTTTTTCCTCAAAAGACCTTTCGCTTCTCCTCCTCCGAGATGCTTCTTCCGTTCTGGAGGAATGTGGAAAGAAGATGAACTTCCACTCCCCACCAGTCAGCCAGAACGGAGGAAGCTTCTTGGAGGAGAAGTGAAACGTCGTCAAGGACAAACAAAATTCTGCTTCCTTTTGCAAAAGCGTGTTCAGGGACAGAATGGAGATGGTTTCCTTCCTTCCCTGGAGTCATTTCCTCCCTCGAGGGCAGATTTAGATCAGGGGGTCCCTGTTACTCACACGTACCCCCCCCCCGCCACAAACTGCTATTCGTGAGAGACACCCCTCCAGCACAGTGATGGCAAACCTTTTAGAGAACCGAGTGCCCAAACTGCAACCCAAAACCCACTTATTTATCGCCAGGTGTCGGGTGGGCGTGGCCCACTGGGTGGGCGTGGCCCACTGGGTGGGCGTGGCTGTGGTGGTCATGGCAGATTGGGTGGGTGTGGCCAAGGTGGGCATGATCACCTCAATGTTGCTCGTAGGGAGGGACGCCTGTGGGGGCTGGGCACAGTTGGGGGAGATCCAGGGGGGTCTCTGGCAGGTGGGGCAGTGGGCAGGAGGCTCGTCCTGCAGAGGTGCCATTGTCACAGGGCAAGGTGAGGCAGGGGCCAGGGCAGTTGCTGCCTGACACCATCGGCCCCGCACACACAGGCCAGCGAGCGCATGGTGCTGGGATGCATCCGCCACGTGGGACCTCAGCGAGTTAGCGGGCGGCTGGTTGAAGAGGACGGTTGCCATCTCCGGGGCATGGCGCGTGTGCCCAGAGAGGGCTCTGAGTGCTACCTCTGGCACGCGTGCCATAGCGTTGCCACCCCTGCCCCAGCACTTCATTCACTCCCCATACAGCAGACCAGTCACCACCACTTTGTCATTTCCTTACAAATCCTGAACGTTTTATACAAATCTCGTGTGGACGGTTTTCTATCAGAAACAAACACCAAACGCAACAAGGAATGTGGCAACTTGGGGAGAAGACGGGGCATGTCGAAACGCCTCCGTTGCAGCGGAGACAGGACACCCTAGAAATGGGCGGTGACGCGATCAATCTCCAGCAGGTCTTCCAGGATCTGTTGAAGGGGAGGAAGGAGAAGGTGTGAGGAAGCTGGGGGGGTCTATGGAGGTTCTCCATCACCCAGGTCATGGCCGTCCCAAAGGTGCTTTTTCCAGGAGGCTACTGGACTTAATTGGAATAATAAATAATAAAAATAAAGTTGGAAGGGACCTTGGAGGTCATCTAGTCCAACCCCCTGCTCAGGCAGGAAACCCTATACCATTTCGGACAAATGGCTGTCCAGTCTCTTCTTAAAAACTTCCAGCGTTGGAGCATTCACCGCTTCTGGAGGCAGGTGGTTCCACTGGTTAATTGTTCTCACTGTCAGGAAGTTTCTCCTTAGTTCCAGGTTGCTTCTCTCCTTGATTGGTTTCCATCTGTTGCTTCTTGTCCTGCCTTCAGGCGCTTTGGAGGATAGCTTGACTCCCTCTTCTTTGGGGCAGCCCCTGAGATACTGGAACACTGCTATCATGTCCCCCCCTCGTCCTTCTCTTCGTTAAACTAGACGTACTCAATTCCAGCAGCCGTTCCTTATATGTTTTAGCCTCCGGTCCCCTGATCATCTTTGTTGCTCTTCTCTGCACTCTTTCTAGAGTCTCAACATCTTTTTTACATCATGGTGACCAAAACTGGATGCCGTATTCCAAGTGTGGCCTTACCAAGCCATTGTAAAGTGGTATTAATACTTCACGTGATCTTGATTCTATCCCTCTGCTAATGCAGCCTAGCACTGCGTTGGCCTTTTTAGCAGCTGCAGCACACAGCTGGCTCATATCTAAGTGATTGTCCACTAGGACTCCGAGATCCCTCTCAGTTACTATTGACAAGGTACCACCTATTCTATACCTGTGCATTTGGTTTTTCTTGCCTAAATATAGAACCTTGCTTTTTTCACCATTGAATTTCATTTTGTTAGATAGTGCCCAGTGTTTAATGTCTTTGTTTGAAGACATTTCGCTTCCCATCCAAGAAGCTTCCTCAGCTCTGACTGGATGGTGCGGAAAGGTAGGATTTATAATTCCTTGGCAGCCTTCTCGTCGTTTGCATTCTTTTAGAGCAGGGGTAGGCAACCTTGGCTCTTTTATGACTCCTGGACTTCCAACTCCCAGAATTCCTCAGCCAGCCTCCATTTTGTTTGTTAGATTTAAGACAGGAGTCTTCAAACTTGGCTCTTTTATGACTGGTGGACTTCAACTCCCAGAATTCCTGAGCCAGCCTGGCTCAGCTTGGAAACCTCTCCCTTTTCCCTCAGCATGGCTGGCTCAGGAATTCTGGGAGTTGAAGTCCACCAGTCATGAGGGGGCCATAGTTCCCCCATGCTGGCTCAGGAATTCTGGGAGTTGAAGTCCATGAATCATGAGGGGGCCATAGTTCCCCCATGCTGGCTCAGGAATTCTGGGAGTTGAAGTCCACCAGTCATGAGGGGAGCCAAGTTTGAAGACTCCTGTCTTAAATCTAACAAACAAAATGGAGGCTGGCTGAGGAATTCTGGGAGTTGAAGTCCACCAGTCATAAAAGAGCCAAGATTCCCCACCCCTGGTCTAGGGCAGGGGTAGGCCACCGTGGCTCTTTTATGACTGGTGGACTTCAACTCCCAGAATTCCTCAGCCAGCCATGCTGAGGGGAAAGGGAGAGGTTTCCAAGCTGAGCCAGGCTGTTTGCAAGGAGTATAAATCTTCCATTCCCCACCATCCGGTCAGAGCTGAAGAAGCTTCTGGGATGAGGAGTGAAACATCTTCAAAGGAAAAACAATGAAAGTCCAGTTGCTTCCTGGAAAAAACGTATTTGGGACAAGCCGGGAAGGGGCAAAAGGAGGGGAAGCTGAGCCCAGGGTAGAGATATGGCCCCTTGGAAAGTGTGAGTGAGAGAGAGGGAGGGTGGGCTTCCTCCAGCTCTCCCAGGGACACAGCGTGGCCTTCATATCCCTGGAATTCAGACAACTCGCCGCCAACTAAGCCTGGGACAACTTCACGCATGATGACTATAGTCTACACCTGGGGTCCTCTTGTGATATGATTAGTAATATTATTTTTTAATCGATTCACAGTCTGGGACTGGTAAAAGCTTAACAGTTCAAGTCCCAACCAAGGGCCTGAGAGCTGTTAAGGCAGCGTCTGAGTATAGATGGCAGTTCCGAGTAAGGTGTTTTTTTTGGGTAAAGTCAGGAAATTATTATTTCCTGGAGCTGAAACATACAAGGAACGGCTGCTGGAATTGGGGATGTCTAGTTTAACAAAGAGAAGGACGAGGTGGGGGAGGCAGGATAGCAGTCTTCCGGTATCTCAGGGGCTGCCCCAAAGAAGAGGGAGTCAAGCTATTCTCCAAAGCGCCTGAAGGCAGGACAAGAAGCAACAGAGGGAAACTGATCAAGGAGAGAAGCAACCTGGAACTAAGGAGAAATTTCCTGACAGTGAGAACAATTAACCGGTGGAACAACCTGCCTCCAGAGGTGGTGAATGCTCCAACACTGGAACTTTTTAAGAAGAGACTGGACAGCCATTTGTTTGAAATAGAATAGGGTTTCCTGCCTGAGCAGGGGGTTGGACTAGATGACCTCCAAGGTCCCTTCCAACTATATTATTATTATTGTTTTTGTTATTGTCATCTTGTGTTGAGCTGTCCAATTCCGGCTGCCTTCAGCCAAAGCTCCACCTCCCAAGAGGGGGAGGGGTCTGCCCTCCCTCCCTCCCTTCCCCCCCCCCCCCGCTGCTCACAATGTCCGGCGTGGTGCCGATTTTCTTGGCCAGCTCACTGCGCTCCATGGTGCTCAGGTAGAGGTAGCGGTTCAGCAGCTCCCCGTCCAGAATGTTCCGGACGGCGTTCTGCAGGATGCGCCGGTCCATGTGCAGCATCCTAGAAAAGAGGAGGGTGGGAGGTGAGGCTGCTGGGAGCCCAGGCTGCCTGCCCCGCTGCCTTCGGGGGCCGACTCCCGCCCCCATCCGCCCCCTGGATGGGGGTACCTGAAGGCCCGAGGGTTGAGCCCCGCGTGGTGGGGCAGCATGGAAGTCAGCGCGTTCTGCAACATCAGCAGCCGCCGGTAGGTCTTCTCCTGCATGGGCAGCAGCAGCCCGATGCCTCCGTCCAGAGTAGCTGCAGAAGGAAGACCAGTCCAGGATTCGGAACAGCATCCACGCCTGACAGGGCAAGCTCCCCCCCCCCGTACAGGTAGATCTGGATTTACGACCTGTTCTGTCCCAGCCTATGGCCATCCTTTTGAGAGACTCAGAAGAAAACAAAACCCCTTTTAATATTGGTAACAAACCTGTCCAATGGTCCAAAAACAAAAGCAACCAAACGCAATCCAAATGGAGGAAATGGTCCACAGGAAACAGAATGCAAAACAGGGATTTAGTCCCTTGGGGTTGCCCCATTGTCTTCCTCTGACCTGCTCTAGTTAACTGCCTTCCTTTATGTGAGCGTCTCTAATGACTTCCAGCTGTTGAGTCCTCAGAATCTGACTTATTTTCCCCACACAGCTGTGTCTCATCCTGACCACAATTGGAGGGGCCAGCCTCTCCATCCGATTGTGAGTCCTGTAACTCAGTGGTTCTTAACCTTTTTGAACGAATCGCCCCCTTGAGCCAATGAGAAAGTTGTCATCGCCCCCCCCCCCTCCCCCAACATAACCTCTCAGTCAAAACATAGGAAATAATTCTTCAATTGATGCAAACCCTTTTTTTTTGTTTTCTTTAAAATTGTCATCAGGACAGATCGATGCAAATAATTTATTTCCAGTCTTTTCCCCATATCTCCCACATTCTGGCCAATGGCGCGCCACTGTATGGGTAGAGGCTGCTGCGCAACGCGCAGGAAGATAAGCGATGCGTGTTCACATATGTACGGCGTTCTGTACTGAAGCTAGCTGGAGGAACCTTTGAAAACACAATTCAATCCACTAAGAGCGAGCGATCTGATGTTTTTGTACGACAGATATACAGCCATTCCCTGGACGAAAAAAATCTCAAAAGTGTCCCCAAAACTTCTTGCTCCATCGCCCCCATATCGCCCCCTTTTTGCTCCATCGCCCCCTTGAAAAACAAAATCGCCCCCTGGGGGGCAATATCGCCCAGGTTAAGAACCACTGCTGTAACTCATCAGAGCCTCCCTCCAACTCTTGATAGCTCTCCACACCCCTTCTCCTCCTCCTCCTTCCCAGACTCAGCTGCCTGTTCCACTGGCTGGCACGGACTCACAACACGACCTGTCACTTAGCAACCGTTTGCAGTTTGCCCATAGATCAAAGCACAATCCCCTCCTACAACTAACCGTCATAAATCACGTGCTGCAATTGGTTTGAAAGTTACGACAGAGGCCCAAAACGGGACTGAGGATCTGGGATCCAGGTTCCAAGGTCCTTCCCGCCTCATTTTGGGCACTGGGCATGCAGATTGCCTTTACAGCCATTTGCAGCGTCCTGCAGTCAACATGACTACGATTTAGCTATGGTTTGTTTTTTTTTTGCCAGACACTGGCATTTATTCCTTGCCCCATAACAAACAACGGGTTCGCTTAGTGGCAGCAGCGTCGGCTTTACGACCGCCGCGCTCACTTAACCGCTGCAAAAACGTCGTCAAATCGGAGTCACGGGGTGACCTGCTTTACAATTGTCACGACTTAACGACCGAAATTGTGGCCTAAATTACAGTCATTAAGTAGAGGGCTTAATCAATGCAGATACCGATAAAGGAGAATCTTTTTAGCTCAGGGTTGAAATGAGGGGTCCTGGGTGCTCTTTGAGCTTGGATGTTTTCTTGCAGATGTTTTAATAGCCAACCAGGTAACATCATCAGTCTAGAAGGGGGTAGGATTGGGTGGGGGGGAGGAGGAGGAGGAGGGGGAGGGGGAGGAGGAGGAGAAAGAAGAGGAGGATTGCTGTTTGGTCCTTGGTGCTCTCTGAGCTTGGCTGTTTTCTTACAGACATTTCATAACCCAACTAGGTAACATCCTCAGTGTTAGAAGGGAGGAGAATTTGCAGAGAGGAGGAGGAGGAGGAGGAGGAGGAGGAGGAGGAAGAGAACTGTGGGATCCTTGGTGCTCTCTGAACTTGGCTGTTTTCTTGCAGACATTTTATAACCCAGTTAGGTAACATCTTCAGTGTTAGAAGGGAGGAGGAGGAGCAGCAGCAGCAGGAGGAGCAGGAGGAGCAGGAGGAAGAAGAAGAGGAGGACGACTGTGGGATCCTTGGTGCTCTCTGAACTTAGTTGTTTTCTTGCAGACGTTTCACAACCCAACACATGCTGGTTCACTGATGATGTTCCCTAGTTGGGTGATGAAAGGTCTGCAAGAAAACCACCCAGCTCAGATGGCACCCAGGACTCCCACAGTCCTCCTCCTCTCCATGAACCCCCCTCCCTTCCAGCACTGATGACGTTCCCTAGTTGGGTAATGCCAACTTCTGCAAGAAAACCGCCGATATTCTAACCTGGAAACCCTTCGACAGAACTTGCTCTCCCAACAAAAGACTGCCTGCGCCCCCAAAGGTGCAAGGTTCTCCAGGGCTAACATAGGAAGGTTGTGTGAACGGGACACGGTGGGAAAAGCAATCCATTCTGGGTATCCCTGCGGCCCCCACCACCGCCCTGCTCACCAAACCAGGTGATGTGCTTGTTCTCCCAGGCGTTGGTCTTCTTGGCCAGCCCTTCCAGGGCTCCCCGGCACGGCGTCCTCCAGAAAGCGTTGACGTGGGCCCCCACGTGGAAGTCTGCTCGGCGGAGAAGTCGCATCCCGCCAAAGCTCTCCTTTGCTGCGGAGGAAGCACGAGGCCCCGGGGGGGGCTGCTGGAGGGGGGGAACCAGGAGGATCCCCCTCCCAAATGGCCCCACTCCCAATGCCGCTGCTCCACCAGGAGCCCGGGACTGGCCGGGGGGGGGGGGGATCCCCAGGGACAGGAAAGGGAATAAGGCTTTCACCAAAAGGCAACTAAGCTTTCTTGATTTTTTCTCCCCCTTTGAAGACGTTTCGCTTCTCCTCCAGGAAGCTTCCTCGGTTCTGACTGACTGGTGGGGAATGAGAAGATTTACGCTCTTTCCTCTTTGCGTTCTCCTCAACCTGGACGACTGCAAAGAATATAGATCCTTCCCTTCCCCCACCCTGCCAACAAAAGTGCGTCTAGTCAAGGCCGTGGTTTCCCCAGTTGCAATGTGTGGCTGTGAAAGTTGGACCATAAGAAAGGCTGAGCACCAAAGAATGGAGGCCTATGAACTCTGGGGCTGGAGAAGACTCCTGCGAATCCCCTGGACTGCAAGGTGATCCAACCGGTCAGTCCTGGAGGAGATCAACCCCGACTGCTCTTTAGAAGGCCACATCCTGAAGTGGAAACTCAAGTCCTTTGGCCACCTAAGGAGAAGGAAGGACTCCCTGGAGAACAGCCTGATGCTGGGAAAGATGGAGGGCAAGAGAAGAAGGGGACGACAGAGAAGGGGGTGGCTGGATGGAGTCCCTGAAGCAGGAGGCGTGAGCTTCAATGGGCTCCAGAAAATGGTAGAGGACAGGAAGGCCTGGAGGAACGTGGTCCATGGGATCGCGATGGGTCGGACACGACTTCGCAACTGACAACAACAACAGACTTTGAACGGTCACTAGTCAAAGCCATGGTTTTCCCAGTTGCAACGTATGGCTGTGAAAGTTGGATATATAGCTGGATGGAGTCACTGAAGAAGCAGGCGTGAGCTTAAATGGAATTTAATTTAAATTTAAATGGAATTTAAATGGAATTAAAGAGAATGGAGGCCTTTGAACTCTGGTGCTGGAAAAGACTCCTGCGAGTCCCCTGGACTGCAAGGCGATCCAAGCGGTCAGTCCTGGAGGAGATCAACCCCGACTGCTCTTTAGAAGGCCAGATCCTGAAGTTGAAACTCAATTCCTTTGGCCACCTAATGAGAAGGAAGGACTCCCTGGAGAAGAGCCTGACGCTGGGAAAGATGGAGGGCAAGAGAAGAAGGGGATGACGGAGAAGAAGGTGGCTGGATGGAGTTCCTGAAGCAGGAGGCATGAGCTTCAATGGGCTCCAGAAGATGGCAGAGGACAGGAAGGTCTGGAAGAACGTGGTCCATGGGGTCGCGATGGGTCAGACACGACTTCGCAACTAACAACAACAACTTCCCCACCAGTCGGTTAGAACTGAGCAAGCCGCTCGGACGAGGAGCGAAACGTTTTCAAGGAGAAGTAAACAAGAAAAGGTCATTTGCCTTTTTAGAAAAAGCACCTTTGGGACGATCCTGGCTCTGGGGAGGACGGGGGCATCTCCAGAGACCCCTGTGAAACAGACCCAAGTCCCCCCCTCCCCCCCAGAACAGAGACCCATCTCAGCCCATCGGTCTGCCCCAGAGTCAGAATATAATTAAATTCTTTATTATTAATGGATAATAAACTCCCTTGGTTGTCCTCACCTTCCGGCAGATACATGTAGACCAGGAGGTTTCGGTCCCTGTCAGACACTGCAAAAGAAAAAGTCCCCTTTTTTTCAGTGCCCTTATAAGTTGAGGACTTATAACTTGTATCTTCCTGGGATCGCACAGCTCCCAGGGTGAGTCCAGGAAGGAGCACGGCGTCTTTATAGAGAGGCATCAGCCTGGATCCCCGCTGTAAAGCCCCCCCCCTTCTTCAACCACTGCCCTCCAGTATCCCTTCCCCAGCATTGGGGGGGGGCAGACACCAGCCTGCTGGAGAGAACCCCTTTCCCAAGACCCCCTCTGGGACCCACCGAGGAATCCCAGCTGGGCGTTGTCCACCATGAAGTCCACGCTGTAGACCTCCAGGGGCTTGGCATCCTGCGGGAGGGAGAGAGAGAAAGAGGAGAGAGAGAGAGAGAGACAGATAGAGAGAGACAGAGAAAAAAGAGACAGAGACAGAGAGAAAAAGAGAGAAATGAGAGAAAGAGACAGAGACAGAGACCGAGAAAGAGAGAGACACACAGAGCCACACACAGAGAAAGAGAAAGATAGAGGAGAGGAAGGAGAGAGAAAGAGGAAGGAGAGAGTCAGAGACAGAAAAAGAGGAGAGACAGACAGTGAGAGAGAGAGAGACAGAGAGAAAAAGAGAGGAAGAGAGAGAGAGGGAGACAGACAGAAAGAGGAGAGACAGAGAGAGAAAGAGGAGAGATAGAGACAGTGAGAGAAAGAGGAGAGACAGAGAAAAAGAGAGAGGAAGAGAGAGAGAGAGAGACAGAAAGAGGAGAGAGAGACAGAGAGAGAGGAGATACAGAGACAGTGAGAGAGATAGAGACAGTGAGAAAGAGAGACAGAGAAAAAGAGAGAGGAAGACACAGACAGAAAGAGGAAAGAGAGACAGAGACAGACAAAGAGAGAGAGGAGAGAGAGAGGTGGGGAGCTCAGCAGAGGCCCGTGATGTGGCCTGGAGGGGGCGGGATGGGAACAGCCCTCCCCACCCTGCTCAGGGTCCCCACCCGGCTGACGAGAGAGAGGGTCTTGCTCTCCTCCTGGTAGCGCAGCAGCGAGATGCTCTTCATGACGTCGGCGGCCAGGATGAAGTTCTTCACACTGATCATCTGGTGGATGTAGAGCTGGGTGTCAATGAAGGCCATGCCGGTCAGGTCGTTGTCCTTCAGGCTCCAGAGGAAAATCTGCAGGCGCAGAGGGGGGGGACACAAGTAGGAGGGTGGGGAAGGTCAACCTGGCTGCCAGGCCTGCCCCAGTCCGACCTCTTAGGAGAGAAAGACCCTCGACTCCCTTTGGGTGAAGTGGTAGGTCAAGATATTGATTTAACAGCTAACCAGGTCATGAAATGTTACAATGTAACGATGAGAATGACCCAGCAGGGTCTGCGTCTTTTTAAGAGCCTCGGTATAAAGGGAAGATTCTGCTGATGTGTTCTCTCTCTTCCGTTTCCTGCTGTAACTGTGGCTTGTTGGACCCTGCCGTATTAGCTCGTGTATGTAGATTGCTCCTGGTGTATGATATTGTAGCTAGTGTAAGGTAAATCACCATTTAATGCAGACCACTGTTTATTTTGTTTACCCCTGGGTTATCCCGCGCAGTAAGACTATGCACGCTCTGACAAAGATGCTGGTTGCAATAGTCAGGCTAGAACGGAATGTCCAAAATATTTGGAAAGTTTCCCTCCTCCCAGCTCCACTCCCTTCTAACACTGATGATGTTCCCTAGTTGGGTCATGAAACATCTGCAAGAAAACCATGCTCAGGAAGCACCAGGGACCCCACACTCCTTCCTTCCTTTCCCTCTCCCCCTCCTCCTCCCATCTAAAACTGATTGTCAAGACTGCTAACATCGGATGTTCTTGCTTGCCATATATGAAGAAGCAAACCTGTTTTATTTAGCCTGTATAGCACTTCTAGAGTTAAGGCAGATAGTAGTAGTCTAGGGAATGGGAAAGTATGCAAGTTAACCATAACAATGTCTGAGCACAGTGTGGCCAAGGTCAGCTCAGCTGCAACGGGAGGAGCACCTCACACTTCACATTAATTGGAGAATGTGATTGATGACTGTAAAATGAAGGAATGAGTTATGCTTTGTTACGGGTGTTTGGGGGAGGGAGGATTCAGTTTTTGGCTTAACTTTGTTAGTGCCCAAGCTATGCAGAATAATAAAAAGATTCTTTTAGAGGAATAAGCCTCAAAATTCTTTGAAAATCTGCTTTCTTTCGGAACCATGACACTGATGATGTTACCTAGTTGGGTCATGAAATATCTGCAAGAAAACAATCCAGCTCAGAGAGCAACAAGGACCCCACAGACTGTCCTTCCTTCCTTCCTTCCTTCCTTCCTTCCTTCCTTCCTTCCTTCCTTCCTTCCTTCCTTCCTTCCTCCCTCCCTCCCTCCCTCCCTCCCCCCTTCTAGCACTGATGATGTTCCCTAGTTGGGTCATGAAACGTCTGCAAGAAATCAACCAAGCTTGGAGAGCACCAAGGACCCCACAGTCCTCCTCCTCCTCCTCCACAGACCCTATTCCCTTCTAGCACTGATGATGTTACCTAGTTGGGTCATGAAATATCTGCAAGGAAACAATCCAGCTCAGAGAGCAACAAGGAACCCACAGTCTGTCCTTCCTTCCTTCCTTCCCTCTCTCCCTCCTCCCTTCTAACACTGATGATGTTCCCTAGTTGGGTCATGAAACGTCTGCAAGAAAACAATCCAGCTCAGAGAGCAACAAGGACCCCACAAACTGTCCTTCCTTCCTCCCTCCCTCCCTCCCCCCTTCTAGCACTGATGATGTTCCCTAATTGGGTCATGAAATGTCTGCAAGAAAACAATCCAGCTCAGAGAGCACCAAGGACCCCCACATTCTTCCTCTGCCTCCTCCACTCTGGTCTCCGACCGACTCACCTTCTGTCCAATGGCCGACACCAGGTAGCCGTTGCAGTGGCAGAGAGCAGTGACCGGCCCCTTCTGCTCCTTCTCGTACAGGACCTTGAACTTGTTCTTGGTGAGGGGCTGGCCCGGCTCAGGAACCACCTCGATGATGTCCATGATCAGGATCTGCGCAAAGGGGGCCAGTGAGGAGGAGAAAAAGAGCCATCCCACTCTCTCCTGAATTGCAGGTAAGTCCTCGATTTATGAGCGGTCACTTAGTGTCCGTTGATAGCTACAACGGACTCCCCGTAAAATGACTCACAGCCCAGCCAGGGATTCTCAACCTTTTCTTCACCACAGGCTCCCTTTAAATACCTTTTGTGGCCACAGACCTCCGAGACTTAAGATTTAAATCCTAATATTTCTTCAAGCCTTTGTGCACCCCGTGACAACGTTAAACCTCCCCCCCAGGGGACCACAGACCACAGGTTGAGAACCACTGAGGTAGGCTCCAAAGAAGAGGGAGTCAAGCTATTCTCCAAAGCACCTGAAGGCAGAAGAAGCGACGGATGGGGACCAATCAAGGAGAGAAGCAACCTGGAACTAAGGAGAAACTTCCTGACAGTGAGGACAATTAACCAGGGGAACTCCTTGTCTCCAGAAGTTGTTGGTGCTCCATTACCACAGGCCTTTAAGAAGAGATTGTCTCCTG
Source organism: Crotalus helleri (assembly GCA_024509115.1). Classification (NCBI taxonomy): domain Eukaryota; kingdom Metazoa; phylum Chordata; class Lepidosauria; order Squamata; family Viperidae; genus Crotalus; species Crotalus helleri. Next base: position 3,435,130 of record JAKSXO010000035.1, on the reverse strand, counting down.
CTTGGGCAGGGGGCTGGACTGGAAGACCTCCAAGGTCCCTTCCAGCTCTATTCAGATTGAAAGTCAGAAAATAACCTGCAAGGCCATGAAGACGACGACTGCCACAAAAATTATATGGGTGTGTGTGTGTATCCATATGACTGGTTGTAGGTGTGCAAGGAAAGCTGATCCTGATCAGAGATTTTCTGAACCTGGACCACTTTAAGATGGGTGGACTTCAACTCCCAGATTTTCTCAACATGGACCACTTTAAGATGGGTGGACGTCAACCTGGATTTTCTTAACCTGGACCACTTTAAGATGGGTGGACTTCAACCTGGACCACTTTAAGATGGGTGGACTTCAACCTGGACCACTTTAAGGTGGGTGGATTTCAACCTGGACCACTTTAAGATGGGTGGACTTTAACCTGGACCACTTTAAGGTGGGTGGACTTCAACCTGGACCACTTTAAGATGGGTGGACTTCAACCTGGACCACTTTAAGGTGGGTGGACTTCAACCTGGACCACTTTAAGATGGGTGGACTTCAACTCCCAGATTTTCTCAACCTGGACCACTTTAAGATGGGTGGACGTCAACCTGGATTTTCTCAACCTGGACCACTTTAAGGTGGGTGGACTTCAACCTGGACCACTTTAAGATGGGTGGACTTCAACCTGGACCACTTTAAGGTGGGTGGACTTCAACCTGGACCACTTTAAGATGGGTGGACTTCAACCTGGACCACTTTAAGGTGGGTGGACTTCAACCTGGACCACTTTAAGGTGGGTGGACTTCAACCTGGACCACTTTAAGGTGGGTGGACTTCAACCTGGACCACTTTAAGATGGGTGGACTTCAACCTGGACCACTTTAAGGTGGGTGGACTTCAACCTGGACCACTTTAAGATGGGTGGACTTCAACCTGGACCACTTTAAGGTGGGTGGACTTCAACCTGGACCACTTTAAGATGGGTGGACTTCAACCTGGACCACTTTAAGGTGGGTGGACTTCAACTCCCAGATTTTCTCAACATGGACCACTTTAAGATGGGTGGACGTCAACCTGGATTTTCTCAACCTGGACCACTTTAAGGTGGGTGGACTTCAACCTGGACCACTTTAAGATGGGTGGACTTCAACCTGGACCACTTTAAGGTGGGTGGACTTCAACCTGGACCACTTTAAGGTGGGTGGACTTCAACCTGGACCACTTTAAGGTGGGTGGACTTCAACCTGGACCACTTTAAGGTGGGTGGACTTCAACCTGGACCACTTTAAGATGGGTGGACTTCAACTCCCAGATTTTCTCAACCTGGACCACTTTAAGATGGGTGGACGTCAACCTGGATTTTCTCAACCTGGACCACTTTAAGGTGGGTGGACTTCAACCTGGACCACTTTAAGATGGGTGGACTTCAACCTGGACCACTTTAAGATGGGTGGACTTCAACCTGGACCACTTTAAGGTGGGTGGACTTCAACCTGGACCACTTTAAGGTGGGTGGACTTCAACCTGGACCACTTTAAGGTGGGTGGACTTCAACTCCCAGATTTTCTCAACCTGGACCACTTTAAGATGGGCGGACTTCAACTCCCAGAATTCCCCAGCCAGAAGTCCCCCATCTTAAAGCGGTCCTGGTTGAGAAACCCTGGCCTAGTGGATCCCACCCTAAGCAGGGGAAGGACTAGATGACCCCCCGTGCTCAGAGATCCCTTCTCCAACTCTACATCTCCCTGATTCTTTAGCCCAACCTCTGAACTGTGTGGGACACCCAACGGGGACTGGGACCAAAGGACAGAGTCGGGGATGACGGGGCCAGGGAAAAGCTTCGCAACCCGGCTAGGGGTGTGTGTGTGTCTCACCCGGCCCCTGCAGGTGACCTCTTCACCCTGCATCAGGCAGGTCCCGACGGCGATGTAGCCCTTCAAACCGGAGACCGTCTCCTCGCTCTTCAGCGACACTGTCTTCATGCAAGTCACGTGCTCCCACTCCTCCAGGTCGATCCTGCGGAGCAGAAGAGGGGGTGGGAGGGAAGGCCGCTGCGTACAGATAGTCCTCGATGTACAAGCCTAGGCGAGCCCAAATTTCTGTCACTAAGTGAGACAGTTAAGTGAATTTTGCCCGTTTTCTCGCCCCAGCGGTTCAGGGAATGCCACGTTAGTAACCCAGTTGTTAAGTCCGGCTTCCCCCGTTGACTTTGCCCATCAGATGGTTGCAAGAGGGGATCGCGTGACCCCCTCCGGGATGCTACAACTGTCATAAATGTGAGCCGGTCGCCGAGCCTCCGAATCACGTGAACATCAGGACACTGGAACGGTCGTACGGTGTGAAAAATGGTCCTAAATCACTTTTTCCAGTGCTGTCGTTGACTCTGAACAGTCACTAAATGGATAGTTGTAAGTCGAGAACTGCCTGCACTGATAACAACGGCTTGTGGCTTAGTGTGATGTGTGTTAACGGGTCAGTGATTGGTTGTAAGAAGGATTTCCTGTACCAAACAATTCCACTGGAGTTTATAGGCAATTATAAGACACATCAATAATTGCAGTGACCGATTTAGATAGAAAGCAAGTTTTGTGCACCACACACACTCTGTGTTCCATGTTTGTGCGTCCTCCCACCTCTCCTGTGCAGAAGAAGGAACAGGCCCGGAAGGGTGGAAGGTGGGATATTTAGCAACAGAACTGTCAGTTGCTAAGTGAGGAACCTGGTCGTTAAGCAAATCCAGTTTCCTCCACTGATTTTGTCAAGTCGCAAAAAGGGATTATGCGACCCCCCCCCCCTTGGACATGGCGACCGTCATAAATATGAGTCGGTTGCCAAGTACTGCAGGCCACTTTAGCTGACTGTGTTCAGCAGGTCAGCGGTTCAAATCTTACCGGCTCAAGGTTGACTCAGCCTTCCATCCTTCCGGGGTAGGTAAAATGAGGACCCAGATTGTTGGGGGCAATGTAAATATATATATACATTGCTTACTGGTGTACACCGCTTAGAGAGTGCTTGCACTTAAAGCGGTATATAAGTCTCATAAATAAATAAATAAATAAATAAATAGTTGTAATTGTGAAAAATAAGTCCTGTGTCGCTTTTTCAGTGCTGTCGTAACTCTGAACGGTCACTAAATGAATAGTTGTAAGGCGAGGACCACCTGTATACGCGTCTCCAAAACTGGGGGTGGGGGGTAAGCTGCCTTTCTCTCTATGGGTCTCCCCTTTTGGTGGGGGGGGGCCCGTCGGCCGTTCTCACAAAATGAGCCTCTAAGCCAGCGGTAGTCAACCTTGGCTCTTTTGTGACTCGTGGACTTCAATTCCCAGAATTCCTGAGCCAGCTAAGCTGGCTCAGGAATTCTGGGAATTGAAGTCCACGAGTCATAAAAGAGCCAAGGTTGACTACCCCTGCTCTAAGCTCTCTCCAGGCTTCTGGAGAAGATCTCCACGATCCACAAAGGAAGGTAAGGGGGAGGCACTGGACGAGATGGAGCAACAGCCTGACCTTCCTTCAGGGCTCTGCCCGTGAAACGTCTCTCTCCCGGGGCTTAATCCAAGGGTTGCCCCCCCCTCTTCTCACCTGGTGTTAGGGATGGTCTCCCAGCTGACCGGAGAGATCAGCTGAATAGAAAAAGCTTCCTGCAGTGGGTGCATGTAGCGGTCATCTGCGGAGGAGAAGGAAGAGGGATGTCCAGCTTTGGGGCCCGCTTCAAGAGGGAGGCGGGGGGGGGGGGGGGGAAACTGAGCTCCAGAGAGCTTGGCACCAATAAAGGAGAGAATTTGTAGCTCCAAAATATGTTGTCAAGTCTTGGTAGTCACAGAACTGCCTACTGATGGAGGAGGGCCAAGATTGCAAGGAGGCTGGAGAGAGAGTGAGGAAGAGAGAGGAGGAGATCTCCCAGTCTACGGTTGTGAGGGTCTATGCTTCCCAAAATGGCAGCTCTTTGCCTAGCAAGTTTGGATGGTTTCTGCCAACTCCGGTGGGAAGGAGGAAGCCATGAAGAATACTGCCTCAGTATGCATCCGATATGCAGTTTTGCTCTCTACGATATAAAAACGTTGTTGAGACTCTGGAAAGAGTTCAGAGAAGAGCATCAGAGATGATTAAGGGACTAGGGCAGGGGTAGGCAACCGTGGCCCCTTCATGACTGGTGGACTTCAACTCCCAGAATTCCTGAGCCAGCATGGCTCAGCTTGGAAACCCCGCCCTTTCCCCTCAGTGTGGCTGGCTCAGGAATTCTGGGAGTTGAAGTCCACCAGTCGTAAAAGAGCCAAGGTTGCCTACCCCTGGCCTAGGCCCCTTCATGACTCGTGGACTTCACCTCCCAGAATTCCTGAGCCAGCATGGGGGAACTATGGCCCCTTCATGACTGGTGGACTTCAACTCCCAGAATTCCTGAGCCAGCATGGGGGAACTATGGCCCCCTCATGACTCGTGGACTTCAACTCCCAGAATTCCTGAGCCAGCATGGCTCAGCTTGGAAACATTTCCCTTTCTCCTCAGCATGGCTGGCTCAGGAATTCTGGGAGTTGAAGTCCACGAGTCATCAAAGAGCCAAGGTTGGCTACCCCTGACCTAAACGATACCCATGCAGAAACCTATTCTGAGATTTGTTTTTTAAATCCTGGTCTAAGATCTGACTTGATTTTAAGTGAGAAGATTAAAATAACACGAATAACTTTAATGTTTTTAGGAATTAATTTTGGCATTCATCACTGCAATGGGAGTGATGTCGATCTGAGGGAATTATATTGCTATGTCCTGGTCTATACAGGTAGTCCTAGACCAGGGTTAGGCAACCTTGGCTCTTTTGTGACTGGTGGACTTCAACTCCCAGAATTCCTGAGCCAGCATGGGGGAACTATGGCTCCTCATGACTGGTGGACTTCAACTCCCAGAATTCCTGAGCCGGCATGGCTCAGCTTGGAAACCTCTCCCTTTCCTCTCAGCGTGGCTGGCTCAGGAATTCTGGGAGTTGAAGTCCACCAGTCGTAAAAGAGCCAAGGTTGCCTTCCCCTGGCCTAGGCCTAGGTCCCTTCATGACTGGTGGACTTCAACTCCCAGAATTCTTGAGCCAGCGTGGGGGAACTATGGCCCCCTCATGACTCGTGGACTTCACCTCCCAGAATTCCTGAGCCAGCATGGCTCAGCTTGGAAACCTCTCCCTTTCCCCTCAGCACGGCTGGCTCAGGAATTCTGGGAGTTGAAGTCCACCAGTCGTAAAAGAGCCAAGGTTGCCTACCCCTGGCCTAGGCCCCTTCATGACTCGTGGACTTCACCTCCCAGAATTCCTGAGCCAGCATGGGGGAACTATGGCCCCTTCATGACTGGTGGACTTCAACTCAAAGAATTCCTGAGCCAGCATGGGGGAACTATGGCCCCCTCATGACTCGTGGACTTCAACTCCCAGAATTCCTGAGCCAGCATGGGGGAACTATGGCCCCCTCATGACTCATGGACTTCAACTCCCAGAATTCCTGAGCCAGCCATGCTGAGGGGACAGGGAGAGGTTTCCAAGCTGAGCCATGCTGGCTCAGGAACTCTGGGAGTTGAAGTCCACCAGTCATGAGGGGGCCATAGTTTCTCTCATGCTGGCTCAGGAATTCTGGGAGTTGGTCCACCAGTCATAAAAGAGCCAAGGTTGCCTACCCCTGGCCTAGGCCTAGGCCCCTTCATGACTGGTGGACTTCAACTCCCAGAATTCCTGAGCCAGCGTGGGGGAACTATGGCCCCTTCATGACTGGTGGACTTCAACTCCCAGAATTCCTGAGCCAGCGTGGGGGAACTATGGCCCCCTCATGACTCGTGGACTTCAACTCCCAGAATTCCTGAGCCAGCATGGCTCAGCTTGGAAACCCCTCCCTTTCCCTCAGCGTGGCTGGCTCAGGAATTCTGGGAGTTGAAGTCCACAAGTCATAAAAGAGCCAAGGTTACCTACCCCTGGCCTAGGCCCCTTCATGACGGGTGAACTTCAACTCCCAGAATTCCTGAGCCAGCGTGGGGGAACTATGGCCCCTGCTGACTGGTGGACTTCAACTCCTAGAATTCCTGAGCCAGCATGGGGGAACTATGGCCCCCTCATGACTCGTGGACTTCAACTCCCAGAATTCCTGAGCCAGCATGGCTCAGCTTGGAAACCTCTCCCTTTCCCCTCAGCATGGCTGACTGAGGAATTCTGGGAGTTGAAGTCCACGAGTCATAAAAGAGCCAAGGTTGGCTACCCCTGACCTAAACGATACCCATGCAGAAACCTATTCTGAGATTTGTTTTTTAAATCCTGGTCTAAGATCTGACTTGATTTTAAGTGAGAAGACTAAAATAACACGAATAACTTTAATGTTTTTAGGAATTAATTTTGGCATTCATCACTGCAATGGGAGTGATGTCGATCTGAGGGAATTATATTGCTATTTCCTGGTCTATACAGGTAGTCCTAGACCAGGGTTAGGCAACCTTGGCTCTTTTGTGACTAGTGGACTTCAACTCCCAGAATTCCTGAGCCAGCATGGGGGAACTATGGCCCCTTCATGACGTGGACTTCAACTCCCAGAATTCCTCAGCCAGCATGAAGGAAACTTTGGCCCCTTCATGACTGGTGGACTTCAACTCCCAGAATTCCTGAGCCAGCCTGGCTCAGCTTGGAAACCTCTCCCTTTCCTCTCAGCATGGCTGGCTCAGGAATTCTGGGAGTTGAAGTCCACCAGTCATAAAAGACCCAAGGTTGCCTACCCTGGGACTAGAGGCTAAAACATACGAAGAACCGCTGCAGGACTTGGGTTTGGCTAGTCCAAAGAAAAGAAGAAATAGGGGTGATCTAATAGCAGAGTTCCAGTATTTGAGGGATTGCCACAAAGAAGAGGAGGTCCAATCTATTCTCCAAAGTGCCTGAGGGCAGGACAAGAAACAATGGTTGGAAACTGACCAAAGAGAGAAGCAACCTGGAATTAAGGAGAAACTTCCTGACAGTGAGGACAATTAACCCGTGGAATGACTTGCCACCAGAAGTTGTGGGTGCTCCATCACTGGAGGTTTTTAATAACAGTTATTTGACCTGGCTGGTATAAGGTCTTAAACTGGGGGTTGGACTAGAAGATCTCCAAAGTCCCTTTCAACTCTATTATTTGTGATTAATATTTAGCCCAGAAAGGCATTGCAGCCATTCCTGCCTCATTTAAGGGCAGGTCTCCTGCTCCTCTCCCTGGACCCTCACCAAACAGCTCAGAGACCCCCGTCCATGGACAGTCCAGCAAAGCTCCCTGCTTGCTCCTTCGCCCCCAAAGACCCTCCCCTGGGCAGGACCAGGGGAGAACTGCTCCCGGGGGCATCCTCAGTTTGGGCAAAACTTCCACAAGGAAGCCCTCTGGCTGGAGGATGTGGCACGTTGGCTCCCGGCACACCCACCTCTCTCGATGGTCTCGAAATCCTTCTCCTCCCCCGTCATGTGGGGGATGCGGGTGCAAGTGTTGTTGACGCTGGTGGCCACGGCGTACACCTAGGCAGGAGGGGGAGTTAGTTCAAGGCACAGGGCAGGGACGAGACAGGCGTGGAATGAAAACGAGATCCTCTCGGCCTCTGAAACCGTGAAGCTTGGCGTCGCGCAGGCCGACGATCCAGAAATCAACAAACTGAACACTCTCACACACTGTCACACACAATACCCAACTTCTTTGGATATCGAAGAAACATTCAAGGGTGTAATCTGAACCCGTTAAAACCAATGGAGGGATTTCGAGAGAGAATCCAAGCGATCAAAGAAGCTAGACTGGGTCGGGTTACCGGGGCAACCCAATTTCCAAGCCAATCTAGCATTACCCAGAGCGCCCAGTCCTACCTTGGACTCCACGTGGTATGCTACGTAGTGGGCGGTGCAACGCAGTGGGATCTTCCGGACAGGCCACGGCGCATCGTAGGAAAGATAGGCGGGCAAGACGCTGATGCGCAGCTCCCCCTGCAGGACAGGACACGGTCAGACTTTCCTCTACCACAGCAGTCTCCAAACATGGCCACTTTTAGACTCCCAGAATTCCTCAGCCAGCCCTGCTCTACCAGCTTCTGGATCAGCTCCTAAGGAACTCAGCAGGCAGGTGTTCCAACCCGAGGGAACCTTCCAAGTTCTAACCCTGGATGAGTGAGGCTTACCTGCCGGTTGAAGTAGAGGAAGCCCTTGGGGCAGTTGACGTTGTGGAAGGGGGCAAAGGACTCAATGGGGCCATCTATGGTCATGGGGTGCAAGCGCAGAGCCCCCCGAGATGTCACCAGCAGCCAATGTGGCGAGGGCCCACAAATGAACACCTGAGAAGAAACACAGATGCTTCTTGCGCAAGGAATTCCGAGTGTTGGCCTGGTTCTCCAGGCTAGCCTTCTTGACTCCCTTCGGTCCAGTACAAAAAAATCCCACCACCCCCAACTTTGGGGTCCCAAAGCGGCTCTTCTTTGACCATCTCCATCAGGAGACCCCCCCCCCAACACTCTAGCCTCGGTTGTCCCACAGAGAATCCCAGAAGCCCCTGCTGGCCTATCCCTGTTTCCACCAGGAATTCTTCACCTACTCCCGAATAGCCGTAGATGTCTTCAAAGTAGCGGAAGCGAGCGACTCGTCCTCGGGGGGCTCCCGATTCCTCGCCCCCCGCGCTCTCGGACTTCTTTTTGGACGGTCGGGATTTCTTTTCCCGGAAGTTGATGTTGTGGGGAACCTGGTTGGAGACCAAGAGAGCAGGTGAGGAGGAAGAAAAGGAAGGAAGGAAGGAAGGAAGGAAGGAAGGAAAGAGGAAGGAAGGGAAGAAGAAATGAAGGAAGGAAGGGAAGAAGGAAGAAAGAAAGAAAAAAAGAAAGAAAGAAAAAGAAAGAAAGAAAGAAGAAAGAAATGAAGGAAGCGAAAAAAGAGAAAAAAGAAAGAAAGAAAAAGAAATGAAGGGAAAAAAGAGAATGAATGAATGAATGAAAGAAAGAAAGGCACCAGAAAGAAAGACAGACAGAAAGACGAAAGAAAGAAAAGACAGAAAGAACAAGAAAGACGAAAGAAAGAAAGAAAGAAAGAAAGAAAGAAAAAATGAAGGAAGGAAGGGAAAAAAGAAAGAAAAAAGAAAAAAAGGAAGGAAGGAAGAAAAGAAGAAAGAAAGAAAGAAAGAAAGAAAGAAAGAAAGAAAAAAGAAAGAAGAAAAAGAAAAATGAAGGAAGGGAAAAAAGAGGAAAAAAGAAAGAAAGAAAAAAGAAAGAAATGAAGGAAGGAAGGAAGGGGAAAAAGAAAGAAAAAAAGAAAGAAATGGAAGAAAGATAGGAAGAAAGGAAGAAAAGAAGAAAGGAAGGGAAGAAGGAAGAAAGAAAAACAAAGAAAGAAAAATGAAGGAAGGGAAAAAAGAAAGAAAGAAAGAAAAATGGAAGGGAAAAAAGAAAAAAAAGAAAGAAAGAAAGAAAGAAAGAAATGAAGGAAGGGAAAAAAGAGAAGGAAGAAAGAAAGAAAGAAAGAAAGAAGAGAAAAAGAAAGAGAAAGAAAGAAAGAAAGAAAGAAAGAAAGAAAGAAAGAAAGAAAGAAAGAAAGAAAGAAAGAAAGAAAGGTGGCCTATAGGGGCAACGGTGGCCCCTCTGCCCTGCCCCTTCCCTGGTAAGGGAATACTGAGACCCAGAGGAAGGGGGGGGGGGCTGATAAAGGCTACCTTTTTGAATCGCACTTTGAGGTTGGCCTGGCCCAGCTGAGAGTCGTGGTTAAAGGCCTCGTAGATGAGCAGCTCTTGATCCACGTGCACCTGGCAAGAGAATTGGGAAGGCCGCCCAGAGTCACTCCATCCCATAATGGCTCACCAGGTGCAGCTCTGAGCTTCAGGCGCCAGTGGCCGAACGGCACTCACTCTGAGCCTCCCTCAGCTCCATTCCCAAGAGAATCGAGTTACAGCCAAGCCCAGTTTGGTCCAGCGGTGTGAAGGCTAGGAAACCAGGAGACGGTGAGTTCTAGTTCCGCCATAAGCACAAAAGCTGTCTGGGTGATTTTGGGCCAACCACCAGGAGACAAGGGAGTTCCAGTTCTGCCTCAGACATGAAAGCCGGCTGGGTGACTTTGGGCCAATCGCCAGGAGACGGTGAGTTCTAGTCCCGCCTTAGGCATGACAGCCGACCCCCTCAGCGCAGGTGACCCTCCATGCTCACCAAGAGGTATGGCCGGCTTTGTCGATTCCCCAGGGCCACCAGCAGGACCTCCTTGACCAGCGGCATCTCGGTCTGACGGACGACTTCCTCCTTCTTGGTCTCCCCCTGGCTGGCGGGCTGCCCAAAGGAGCTGTCCACCAGCACCCGTTGCCCCATGGGAAAATTCTTCACCAGAAACACCAGGCGCCAGTCGGGCAACTGGTAGATCTGTGGGAGAGACGAGACGACGGTGGGAGGAACCAGAGAGGGGGGCAGGTGGAGTTGGCCAAAAAGGCCAACACGGTGCTAGGCTGCATCAACAGAGGGACAGAATCAAGATCACGAGAAGTGTTAATACCACTTTACAAGGCCTTGGTAAGGCCACACTTGGAATCCTGCACCCAGTTTTGGTCACCACGATGTAAAAAACGATGTTGAGACCTTGGAAAGAGTGCAGAGAAGAGCAACAAAGATGATTAGAGGGGTGGAGGCTAAAACATATGAAGAATGGTTGCAGGAATCTGGTATGTCTAGTTTAATGAAGAGAAGGACCAGGGGTGACATGAGAGCAGCATTCCAGTATCTCAGGGGCTGCCCCAAAGAAGAGGGAGTCAAGCTATTCTCCAAAGCTCCTTAAGGCAGGACAAGAAGCAACGGATGGAAACTCATCAAGGAGAGAAGCAACCTAGAACTAAGGAGAAATTTCCTAACAGTGAGGACAATTAACCAGTGGAACAGCTTGCCACCAGAAGCTGTGGGTTTCCATCAATGGAGGCTTTTAACTGGACAACCATTTGCCCGAGTCTCCTGCTTGAGCAGGGGGTTGGACTAGAAGACCTCCAAGGTCCCTTCCAACTCTCTGTTATTCTGGTGGGAGCTGCTTCCTTCTGACTTACCTCCATGGTGCCGTTCTCCCGCACCAGCATGCACCAGTGGGTTGGCTCGGCCTTGTACTGGTGGGAATCCTTGTCCGCGGAGGGCAAGCTGCTGCGCCGTGGCTCCTCCTTGGTGGGGCTGAAGAGGGTGCTGGAGTCGCCGTAAAGCATCTCCTCCTCATCGTCCACTGTGTTGCTGCAGGAGGCGGATTTTATTGGTTTAGAACAGGAGTAGGCCACCTTGGTTTTTTTACGACTGGTGGACTTCAACTACCAGAATTCCTGAGCCAGCCATGCTGAGGGGACAGGGAGAGGTTTCCAAGCTGAGCCGTGCTGGCTCAGGAATTCTGGGAGTTGAAGTCCACAAGTCATGAAGGGGCCATAGTTCCCCCATGCTGGCTCAGGAATTCTTTGAGTTGAAGTCCACCAGTCATAAAGCGGCCTAGGCCTAGAGCAGGGGTAGGCAAGCTGGGCTCTTTTATGACTGGTGGACTTCAACTCCCAGAATTCCTGAGCCAGCCTGGCTCAGCTTGGAAACCTCTCCCTTTCCCCTCAGCATGGCTGGCTCAGGAATTCTGGGAGTTGAAATCCACCAGTCATAAAAGAGCCCAGGTTGCCTTCCCCTGGTTTAGAAGATATATAGGGTGCCCATCTTACCTCAAGGCAACTCTCTGATGACAGTGAAGGAGCAGAGGAAACTCATTTATGGGGGCCCGTGGCAAGTTTGACCCCTGCCCCCCTCCGCACAAACACACCCTGTACTAAGACCACAGAGATCTGCCCTGTCTCCAGATCTCAAGGCTGTTAGGTTTTCTTGATTCCACTGAAGAAACAGGAGGGTTTATCTCCTGCTTCCACCAAGCCTCCTGTCAAGGTAATGATTTAACAGCTAACCAGCTTGTGTAATGTAAGATGTAAAAGGTAATGATGGGAATGGCTCAGCAGGGTCTGTGTCTCTTTAAGAGCCTTGGTATAAAAGGGAAGGCTCTGCTGATGTGTTCTCTCTCTTCTGTTTCCTGCTGTAATTGTGGCTTGTTGGATCCTGCTGTATTAGCACGTGTATGTATATTGTTCCTGGTGTATGACATGGTAGACGGTGTAAGATAAACCACCATTTAATACAGACCACTGTTTACTGTGTTTACTCCTGGCTTATCTCAGCGCAATAAGACGCTGCACGCTCTGACACCTCCACTGGAGAGCACCGAATACAGGTTGTCCTTGACTTAACGTCCACAATGGAGCCAAACATTTCCGTTGCTAAGTGAGACAATTGAGTGAGCTTTGCCCCATTTGATGACCTTTCTCACCACTGTCGTTAAGTGAATCGCTGCAGCTGTTCAGTTAGCAATAGGGTTGTCAAACGGGCTCCCCCATTTGACTTGAAGGTCGCAAAAGGGGATCATGTGACCCCTCCGGGACGCTGCGACCGTCATAATATAAGAGTTAATTGCCAAGTGTTTTGATCACGTGACCATGGGGATGCTGTAAAGATCGTGTGAAAAATGGCCATAAGTCGCTTTTCCAGTGCCGTTGTTAACGGTCACTAAGCAAATGGTTGTAACTTGAGGATAACCTGGGAGAGACTGCGAGGAACGCGAGCTGAGATGGGCTTTAAGAGTCTCCCTGGTCTGCAGTGCCTCACCTGAGGTCCTGGATGGGCGTCTCAGTCTCCAACTGGCTCCGCAGGGGCAGCTCGTCTCGGGAGCTGGACGAATGGCTCTCGGTGGAGAACATCCCACTGACGTCCCGGTAGACGCAGAGGGCGATCACCCGCGATTGCTGGGAAGAGAGACATACAAGGGGGGGGGGGCTGGGCTGGTCACAGCACACAGAGGCAGAGCCCAAGCAGGAAGGCTGGATACGGCTCCGTCTCTCCCGCCCTCTTAAATATTAGACTAAACTAAACTAAATTAAACTGAACTAAATTAAGTCAACCAAACCAAACCAAACCTAAACTAAACTAAAACAAAACCTAAACTAAAACTAAACTAAAAACTAAAACAAACTAAACTAAATTAACTAAACTAAACCTAAACTAAACTAAATCTAAACTAAACCTAAACTAAAAGAAACTAAACCAAACCAAAACTAAAACTAACCTAAACTAAACCAAACCTAAAACTAACTAAAAACTAAAAGAAACCAAACCAAACCAAACCTAATCTAACCTAACCTAAACTAAAACTAAACCTAAACAAAACCTAAAACTAAACCAAACCAAACCTAAACTAAATTAAAACTAAACTAAACTAAAACTAAACCAAAACTAAACCAAACCAAACTAAACTAAACCTAAACTAAATTAAAACTAAACTAAAACTAAACTAAATTAAACTAAACTAAATCTAAACCAATCTAAACTAAACTAAAACTAAATTAACCCTAAACTCAACCATACCAAAGTAAACTAATAAAATAAAATAGTAAAATAAAATAAAAAATAAGACCAGGCCCTTCGCTTTCTTCCTCTTCTACTTTTTAAAACATCAGCCTGTTTCCAACTAGGCTGCGTCTGCCGGTGCCTGGGCTATCTGAATCCAAACAATCTTTAAGACTGACCACTCCTATAATCCACACCCCAAGGCCAAGTCGTCTCGGATATCAACAAGCGGTCCGTTTTGCACACTTAAGCATCCACCTCTGAAGCTTAAACAAGGAAACTGCTGAGAAACTGCCGGAGAGGCTGGGTGGAGGCGTCAAGTGGGGACTCAGCTTGGAATCCTAGTGCAGCTGCAAGAGGCCTAAGCTTGATCTCCCTCTAAACTTCAACTCCCAGAATTCCCCAGCCAGATACGGGAGTTGAAGTCCATAAGTCTTAAAGATGGCAAGCTTGGAGACCCTTGATCTAGGCCAGGGGTCGGCAACCTTAAACACTCAAAGAGCCATTTGGACCCGTTTCCCAGAGAAAAGAAAACACTGGGAGCTGCAAAACTCACGTGGGGGGGGGAAGCTTGATTGAAGAGTTTAATTAAAAAGAAATAGAGGCTGCTGTGCATGAGCTCTCTCTCTCTCCCTCCCCCCTCTTTGTCTCCCTCCCTCTCTCTCCCCCCCAATCTCCCTCTCTCCAATCTTCTGCTCACCTGGCAAGCTGGCTTCACGCTGTTCTCTGACAAGCTGACACACATTCTTATTGGGCTGGCTCTCTCCTGCCCTTGGTCTGCCAGTCCTCTTCCCCACTCAGTGTGTGTGTGTGTGTGTGTGTGTGTGTGTGTGTGTGTGTGTGAGAGAGAGAGAGAGAGAGAGAGAGAGGGACACAGAGAGAGAGAGAGACTGAGAGCTGCTGCTTCATGCTTCTTCCTGCTTCGACGCAGCAAAGGCAGGAGCCCCGCCTAATAAGCTTGTCAGCTTGTCAGAGAACAGTGTGAGGCCACTCTTTTTACACACACACACACACACCACACACACACACAGAGAGAGAGAGAGAGAGAGAGAAGGGAAGCACAAGTGTCTCTCTCTGTCTCTCTCTGCAAATGGCGGAGGAGGCTGGGAGCCGCAGGCTCAAAGAGCCACATGCGGCTCCGGAGCCGTGGGTTGCCAACCCATGATCTACACCCATGAAGCCTTATCTGCTCATTCCCATGGGAAGGCAAGCAGCTTGGGGAGATTCTTGTAACTTAGGTGGAAAACAATAAAGTAGTTTGCTATGGCTATTTTCAAGGGCCTCATCTTGCTGGTCCTGATTGAAATCAAGCAAAGGGGATTGAGCTGCCACACAATTTACATCGCTTCTGCCAGCCAATAGGAACTCAAAAGGTCCATCAAAGCCCAGATGTTCTTCAGCAGCTCCAAGCTGATCCATCCCTTGGCCGGAAGCTGCTGCTTTGGCAACTTCTTTTCAACAACCTTGGAACGACTGAATTTGTGGCACGAGGCTAAACAGAACAACTTCCCGGGGCGATCCGACTCTCACTCACATGGTATAACTGCGGTTTCTGTAAGGTCAGGCGGTGCGTCCGGCCCCCGTAGGTGTCGCTCTTTAGCACGAACATGGTCACCTGGCCTTCGGAGCTCATGATCACCACGTAGGGATCAGCCACGGCACAGTGCACAATGGGCGAGCCGAGGTCCACCGGGATGAAGTGTAGCTGGTTCACTGGGGAGAGAGGCACGGGTAAGTTGAGGAATTTGTGGGTTGTGATGCTTCGGCCCCGAGGGGGACATGGCACACTGCTAAGGAGCTCGGAATCGTCCCATCTCCTGTTAATTTGGTTGTGCTATCCAAATTGTCTACACCACGTTCTCAACTTTAGCAGCATTAAGGTGCCTGGACTTCCAGAATTCCCCAGCCAGCATGAGCGACACCTACGAAGTCCAGACATCTTAATGTTGGTAAGGTTGAGCGCAGACAATTCCTCCTCTCTCGCTGAATGACTGAACTTCCAAAACGGGACACCCGGGAAGGTGAGCCAGGTCACCTTCCTGCACTCACCTCCTTCCAGGAGACGGATACCCAGAGGGGACACTTGGACGATATAGCGGTTCTCGCCGATGTTGCCAGAGTATACGGTGGGGCCCTGGGTGGCAAAGCCGCTGGTGTCCAGCTCCATGATCTCCTGGCCGGTCTGCAAGATCTGAGGGAAGAGAGAGAGAAAGATCGTAATAGCCAAGGGCAGCTATTCCTGGCTGTGAGCCAGACGGGGTAGCAGTTGTCCCTGCTGAGAAGGCACGTGGCTACTGATCTGGCAGGAACAGCTTCTCCACAAAAGCAAATTGCTAGCCAAGAGTCACCTCATGCATTCCCAACTCAGAATAGAATAGAATAGAACAAGAACAGAATAGATGGAGTAGAATGGAAGAGAATAGGAAAGGACAGAATATAGAACAGAACAGAACAAACAGAACATAGAATGGAATGGGAATAGAATGGAATGGAATAGAATATGGAATAATAATAAGAATGGAATGGAATAGAACAGAACAGAAAATGGGTAGAATAGAATAGAATGGAATGGAATAGAATAGAATATGAAATAATAATAATAAGAATGGAATGGAATAGAATAGAACAGAAAATGGGTAGAATAGAATAGAACAGAATAGAATAGAGTAGAATAGAATGGAATAGAATAGAATATGAAATAATAATAATAAGAATGGAATGGAATGGAATGGAATAGAACAGAACAGAAAATGGGTAGAATAGAATAGAATAGAATGGAATGGAATAGAATATGAAATAATAATAATAATAATCATGGAATGGAATGGTATAGAATAGAACAGAACAGAAAATGGGTAGAATAGAATAGAACAGAACAGAACAGAATAGAATAGAATAGAGTAGAATAGAATGGAATAGAATAGAATATGAAATAATAATAATAATAATGGAATGGAATAGAACAGAACAGAAAATGGGTAGAATAAAATAGAATGGAATGGAATAGAATATGAAATAATAATAAGAATGGAATGGAATAGAATAGAACAGAATACAAGCTGGAAGGGACCTTGGAGGTCTTCTAGTCCAGCCCCCCGCTCAAGCAGGAGAACCTATACCATTTCAGACAAGTGGCTGTCCAGTCTAGTTTTATGTCCATTGTTTCTGCTGACATCCCTCGCTTGCCCAAGATGGATCTCTGGACTGCCAAAGACCTCTTCAGACAGGGACACGCTCAGTCCTGAACCTAATGGCATCTCAGAGAGTTCATGTCCACCAAGGCAAGCCAAACCATCCAAAACCATCTCAACCCAACCCAACCCTGCGCAACTCAATGCAAACCAGCCAACTCAACTCAACGTCAAGCCTCAAGGAATGCTTATGTTGTCTCAACCAATATTGCTTCATAACTTGCCTACGAACCCTGGGGGGAGGAGAGGGAGAACGGAATGCTGGCTTCTGATCTCAAGGGGCTAGTCTGTGAGAATCAAGGACTTTCAAGATTTGTCTGCTGAGAACGAAAGACATCCCCTCGTAATAATTATCTGAGTTATAATTGGGTAGTGGGACCTGCACTCATAGGGGGAGGGAGACTTCTATATTTTTAATATAGCAAACTAGGTGCAAATTAACCAGAGCCGGTTTTCCTTTCACCAGTCCCGAAATGATGCACTCAATAAAGTTTTGCCTTAGAGATTGGATCGTCTCAGGTGTGCTGACTTCATTGGGTTTGTCAGTCGGAACCTTGACACCCAACCCAACTCAACTCAAGCCAACACAAGCCACTCCAACACACGCCAACACAACTCAACTCAAGCTGATCCACTCAGTCCTAACACACTGAATCTTAATCTAATCTAATTCAACCCATTCAAACCCAATCTAACCCAACTCAACCCAACCCAACCCAATCTAACCCAACCCATTCAAACCCAACCTAATGTAACCCAACCTAACCCAACCCAATCTAGTCTAACCCAACCCAACCCAATCTAACCCAACCCAACCTAAGCCAACCCAACCCAACCTAAGCCAAGCCAAGCCAACCTAACTTAACCTAAGCCAACCCAACCTAAGCCAACCCAACCAAACCTAAGCCAACCTAAGCCAACCCAACCCAACCCAACCTAAGCCAACCCAACCTAACCTAAGCCAACCCAACCCAACCTAACCTAAGCCAACCCAACCCAACCCAACCTAACTCAACCCAACCCAATCTAAGCCAAGCCAAGCCAGTCACAGAGAAGCACCCACCATGGTGGAGTCTTCACGGCTCAGGATGAGGAACCCATGTCGCTTCCCATCATCCACTGGCTCAGGTGGAGAGGGCTCCTTCTCAGTACCTTCTTCCTGAGTATCTTCTTCCTGCTAGGAGAGCCACGGAGGATGCTGTCAGGGTCCACACCCCACCCCAAGATCAATAAGGAGCCCCATACCGATATGGTGAGAGGTGAGAACTGGCCCAGGTCACTGTGCTGTATAACAAGACCCCACCAAAACCAAGCAGGACCCCAATCTTTGTGCCTGGCAGAGACCCCAGAGGAGGCAAAACTCCTAAGGGAGGCAGCATTAGTAAGAATCAGAACACCAAACCATCTTCAGACCTTCTCCATGGGTCTCTGGAGGCCTCCTGGAGGTCAATGGGATACTAACCGGGCCCAACAGAACTTTGGATTTTTTTCTGACCAGCCAAGCAGTCAGAGAGAGGTTAAAATACCTCTCTGCTCGCCCTCCTCCATCTTTTAGTCTTCAGCAACACCTAGCAGGAGTGCTGAGCTGAAAATCTTTTCTCTCTGGGTTGCAGGATGAGCTGCCTTCAACCCCGAAACACGTCTAGCACAATGCCCCGGGACAAGCCCAGGCTGGGCCAGCAAGCCACCTTCCTGTCCTGGAAACCTGGGTATAGCGAGGGCCTTCTGCCCTCAGCTGGCAGGGGGAAGGAGGGCCAATCAGCTGCAGGAGACAAGAGTGTGCAAGACCAAAGGCTGGACATACGGTGGCTTCCTCCGTCTTCTGGGGCGAGATCACCGTCCACATGTCGTAGCAACCGGGCAGTTCAAAGGTGGTGACCACCTGAGGACGGATGCTTTTCTGCAAGGAGGGAAGAGAGAGACGTTGGGGAGGGGGGTGGTCCAGCATCTCCAGAACGTGACATTCGCAAAAGCTTCCTGCACAGGAGAGAGACTTCTTCCATTTTATTTCGGGATATTCGTGGCTTTAAGGAATGAGGCTTATTAGGTATGATGTTACCTAAGTGGGTAATGAGATATCAAAGAGCGCCAAGAACCCTCTTCACCACCTCCTCCACTTCCTCATCCCATCAAGGACTGTATCTTCCTCCTCCTCCTCCTCCTCCTCCTCCACCACCACCACCAAGGAATCTATCCTCTTTCTCCTCTTTCTCCTCCTTCTCTGCAAAGCCCTCTCCCTTCTAGCACTGATGATGTTACTTAGTTGGGTCATGAAACATCTGCAAGAAAGCAACCCAGCTCAGAAAGCACCAAGGACCCCAGTCTTCTTCTTCTTCCTCCTCCTCTTTTCTTCTTCCTCCTCCTCCTCCTCCCTACAAGCTCCACTCTAGCACTAATGAAATTATCTAATTGGGTTATGAAACATCTGCAAGAAAACCACCCAGCTCAGAGGGCACCAAGGACTCCACAGTCCTTCCTTCCTTCCTTCCTTCCTTCCTTCCTTCCTTCCTTCCTTCCTTCCTTCCTCCTCCCTACAAGCCCCACCTTCCTTCCTTCCTTCCTTCCTTCCTTCCTCCTCCCTACATGCCCCACTCTAGCACTGATGAAGTTACCTAGCTGGGTCATGAAACATCTGCAAGAAAACCACCAAGCTCAGAAGGTACCAAGGACTCCACAATCCATCCTTCCTTCCTTCCTTCCTTCCTTCCTTCCTTCCTTCCTTCCTTCCTTCCTCCCTCCCTCCCTCCCTCCCTCCCTCTTCCCTACAAGCCCCACTCTAGCACTGATGATGTTCCCTAGTTGGATCATGAAACATCTGCAAGAAAACCACTAAGTTCAGGCAGCACCAAGGACTCCACAGTCCTTCCTTCCTTCCTTCCTTCCTTCCTTCCTTCCTTCCTTCCTTCCTTCCTTCCTTCCTTCCTTCCTTCCTTCCTTCCTTCTTTCCCTCCCTCTTCCTCCTCTGCAAAGCCCACTTCCTTTTAGCACTGACGACGCTACCTAGTTGGATCATGAAACGTCTGCAAGAAAACCACCCAGCTCAGAGAGCACCCAGGACCCTGCAGTTCAACCCTCAGCAACAAAGATTCTGTCGGTGCTCCAATGTTCTCCGGGGCAGCCCTAGACTGCGCTGCTAATGGGGCCTCGGCCCTTCACTCCCCTCCCTGGGATCGGTCCGCAGGGTGTCCGCAGCTGCGTTCCTCCCCCTCACCTGCAAGACTGAGAGGGCACCGTTTTTGCCGTAGCCAGAACACACCACAATTTCTAGATCAGGCTCAGGACTATTCTGGAACTAGAAAAAAAAAGGTATATTAAGCAGGTTGCGTCCCTTGTAGGTTTTGCAAAGCAAAATCCCCCTGAAATTTTCTATCTTAAGGACGTGTAATATTTTGTAATTTGAATCTGTTTCTTACAGGTATAATTGCTTTTATACGTCTATGTTTTATTATAATATAAGCCTCCCAGAGTCATCTTGAACTGTGCGGTGGACAGCATGTAAATTTAATAAATAATAACATCGTTAAACATCCAATTTGCTTATCCCGGGTCCTTGGAAGGACTGGATAGGCCAGGGGTAGGCAACCTGGGCTCTTTTATGGACTTCAACTCCCAGAATTCCTCAGCCAGCCATGCTGAGGGGAAAGGGAGAGGTTTCCAAGCTGAGAGGAATTCTGGGAGTTGAAGTCCACGAGTCATAAAGCGGGCTAGGCCTAGGCTAGATGGTAGGCCACCTTGGCTCTTTTATGACTCATGGACTTCAACTCCCAGAATTCCTCAGCCAGCCATGCTGAGGGGAAAGGGAGAGGTTTCCAAGCTGAGAGGAATTCTGGGAGTTGAAGTCCACGAGTCATAACGCAGGCTAGGCCTAGGCTAGATGGTAGGCCACCTTGGCTCTTTTATGACTCATGGACTTCAACTCCCAGAATTCCTCAGCCAGCCATGCTGAGGGGAAAGGGAGAGGTTTCCAAGCTGGCATCCAGGTGAGGCTGAGCGGGGGGTGGGGGGTGAGGAGGACAGAGAACCCTACCTCCTCGGAGAGAAAAGCCGGCTCCCCCATGGCGGCGTTGGCGCAGGGCCCAATGTTTAGGATACTGTCGCAGACCTTCCAGAAGAGGAGAGAGGAAAGCGTCAAATCGGCTGAACATTTCTGATTAACCAAGGAAAGAGGTGGGAGGGGGCACTTTTCCTGCCTTAGGAAAGCAAGATGGGAACCCCCCCTCCTCAAAGCCGAAGAAAATCTCCAACATATAGGGAATTGAAAAAGGACCTTCGGGAATCAACTCGACTGAAGAGTTCCTCCTCGCAGAATGTTGTGATGGGCAGAAATCCGGGTTCAAGCGCTTGAGTTGCTACTACATGAGCACGGCCAGAGCTTTGAGGACTTGGTAGCCTCAACGGGAAGCCCTGGGCTCAAATGCCAGGCTGAAAATTTGGCAGCTACGTGCCTCTGCCCTTCAATTTGCCTTTAGATAAGGGGTGGGGTGGGATGGGAGGCATTACTTTCAAGCGGACAGAAGGAGAAACGAAGCTACTTCGATTCAGCTGCAGACCGTGGGAACCTGAAGCCTTGTCAAGGACACCAGAACAGGTGTCGACTTGAAGCAGACGGTTCCCATAACAAAGTGGATTTGTCAGTAGGGATTACGTAAGACGTTGGGGGTTCGGCTGGAAAACTAGGGTCTTTTGCTTGAGCAGGGGGTTGGACCAGAAGACCTCCAAGGTCCCTTCCAGCTGTATTCTGATTGACTGAAGTCTATGAATTAGTGTGGGAATCTTGGAGTTAGGTTTGCTTCAACACAGTCGTGCAGTGTATTTAATAAAACGCAAGCTTTTCGGAAACGGAATCAACCTGGGAGTTTTATTTGGATTCTCGAGCTGGATGTTGACAGCCTGGTTTTGGGAGTGTCTAGTTGGTACTTCAGGGGCACTTCCCTTGCTGGGGAAACTGAGGCAGACATACCTCGAAAGAGTAGGTGGTCAGCTGGGTGCCGGACTGGGCCTCGCTGCCATACACCTCAATCTCGTCCACTTCGTCCTGCGGAGCTGACTTCCCTCCTGTGCAAGACGGATTGGGAAATAGACGAGTGGCTCGGATGGATGGCCTCGCCCCACTGTTGCTCCTTCAAGCCCCTCCTCCTCCCTCCAGGCACTTCCTCCTCCACCACCCTTCTACTTGCTTCCCACCCAAGTGGGGCTGGATTGGTCGTTCTAATGTTTTTTTTTAGTGGCTTAGTGGTTTTTACTGTTTTCAAATGTTTTTAAGATTTTAACTGCAATCCAGGCAGTCCTCAACTTACAACAGTTCGTTTAAGTGACCATCCAAAGTGACAATGGTGCTGAAAAAAGTGACTTATGACCGTTTTTCACACTTACGACCGTTGTAGCATCCCCATGATCACATGATGGAGAGAAAGGGGGGGGGATAGGTAGCTGATATAGATAATGATAATAGATAGGTAGATAGATAGATGATAGATAGATAATGATAAAGATAGGTGGATCAATGATAGATGATATAGATAAATTAGATGATGTAGAGATAGATAGATAGATAGATAGATAGATAGATAGACAGATAGATGATAATGATAAAGATAGGTGGATAGATGGATGATAGATTACATAGATAAGTGATAGATGATATAGATAATGATAATGATAGATAGATAGATAATAGCTCGATGATAGACAGAGATGATAGATAGGTAGACAGATGATAAAGATAGGTAGATAGATGATAAAGATAGGTAGATAGATGATAGATTACGTAGATAAGCAATAGATGATATAGATCAGTGATGGCGAACCTTTTAGAGACCGAGTGCCCAAACTGCAACCCTAAACCCACTTATGCATCGCCGGGTGCCGGGTGGGTGTGGGTGGGTGCAGCTACAGTGGGCTTGGCAGACTGGGTGGGCATGGCTACTGGATGGGTGTGACTGCAGTAGCCATGGCAGATTGGGTGAGCATGGCTGGGGTGGACGTGGCCACCTTGATGTTGCTTGTGGGGAGGGACACCTGTGGGAGCCGGGCAGGGTTGGGGGAGATCCAGGGGGGGTCTCTGGCGGGTGGGATGGTGGGCTCCCCAATGGCGGCTCCAGGCTGGCTGGCCTTCGGCCAGTGATGGCAAACTTTTAGAGACCACATGTGCTGGAGCGATGGCGCGTGCCCACAGAGAGGGCTCCGCGTGCCGCCTCTGGCACGCATGCCATAGGTTTGCCACCACCGATATAGATAATGATAGATAGCCAGATAGACAAATAGATAGATAGATGATTTACAGACAGACAGATAGATAAATGTGCAGTGCAGGCAACCTTCTGGCTAGGGAGCCTGGGGGCAGACAGTCCTTATCAATCTCTCAGATACCGGCGCAGAGGGGGCTGATCAAGGACCCCCTTCCCTCCAAGACCACCCCCAGTGTCAGCAGACGGAATCAGATGACCCAGCAGAGATGGGAGGATAGGCTGCCCCCCCACTAGAAAACTGAAGCCTTTATGCGGAGTGCGGTGGCTCATTTGCAACATGCCCCCCCCCCAGACCTTACAACAGATTTTTGGGGGCCTTTCTCGGCCCCTTTGCTGCGAGAATCAGGACACTGACCGGCCCAGTTGGCGGACTGCTCCATGCGCTTCTTCTTCAGGGGGGGCTCCTCCTGGGAACCAAACAGAGCGGTCCGTTGGCAAGGACAGACAAGAGACCCACAAAGCCCCCCTCCTGCTGCTGCCCTTAGAAGCCCCCCCGTCTGTCTCTGCAGGAAAGCCCCCCCCCGCCCCGGATTCTCTAAAGCAGCGGTTCTCCACCTGGGGGTCGGGACCCCATTTGGGGTTGAACGACCATTTCATGGGGGTCGCCAAACAACGCAGTCCGCCATTTTTTCCCCCCTTTTCCTTAGCTGTGCTACTCCCTTTTATTCTATTGGCTTTTGAAAGCCAATAGAATAGACTCTCTTGAATAGAGTCTAATTCGATTGGCTTTCAAAAGCCAATAGGAATTGTCCAGGCTGTCTCTGCCCTGCTGAGCCCGCCCAAAGCCCCATTCTGCAAACAATGCTGCACCAGTTGAGTAGTCCTCGACTTACGACCGGTTGGGGGGTCGCGGCATTAAAAAGGTTGAGAACCACTGCTCTAAAGCTTTCCATCCTCGGCCACTTTAAGGCCTGTGGACTTCAACTCCCAGAATTCCCCAGCCAGCGCCTGTGGCTAGGGAGGACTGCGTGTACAGGGAATCCTCGACTTACGACGATTCAGTGACTTATGACCAGTTTTCACACTTAATGACCGTTGCAGCATTCCCGGGCTCACGTGATATCAACGTTCAAACGCTCGGCAACTGGCCTGTACTTAGGACGCTTGCAGATTCACTAAACAACCAGGTTACTAATTTAACAACGGCAGTGCTCCACTTAACAACTGTGGCAAGATAGGTCATAAAAAGCTGAGATGGCACAGCAGTTCGAGTGCAGTACTGCAGGCCACTTTAGCTGACTGTGTTCAGGTCAGCGGTTCAAATCTCACCGGCTCAAGGTTGACTCAGCCTTCCATCCTTCCGGGGTAGGTAAAAGGAGGACCCAGATTGTTGGGGGCAATGTAAATATATATATACATTGCTTACTGGTGTACACCGCTTAGAGAGTGCTTGCACTTAAAGCGATATATAAGTCTCATAAATAAATTCCTGAGCCACCATGGAGGAACTATGGCCCCCTCATGACTGGTGGACTTCAACTCCCAGAATTCCTGAGCCAGCATGGGGGAACTATGGTCCCCTCATGACTCGTGGACTTCAACTCCCAGAATTCCTGAGCCAGCATGGGGGAACTATGGTCCCCTCATGACTCGTGGACTTCAACTCCCAGAATTCGTGGACTTCAGCTCCCAGAAGAGCCGAGGTGGCGCAGCAGTTAGAGTGCAGTACTGCAGGCCACTTTAGCTGACTGTGTTCAGCAGGTCAACGGTTCAAATCTCACCGGCTCAAGGTTGACTCAGCCTTCCATCCTTCCGGGGTAGGTAAAAGGAGGACCCAGATTGTTGGGGGCAATGTAAATATATATATATACATTGCTTACTGGTGTACATCGCTTAGAGCAGTGGTTCTCAACCTGTGGGTCGGGACCCCACTTGGGGTCGAATGACCATTTCACGGATGTCGCCAAACAAGGCTGTCCGCCATTTTTTCCCCCTTTTCTTTGGCCACGCCCCTGGCACCCGGTGATGTATAAGTGGTTGGGGGTCACCACAACATGGGGAACTGTATTATGGGGTCGCGGCATTAGAAAGGTTGAGAACCACTGGCTTAGAGAGTGCTTGCACTTAAAGCGGTATATAAGTCTCATAAGTAAATAAATAAATAAATAAAATGGAGGAAAACTCACTTAACCAGTGTCTCACTTGGCAACAGGGCTGAATCGTGCTCGTAAGCCGAGGACGCCCTGTGTTTTGCGGAAGAGGGCGGCTTTAAAGGTAGGGCTCAGCTCTGGGTGCGAAGGGGGACGGAGAGACCCCCGCCTGATCCCCCTTACCTTCTCGGCAGAGTCCTTAGCGATGCTCATGGGGGCCTCCTGGAGCTTTTCCGTGTATTTCAGGAGAAGAGAGTTGCCCAGTCGAGAGCCCAGGAAGAGGTAACCGAGCTCCAAGGTAATCATCTGAGACCCAAAGGGGGAAAGACAAAAAAGAGACCAGGCTAGAACAGAGAGACGGCCGGTGGGGGTCCAGCCTACCGGAGGCAGAAGGGGACAAATTCGTTGCAGCCAACCCGCCACGGCCAGCTCGCTGGGAGACAATTTAACCGTTCGGTTTAATTCTTTAAAGTAAATTTAAGAAAAAGGTTCTAATTCTTGTCATTCACATTTCACTCAATTGGGTATGTCTAGTTTGATGAAGAGAAGGACGAGGGGGGACAGGAGAGCAGTGTTCCAATATCTCAGGGGCTGCCCCAAAGAAGAAGCAGTCAAGCTATTTTCCAAAGCTCCTGAAGGCAGGACAAGAAGCAACGGATGGAAACTAACCAAAGAGAGAAGCAACCTGGAACTAAGGAGAAACTTCCTGACAGTGAGAATAATTAACCAGTGGAACTACCTGCCTCCAGAAGCAGTGAATGGGCCAACACTGGAAGTTTTTAAGAAGAGACTGGACAGCCATTTGTCTGGAATGGTCTAGGGTTTCCTGCCTGGGCAGGGGGTTGGACTAGATGACCTCCAAGATCCCTTCCTACTATTCTGTTCTGTTCTGTTCTGTTGTCCCTCCCTCCCCATTCTGCTTAGGTTTATTTTGAATTTTTAAATTAAGATCTTTATTTATTGTTTTATGTTGCGTTTCATTCAATGTCTGTTAGCCATCTAGAGTCACCTGGGGATGGACTGTGAAACAAGTTGGAAAAGAAAAAGAAAGAAAGAAAGAAAGAAAGAAAGAAAGAAAGAAAGAAAGAAAGAAAGAAAGGGAAAAAGGAAGAGAAAAAGGAAAAAGAGAAAGAAAAAAGGAGAAAGAAAAAAGGAGAAAGGAAAGAGAAAGAAAGGAAGGAAAGAAGGAAGGAAAAACAGAAAGGAAGAAAAAAGGAAGAGAAAAAAGAGAGAAAGAAAAAAGGAAGAGAAAAAAGAGAGAGAAAGAAAGGAAGAGAAAAAGGAAAAAGGAAGAGAAAAAGAAAAAAGAAAAGAGAGAGAGAAAGGAAGGAAAGAAGGAAGGAAGAAAAAACAGAAAGGAAGAAAAAAGGAAGAGAAAAAAGAGAAAGAGAGAGAGAGAGAGAAAGAAAGATCTAACTGACCATCAGGCACCAGCCCCAGGAGAATGAAAGGGGGCTCAGATGCCACAGCTGCCTATTCCATGGCTCATCAATTCAATCAATCAATTCAATCAATCAATCAATCCAATCAATCCATCCCCCTCCCAGCCCAGATGGCCACTGCTGGGCCGAAGGGCACTTACGCAGGTGGTGAGGACACTGGCCGCCGCCTTGTCAAAATGGAAGGAGCGGACACTTCGCATGCCATCC
Organism: Crotalus helleri; assembly: GCA_024509115.1. Lineage (NCBI taxonomy): Eukaryota > Metazoa > Chordata > Lepidosauria > Squamata > Viperidae > Crotalus > Crotalus helleri. The sequence continues at coordinate 3,408,602 of JAKSXO010000035.1, read as the reverse complement.
GTGATGAGGGTCAGCACGTAGCTGGGGAGAGAAACGGAAGTGGATGATGGGAACTGCGGGTCCACGAGCAGAAGGCAGTCTGGACACAGTCTCTACTCTATCACAAACTCACACACCACAAGGGCAGAGCATGGTGAGCAGAAATACAATGCGGACTGGTGTTGTCTGAGGAGCAGGAGATTCAGTTACTGGGGGTGGGGGTGCAGGTGTCTTGGTTGTCCCTGAGCTTTGTGATTTTCTTGCAGACATTTCATGACCCAACTAGGTAACATCATCAGTGCTAGATGGGAGCAGAGTTTGAGGAGTGGAGGAGGAGGAGAGGAAGAGGACTGTGTGGTCCTTGGCGTTCCCTGAACCTGGTAATTTCCTTGCAGACGTTTCATGACCCAACTAGGTAACATCACCAGTGCTAGATGGGAGGGAAGTTTCCAGAAAGGGGGAGGAGCAGGGGGGCTGTGGGGTCCCTGGTGCTCTCTGAAAAGGCTTGTTTTCTTGCAGACATTTCATTATCCAGTTAAGTAATTTGACCAGTGCTAGAAGAAAGAAAGAATCAGAAAGAAAGAAAGAAAGAAAGAAAGAAAGAAAGATGAAAAAGAAAGGAAGAAAAGGAAGAAAGAAAGAGAACCACAGAGAGAGAAGAAAACCAGAAAGAAAGAAAGAAAGAAAGAGAAAGAACCAAAAAGACAGAAAGAGAAAGAAAGAACCAGAAAGACAGAAAGAAAGAGAAAGAAAAAGAAAGAGAAAGGAAGAAAGACAAAGAAAGAAAGAAAGAAAGAAAGAAAGAGAACAAGAAAGAGAGAGGGGGGGGAAGAAAGAACCAGAAAGAAAGAAAAAGAGAGAAAGAACCAGAAAAACAGAAAGAAAAAGAGAAAGAAAGAAAAAAAGAAAGAAAGAAAGAGAAGGAAAGAACCAAAAAGAAAGAAAGAAAAAGAGAGAAAGAACCAGAAAGACAGAAAGAGAGAAAAAGAAAGAAAAAGAGAGAAAGAACCAGAAAGACAGAAAGAGAAAGAAAAAGAGAACCAGAAAGACAGAAAGAGAAAGAATCAGAAAGACAGAAAGAAAGAGAGAGAGAGAGAGAGAGAGAGAGAGAGAGAGAGAAAGAGAGAGAGGAAGGAAGGAAGGAAGGAAGGAAGGAAGGAAGGAAGGAAGGAAGGAAGAAAGAAAGACTGTGGGGTCTTTAGTGCTACCTGAGCTCAGCTGCTTCCTTGTACATTTCATTACTCAAATAGGCATCATCATCATCATCATCAGGAGCCCTAGTAGCACTGATGATGTTACCTAGTCAGGTAATGAAACGTCTGCCAGGAAACAAGCCCTGGCCGGGCCAGGACCTGTGCCTGCAGGAGGAGCACCCCAAGCCTTACATCTCCCCTCCCTTCAGCGAGATCACCATCTTGTCGTAGGAGATGAAGGTCGCCTGGGCACAGTCCAGAGTGATTTTCAATCCTTCTTGGAACCCTGCAAGAGACGGGGAGAAGAGCAGCCGTTAGGAACCAGGGCAGCAGCTGCTCCCTTCGGCCCTCTCCAGGCGAGACGGGCGGTTAAGAAATACGACGTATAAATAAGTCAACATAATCGGTCAGACTCTGGGCAAAAGTCTGCCACAAAAGCTTAGTTTCCTGATGTGGTAGTTTGGATGCAACTTAACGTTCCTATTTGGTGGACTTGTAGAAATGCAAAAGCTTTTTGGATTAAAATTTGGTGGAACGTTCAGAATATTTTTAAAAGAAAGATAAAGTTTACTCCTCAGCTATTTTTGTTGGGTATTATTGTAGATATTGATGCTAAGGAAACTAATTTGATGTTGAATTTAATAACAGCAGCAAGGCTGTTGGTAGGGCAATATTGGAAGAAGGATTGTTTGCCTATTATAGAAGAATGGACGCTTAAAGTGTCAAATTTAGCAGAAATGGCTAAGATTTCTGCTTATTTGAAGGATTATTCACAAGAAAGATACATTTCGGTTTGGAGAAGATGGATAGATTATATTCAGAATAAATATGGGACTAAAAAGTTCCACTTATTTTATGAATAAATTATTGAATATTATTATTGCTATTATTAGTATTAATAGTTTAGTATAGTGAAAATTTTACGACATTGTATTGTTTATAAATTGGGATATCAATTTGTTTATATGATTAAGTTTATTCTCAAATTGTTTACTTTTGTGTTAAAAGAGAGTTAAAGCACATTATATTTGTTTATCTATATAGTTGGTTAATGTTAGTTAGATTATGATTATTATATTTATTACCCTGTATTCAGCTCTGGAAAGTGGGGGAGGGGGTGGGTTTGGGGTATATTTTGTAATTTTTTTGTAAAACTTTTCAATAAAAAAAAAATGCTTAGTTTCCTGGTTCTGGCCGAAGCCAAGATCCAAAGGACCTTTTCAACACGACATTTGGGGGCTTTTTCTTGAAAAACGTTCCGTTTCTCATCCAGGAAGCTTCTTCAGAAAGCGAAACGTGTTCAGAAATAATAGAATAACAGAGCTGGAAGGGACCCTGGAGGTCTTCTAGTCCACCCCACCCTGCTTATACCATTTCAGACAAGTGACTCTCCAATCTCTTTTTAAAAACCTCCGGTGTTGGAGCACCCACCACTTCTGGAGGCAAGCTGTTCCACTGGTCAATGGACCTGGGATTATAGAATAACGGAATAAGAGAGCTGGAAGGGAACTTGGAGGTCTTCTAGTCCAACCCCCTGCTCAGGCAGGAGACCTTATACCATTTCAGACAAGTGGCTGTCCGGTCTCTTCTTTGAAACGTCCAGTGTTGGGGCACCCACAACTTCTAGAGGCACGCTGTTCCACTGGTTAATTGATCTGGGATTGTAGCTTTACAGAACAACAGAGCTGGAAGGGACCTTGGAGGTCATCTAGTCCAAGAACCAAGATCAGGTGAAGGGTTAATACCACTTTACAAGGCCTTGGTAAGGCCACACTTGGAATACGGCATCCAGTTTTGGTCACCACGATGTAAAAAAGATGTTGAGACTCTGGAAAGAGTGCAGAGAAGAGCAACAGAGATGATCAGGGGACTGGAGGCTAAAACATACAAGGAACAGTTGCTGGAATTGGGGATGTCTAGTTTAACGAAGAGGGGGGGACATGATAGCAGTCTTCCAATATCTCCAGGGCTTCCCCAAAGAAGAGGGAGTCAAGCTGTTCTCCAAAGCGCCTGAAGGCAGGACAAGAAGCAACGGATGAAAACCAATCAAGGAGAGAAGCAACCTAGAACTAAGGAGAAACTTCCTGACAGTTAGAACAGTTAACCAGTGGAACTCCTTGCCTCCAGAAGCGGTGAATGCTTCCACACTGGAAGTTTTTAAGAAGAGACCCAGCCATTTGTCTGAAATGGTCTAGGGTTTCTTGCCTGAACAGGGGGTTGGACTAGATGACCTCCAAGGTCCCTTCCAACTTTATTATTATTATTATTATAACCCCCTGCTCAGGCAGGCGACCCTAGACCGTTCCAGACGGGAGAACGAGAAAGTCCCAGCTGCCTTTTGGAAAAACACCGTTGGCACAATGGCAATCTAGAGGATTGATCATCTGCATAGACGCCCAGTTTTCCAAATAGTGCCTCGGCAAGCGTGATCCCGTGTAGGCAGAGATCTTTTAAGAGCGTGCGGATCCCTGGTCACAACGGATCCCTGCCGCCTGTATCCCCAAAGGGCTGTTGCAAGTCAAATAACAGCAGGCAGCCACAGGCACGGAGTTCGAGACTTACCACCAGAGCTGAGAACAAAATTTCCGTGACTAAACAAGGTGCTTATTAATTGAAGCGTGTCTGATTTCATTAGCTTTTGGGGGGGGTGCAGCGTTGTTAAGCGAAATCAACTGAGGTTGCTAAGTGAGCCGCACCGTCTTTAAGCAAACCCTGCTTTCCCCACTGATTTTACCTGAGGGGGGGGTCACCGACGGTGACCCCCTGACCCTGGGACGGCGCAACTGTCACGAGTACATGCCAGTTGCAAAGGGCCTGGATTTGGAGCACGGGATCGTTCCGTGGAAAGGCCGGTCGTACGTTCCCTTTTTTCAGGGCCGTTCAGAGTTTCAAACGGTCGCTAAATGAACCACGGTAAGTCAAGGACTACCGGGATCTTTTCTGAGTTGGCCAGCGGCCTATTTAGCTGGGGAAGGAGAAGAGGAGGGCAGGTAAACGGAGCTGGGTGGAGATGGCTCTCCGACTGGATCGGGGAAGGACGGGACGAATCCTGGATGGTTTGAGCTGGATGACGGAGTCTTTTTTCGTTTTGGGGAAGAAACTCCGTGCAAAGTCAGTACGGCAATGGTTGCTTCGTCCCAGGGACTCTCTGGCTCTTTGCCTACCCAAAATTTTCATTTTTGACTGAAGGAATTTACTCGGAGGAGCAACGAAACGCCTCAGTTTTGAGAAACGGGGCGCCCTGGCCACGACGTAACCTTTTGAGATGCTTTTCACAATGAGTCCCACCTCCGGAGTGATCCAAAAGCATCTGTCCATCGTCATTTCGGGAGGAAAGGCAGAGAGAGAGAAAGGGAGGGAGAAAGAGAGAGAGGGAGGGAGGGAGGGAGGGAGAGAAAGGGAGGGAGGGGAAAAAGAGAGAGACAGACGAAGGTAGGGAGTGAGGGAGGGAGGGAAAGAAAGGAAGGGAGAGGGAGGGAGGGAGGGAGGGAGGAAAAAAGAGAGAGGGGAGAAAGGGAGGGAGAGAGGAAAGGAGGGAAAGAGAGAGGGAGAGAAAGGGAGGGAGAAGAGGGAGGGAGGGAGGGAGGGAGGGAGGGAAAGAGAAAGAGGGAGAGAAAGGGAGGTAGAAAGAGGGAGAGAGAGATGGAGGTAGGGAGTGAGAGAGGGAGGGAGGGAAAGGAAGGGAGAGAGGAAGGGAGGGAGGGAATGAGAGAGGGAGAGAAAGGGAGGGAGAAAGAGAGGGGGAGAGAGAGGGAGGTAGGGAGTGAGAGAGGGAGGGAGGGAAAGAGAGAGAGGGAGGGAAAGGGAGGGAGAAAGAGAGGGGGAGAGAGAGAGACGGAGGGAGGGAAAGAAAGGAAGGGAGAGAGGAAGGGAGGGAAAGAGAGGGAGAGAAAGGGAGGGAGAGAGAGGGAGGGAGGGAAAAGAGAGACAGAGAGGGAGGGAAAAAGGGAGGGAAGGAGAGAGGGAGAGAAAGGGAGGGAGGGAAAGGGAGGTAGAAAAAGGGAGGGTGGGAGAGAGGGAGGGAAAGAAAGGAAGGGAGAGAGGGAGGGAAAGAGAAAGGGAGGGAGAAAGAGAAGGGAGAGAGACGAGGTAGGGAATGAGAGAGAGAGGGAAAGAAAGGAAGAGAGGGAGGGAGAAAGAGAGAGGGGGAGGGAGAGAGAGAGGGAGGTAGGGAGAGAGGGAAAGAAAGGAAGAGAGAGGGAGGGAGGGAAAGAGGGAGAGAAAGGAAGGAAGAGAGAAAGGGAGGAAGGGAGAAAGGGAGGGGAAACAGAGGGAGGGAGAGAGGGAGTGGGAGAGAGAGGGAGGGAGGGAAAGAGAGGCAGAGAAAAAGAGAGACGGAGAGAGGGAGGGAAAAAAGGGAGGGAAGGAGAAAGGGAGGGAGGGAGGGAAAGAGAGAGAAAGGGAGGGAGGGAAAGAGGTAGAAAAAGGGAGGGAGGGAGGGAAAGAGAGGAAAGGAGGGAGGGAGGGAGAAAGGGAGGGAGAGAGAGAGAGAGACAGACAGACGTACTCAGCGGGAAGACGGTGGTGCCGTTGGTGAGGCTGTTGAGGGAGACGCCGTAGGGGGGCACGCTCTGGTTCAGGTAGAGCAAAGAGTTCACCGCAAAGATCACAACACCTCCTGGAGTGGGGGGGGGAGAGAAGAGAGGCAGAGGAGAGAGGGAGGGAAACAACTCACTTCTTACACACCCCAGGCTTAATACGTGTGCTTCCCTTCAAAACTCCGCACCAAAAAAGCTGCTCCCATCGGCAACCTCCAGCCCTTGTCCAGCGCCCCACATCTGGAGTTTCCAGCCGGGAGGCTCTGCAGCCCCGGCACCTCTGGAGGGGGGGGGTCTGTTCGAGATGCACGCAGATGCCAACCTCCGGCACCGGCCTTTCCGGCCCTCCACCGCCCCCCCAAGAAGCTGAGAAGGGCTGTCCCGCTCACCGATGGGCTTGGGCACGGCCAGGGCCTGGGTGCAGTCGAAGGGCAGGTTGCTGAGGGACCAGATGACTGGGTGGACCTTCTGCATGATGTTGAGGGAGATGGCCACGATGCTGCAGGTGTCCTGGCGCACGGCCACCCGCCTGCGGGGAAAGAGAGAGACAATGAGCTGCTTCCCAGGCAGATTTCCAGGGAAGCCAACGGCCAGCAACTGACCCTTGAACCCATACTGATTTTTTTTAATATCAATTAGGATAAAGATTAATGAGTCAACAGAGGTGTGTGTGTGTGTGTGTGTGTGTGTGTGTGTGCACGTGTTCCTCACAGCCATGACAAGCAGAGATGGTTAAACTGGCCCTTTTATCCAAAGAGGACAATACATCCAAGCTAGCTCATATTCTGAAATCGCTTCCAGATTTTGGGCTCACCATGAAGAAGAAATTGACAACTTGACTCTCTCTTTGTTAATCAGATAGGTGTATTGTTACGGAAATCGTTTGTGTATATACTGTTGTGTAAAAGAAAAAGTTGTGTCTGCAACGTTATCTGCAATGTGCCTGCAGGGGATAGGACTAGAAGACCTGCAAGGTTCCTTCCAACATTATTATTATTATGGATCATCGCACAGTCAGCCAGATGTTCAGACTGGATTTGGCATTTTGTCTACTATCGAGTCCTTACCCAGGACCTGGGATAGGCAGATGTGGATGTTTGATGGTATTACAGGTATCGTCGCAGGATGGAAGCAGTTCCTAGTAAGGCCGCCTTTTGCAATTGACTAATAGCAAATTTGTCAATGCCAATGGTGTTCAAGTGCTGCTCCAGTTGTTTTGGGATTGCACCCAAGGAGCCTATGACTATTGGTACTACCCTTGCTTGCTTTTGCCACAGTCTTTCTATTTCTATTTGTAGGTCTTTGTATTTTGTTATCTTCTCCAGTTCTTTCTTCTTCTTCTTCTCCTTCTTCTTCTTTTTATTATTATTTATTCTGAAGAAAGTTGGAAGTTGGCGTCCTTTTCTGTTCTTTTCTCACAGTTTTCTTTTTTTTTCCCCTTCCCATTTTTCTAATTCTCTCTTACTTTTTAAAAATTTCTTTTAAAAAGAAAAGAAAAAAAAAGTACGCACCCTGGCCAGGTCTGGTTGGGCTCAAAGAGGATGAGCAAGGTGGGCTCGTAGTAGCCGTAGAGAAACTGCATGTCGATGATGTTCAGCAGCTTCTCGTCCAGCTCACGCACATCGATGATGTAGCTGGGCAGGAAACTGGACTTCTGGCTGCAGAGAGAGAGAGAAAGAGAGAGAGAAAGAGAGAGAAAGAGGGAGAGAGAAAGAGAAAGAGAGAGAAAAAAAAGAGACAGAGAGAAAGGGAGAGAGAGAAAGAGACAGACAGAAAGGAGAGAAAGAGAGAGACACAGAGAGAGACAGAGAGAGAGAGAAAGAGTCAAAAAGAGAAAGAGAGAGAGAGACAGATAGGAGAGAAAGAGAGAGACAAAAACAGAGACAAACACAGAGAGACAGAGAGAGAGAGTCAGAAAGAGAGACCGAGAGAGAGAGAGACAAAGAGACCGAGAGAAATACAGAGAAAGAGACAGAGAAAAGAGAGCAACAATTAACAGGGGCTTAGAGATACCCTGGGGGAGGACACAAAGTCTCCCCCCCAAGGCAGACCCTAGGGAGCCCCCCAGACTCAGCTTTCAGTGCCCCAAAGCAGCCCCTCTCCAGCCTCAGTGCTCCAGAGGCAGCAAATTCCAACTCCCAAAACCAAATGGAAAAGCAGAATTAAAGAAGGAAGCAAACAGGTGGATGGGCTCATCTAACAATGCATTTATCTGTTGGATTTATTTATTAAACAAACCCTTAAATAAACAAATACTCTACAATGGCTGGTAGGTGACTAGATGGCCTTAAACTTTGCCCCCCCCCCCGCCTGGTGCAAACTACGACTACCTTAATTTCATTTTCTTTTTCTTTTCTGGGGCCATTAATTTCTGGACCGGAGCCATTGCGCCTTCCCACCCTCGCCGAGGGAATTACTCACCTGAGTATTTCTAGCACTATCACAATATTATGATTCCCTCAAGAGGAGTAAACCTCGAAGAGGAGATTCCGTAGGAAAAGGCCCTCCCTTCCGTTCGGTTTGGTTTCCTCCCCATTTGCTGCGGGAGGGAAAACGTCGACTCTCCCGCAGGCCACGTGCCGCGTGCCGCCTGCTGGCCTTACCCTTCGCCCACTACTCCTTCGTGCTCATCCGTCAGGGTGTCCCTGCGGAAGGGCAGCACCACCAGCCGCGTGCCGTAGATCAGCATCACGGCGCAGCGCCCGTCTGGATCCACCCTCACTTTGGGGATGTGGACGTTCTGCACAAAGCCGTCCTGTGAGAAAGGAAGGAAGGAAGCAATGGGTGTACTACTTATTTAGCATACGGCGTACAGGTAATCCTCAGCGTACAGCCACAACGGAGCTTAAAAGTTTCTGTTGCGAAGGGAAACATTGGTTAGGTGTGATTGCTATTGGCCTGCCTTCCTTCCTTCCTTCCTTCCTTCCTTCCTTCCTTCCTTCCTTCCTTCCTTCCTTCCTTCCTTGAGGTTAGAATGCCGGCTGCCAGCAGTTCGATTCTCACCAGTTCAAGGTTGACGCCGCCTTGTATATAAGGGTTATAAGGCTAAGTGTGATTGCTATTGCCCACCCTTCCTTCCTTCTTTCCCTCCCTCCCTCCCTTTCCCAGTGGTTAGAATGCAGTATTGCAGGCTGACTCTGCCAACTGCCAGGAGTTTGATTCTCACCAGCTCAAGGTTTACTCTGCCTTGTATATAAGGTTTATAAGGCTAAGTGTGATTGCTATTTTTTTCCTTCCTTCCTTCCTTCCTTCCTTCCTTCCTTCCTTCCTTCCTTCCTTCCTTCCTTCCTCCCTCCCTCGAGGTTAGAATGCCGGCTGCCAGCAGTTCGATTCTCATCGGCTCAAGGTTGACACCGTCTTGTATATAAGATTTATAAGGCTAAGTGTGATTGCTATTGCCCTTCCTTCCTTCCTTCCCTCCCTTTCCCAATGGTTAGAATGCAGTATTGCAGGCTGACTCTGCCAACTGCCAGGAGTTCGATTCTCACCAGCTCAAGGTTTACTCTGCCTTGTATATAAGGTTTATAAGGCTAAGTGTGATTGCTATTTTTTTCCTTCCTTCCTTCCTTCCTTCCTTCCTTCCTTCCTTCCTTCCTTCCTTCCTTCCTTCCTTCCTTCCTTCCTTCCTTCCTCTCCTCCCTCCCCTCCCAGTGGTTAGAATGCAGTATTGCACCCTTAGTCTTTCTTTCTCTAGACTAGTCCTGCAGACTTTTTTTAAAAACTCTCTATCTGATATTAAATGAAGCCTCTTCACATAATATCAAATTGCAAACCTTCGGAGACTTACCTTCAGCTCCGGCTCCTCAAAGTAATGAAGGGAAAGCGTTTTCAGATCGTGAGTGCCAGGATCGTACTCAACCACCGAGAGCTGGGAGACAGGAGACAGGGAGTTAAAAGACCCAGGCCGGAGACCCCCTCGTCTTTCCTTCCATTTCCTTTAATGGAAGAACGGGGCAATAAGACGGAAGGAGCGGTCCCTAAGAAGACTCTGCAAAGTTACAGTATTAGTGAGATTGGGTAGCACAGAAATTGAATATAATAATAATATAATATAATAATAATAATATAATATAATACAATAATTATAATATAATATAATAATATAATATAATCTATGTAAATAAAAATGCAAATGTTCGTTTGTTCAAAATCTTAAACCTCTGAAAGTTCTTCACTGATTGCTTTGAAATTTTGACACATTGCATTCGAATACGCGCGTGTTTTTATATGCCTATATTATATAGATGTCACATCTGTGACAGGTAAAAACATGGTTTTTTTGAAAAACAGGTAAAAACATGCTTTTTTGGAAAAACAGCGCCATCTGTTGGACGTAATCTCTATATCTGCACACACAATGGAACAACAAAAAATATTGTATACCCACAAGCATTGTGAAATTAAACATATTTCTTCACCCACAGCAATGCGTGGCTGGGTACAGCTAGTATATAATATAAAATAAATAAAAAATAAAATAAATAAAATAAAATAGAATAAAAATAAAAAATAAAATAGAAATGAAATGGACACGGAACCACTGATTGGTTCAAAATTGGGAAAGGAGTCCGGCAAGGCTGTATACTGTCGCCCTGCCTATTTAACTTATATGCAGAGCACATCATGAGAAAGGCAGGGCTAGATGAATCAAAAGTTGGAATTAAGATTGCCAGGAGAAATATCAACAACCTAAGATATGCAGATGATACCACTCTAATGGCAGAAAGTGAAGAGGAACTAAAGAGCCTCTTGATGCGGGTGAAGAAGGAGAGTGCAAAAGTTGGCTTGAAACTCAACATTAAGAAAGCCAAAATCATGGCATCCGGCTCTCTCAATTCCTGGCAAATAGATGGGGAAGAAATGGAGGTAGTGACAGATTTTATTTTTCTGGGCTCCAAGATCACCTCAGATGGGGACTGCAGCCAAGAAATTAAAAGACGCTTGCTCCTGGGGAGGAAAGCTATGGCAAATCTAGACAGCCTACTAAAAAGCAGAGACATCACCCTGCCAACAAAAGTGCGTATAGTCCAGGCCATGGTTTTCCCAGTTGCAATGTATGGCTGTAAAAGTTGGACCATAAGAAAGGCTGAGCGCCAAAGAATGGAGGCCTTTGAACTCTGGTGCTGGAGAAGACTCCTGCGAGTCCCCTGGACTGCAAGGCAATCAAACCGGTCAGTCTTGGAGGAGATCAACCCCGACTGCTCTTTAGAAGGCCAGATCCTGAAGTGGAAACTCAAGTCCTTTGGCCACCTAATGAGAAGGAAGGACTCCCTGGAGAAGGGCCTAATGCCGGGAAAGATTGAGGGCAATAGAAGAAGGGGACGACAGAGAAGGAGGTGGCTGGATGGAGTCCCTGAAGCAGGAGGCGTGAGCTTCAATGGACTCCAGAAGATGGTAGAGGACAGGAAGGCCTGGAGGGATGTTGTCCATGGGGTCGCGATGGATCGGACACGACTTTGCAACTAACAACAACAAAAATGGAATGACTCCATGGCCTCTGTGTCATGACTTCTGAGCAACAGCTGCTGCCTCCCTGGGGCTGCCCCCTCCCTCTTCCACAGGCAGAGGCCTCCCAACGGCCTCTTTTTCCCCCTGGCTCACACACACACACACACAGAGCCACAACTGACCTTGGCGTCCTTGAAGCTGAGCAGGAGAGCGTCCCTTTTGGCGCCTGCAAGCTGCACGCTGGCCATGGACATGATGTTCCCAAAGAAGGAGAAGGAGGCCACAAGCTCCAGCTTCTCGCGGTGGCCTCTGCCTTCTGTGCGAGGCAAGACGTTAGAGACACACACACACACACACACACACACACACACACACACACACAGCCCACAATTTAATATGGTAAACTTTCCCTGGGATAAGATGGGTGGCCGATAAACTGGATAAAAAAAATCTCAAAGCCTACCCTAGCCAAGTATTTTGCCACAAGCCCCCAGCCCTTGGAGCCCCCATCAGCACGAAGCAGGCTTTTGTGAAGACAAACTGGATCCAAGGTTCCCACCGGGCCGAAACCTGCCTGAGTGATACAGGTAGTCCTGTATGATGGAACATCATTTGACGGCTGTGGCTGGGAGGACCTTTGCACAAGTTTGTCTGTTGCACCAGTTGCAACCCTACCTGGACCGGGAGGCTCTCCTTACAGTCACTCACGCCCTTGTCACCTCACGTCTGGACTACTGCAACACACTCTACATGGGGCTACCCTTGAAAAGTATTTGGAGACTACAGTTGGTCCAGAATGCAGCCGCGCGAGTGATAGTGGGTGCTCCTCGGTACACCCACGTTACACCTATCCTCCGCGAGCTGCACTGGTTGCCTATTGGTCTCCGGGTCCAATTCAAGGTGTTGGTCATTACCTTTAAAGCCCTATATGGCTCAGGGCCAGGCTATTTGCGAGACCGCCTACTACCTCATAGTTCCCTTCGTCCGGTTAGATCCCACAGGCTGGGCCTCCTTCAGGTCCCGTCGGCCAAGCAGTGCCATTTGGCGGGGCCGCGGGGGTGGGCTTTCTCTGTGATGGCGCCACGTCTTGGAACCAGCTCTCCCCGGAGATTAGGACCGCTCCCACCCTGTTGGTTTTCCGCAAGCTGCTTAAGACCTGGCTTTTCTGGCAGGCCTGGGGTTTATAAAACCTGACCCCTGGATGACTGTTCTTGTACTGTTTATTTTGTTATGTTTTATGTGTTTTTATTGTTAGCCGCCCAGAGTCCTCCGGGAGTGGGGCGGCTTATAAATTTTAAAAATAAATAAATAAACTTACAACGGTTCATTTAGCGACCGTTCAGAGTTACAGCGGCACTGGGAAAAGTGACTTAGGACTGCTTTTCACACTTACGATCGTTGCACGATCCCGCCAGGGTCACCGGACCGACATTCAGCCGCTCGGGTCACATTTATGACGGTTGCGGCGTCCCGGGGGAGGGGAGGTCACGCCACCCCCTTTTGTGACCTTCAGTGGGGAAGCCTTAACAGTGGTGCGATTCACTTAACAACTGCAGAGATCCACTTAACAACGGTGGCGGGAAAGGTCGGTAAAACGGGGCCAAAACTCGGCTAACAATTGCCTCGCTCCGGCGATGGAAAATGTGAGCTCTCTGTTTTGTCATAACTCGAGGACTTCCTGCAGAGGGAAGCTCCAGGCTTAGGCCTGCCTTGACCTCTGGGGCCGTGCCCCAAACTTTCCCCTACTCCAGTTTAGCTCCAAGATGGGGGTGCTCAAGGCAGGAGAGGACCCCGGAAGAAGAAGGGTGATGAGGACACTCTCCTCCCCTCTAGCCAGCTATCCCGATTGGTCTGCTCTGGTGGACTCTGGCTCCCCAGGGGTTCCTGTCCCGTGGATTCTGCCCCCCTCCTCTTAACGGGCGACGCACACAGCTGCACCAGAGACCCCCTGAAGTGCGATGGAGTCTGCTTTGAGGGTTCAGCGGTCAGGAAGGGCTGGCGGTTCCCAAAATGGATTGCCCTCCTCGCCACAGTTCCCCGCTGGCTTCAGCAGGAGGCAAATCTGGGGAAACAGCTTCGGCAGCAGCCACATGCTCACAATCTCACAAGCCCCCCCCCGCCCCCAGTTGCTGGCAGGGCCTGCCAAGCATTCCCAAATTCCCAAAGTGACTTTGGAAAGAAAGAGCGTCCACCGCCAAGCTGTGTGGACGCAAGCTGAGGACAAGAAGGGAGAGCTTGGGTACCGACGCTCCTCCAGAACTGCTTCTCCCCCCCCCCAGCCCCGTTTCCCAGGACTCTTCCTGCTTCCCCCCCAGCCCCATTTCCCAGGACTCTTCCTGCTTCCCCCCAGCCCCATTTCCCAGGACTCTTCCTGCTTCCCCCCAGCCCCGTTTCCCAGGACTCTTCCTGCTTCCCCCCAGCCCCGTTTCCCAGGACTCTTCCTGCTCCCCACTCACCTGTATTCCTGTCACTTTTTGTGGTGCTCTGGAAGAGAAGAGGAGCTTCGTCAGTGCAAAAGACTCACAACCACAGCCACACCGTCCTCCTGGCTCCCCTCCCCTCCCCACCACAGCCCAGTCCAGCCTCCACCTCACTGGGATATTAACAGGTTAGGAGGAAAGCTGGAAATCTCACGGTCCGGTCCTCCCTTACCAACTATCGGTTTGGTAACTGTTCCGACTTACAACGGTGCTTAAAAAAAAGATGATTTACAAGTGGCCCTTGAATCTGCGGCTGTTGCCGTCTTCCCCACAGTCCTAGTATCGTGTGCGTGGCAACCGACACACATTTAGGACGGTGTCTTGGGGGGTCCACGGGATCGCCATCTGCAATCATTCCAGCCAGCTTTCACCAAGCAAAGTCATTGGGGAAGCCAGCGGGAAATGGCAAGTCCTGTAACATCGTGCTTCAAGATCCCCAGCAACTTGTTTAACGCCCGCAACTGGAACTGATGTCGTAAGCTGGGGCAGCCAAGCGATGTCCCACACTTAGCAACCGCCCTGCTTAGCGACAGAATTGCCAGTCCCAATTGCGGCCACTACAGCTGGTCCTCGATTTACAGCCATAGTCGAGCCCAAAATTTCTGTGGCTAAGCGAGGCAAGGGTGAGTTTTGCCCCCGCGTTATGACTTTTCTTGCTGCGGATGTTAAGCGAATCACTGCAGCTGTTAAGCTAGTCACCCGGTCGTTAAGCGAATCTGGCTTCCCCATTGACTTTGCTTGTCAGAAGGCTACCAAAAAGGATTACGCGACCCCGGGAGACTGCGACCGTCATAAATGTGAATCACTTGCCAACATCCAGATTTTGAACAATGTGACCGTGGGGATGCTGGAACGGTCACAAGTGTGAAAAACGGTCGTACGTCCGGGGTTTGGGGGGTTTTTTTGCTTTTTTTGTTATTTTATTTTTTAGAGGGTGTTTTTCTATGTGTGTAAGCTGCCTTGAGTCGATACGTGCGCATAGGCGACAATACAAATTTTTTAAATAAACTAAATAAATGTCCCTTTTTTCAGCACTGCTGTAACTTCGAACAGTCACTAAACAAACCGTTGTAAGTTGGGGAGCTACCTGTGAGGATTACCTGCAGAGACCAAGGTTCTATAAGGCACACAAGCGTCCTAGTGCAGGGGTAGGCAACCTTGGCTCTTTTATGACTGGTGGACTTCAACTCCCAGAATTCCTGAGCCAGCATGGGGGAACTATGGCTCCCTTGATGACTCGTGGACTTCAACTCCGAGAATTCCTGAGCCAGCCATACTGAGGGGAAAGGGAGAGGTTTCCAAGCTGAGTCATGCTGGCTTAGGAATTCTGGGAGTTGAAGTCCACCAGTCATGAAGGGGCCATAGTTCCCCCATACTGGCTCAGGAATTCTGGGAGTTGAAGTCCACGAGTCATAAAAGAGCCCAGGTTCCCTACTCCTGGTCTAGGGCTTCCCTACCTCAGTTGTACCCCAATGCTCAACCCAACACCCAGCTTGGCCCTTTCAGTTCCAGTTCCCTCTTTCTGAGGTCTACACAACACCATTCTCCCTAAGAGGCATTCACACGTTGGCGACAACCAGAGGCAATGAATCTTCCTTGATTCCTCCATCAACGAGTTGACCCCTAGAAGCAGGAACTTTGTTAGTACCTCAGAGTCATGGTTGAGCCTGTACACATACAGCTGTGAGGTTCCCGCCACCACCAAGTTGCGCTCGGAGTTGGAGAAGAAGTTGCAGTACATGGAGAACTCCAAGCCGGTGGGAGGGTGGGCTTGCTTGTATACAGCGTACATCTTGGCCCCCTCCCTAAGGAAAACAACAACAACAACAACAACAACAATGGGAGAGGAAGCTATCAAGGAACGGGGTCTCCATGGATCTGGAAGGTCTCCTTTGGGGGAATCTTGGTGACAGTGACACTTGTTCTGATGACTACCCAGCTGGACTACTGCAATTTCCTCTGCATGGGGCTGCCTTTAAGGCCCCTTGGATCCTGCACTCAAGTGCAAAATATCTATCAAGATTCTCTGTCATCCGGGTCACGTTTGTCCCAAAGGTGCTTTTTCCAAAAGGCAGCTGGACTTTTATTACACTGTTACATTATTGTCTTGTGGATGCTTTGTTTTTCTGAGCTACAGGATTCTACGCTTCTCTGTTCCCCCTTCCCTCCCTTATTTTTCCTACTATTTGCTTTTGCATTTTTGTATATGATAAATGAATAAAAACTGTAACATTAAAAATAGATATAATGATATAGGTGGATAGATGATACACAAATGATACAATATAGATAATAGATTGATAGGTGATAGATAATCTATTTATCATCTATCAATCTATATTATCTATCATCTATCATCTATCTATCCACTTACCTTTACCATTATATCTATCTATCCATCTATCAGCTATTATTATCTATCTATATCATGTATTATCTATGTATCATTTATCATCTATCCACCTATCTTTATCTATCATTATCTATATCTAGATAGATAGACAGATATAATGATAGATAGGTGGATAGGATAGATAGAGATGATAGATTGATAAAGATGATATAGAGAGATGATAGATGATATAGTAGATAGATATAATGATAAAAATAGTTGGATAGATGATAGATGATATTGATAGATATTAGATAGATGATAGAGATGATAGATTGATAGAGATGATATAGAGAGATGATAGATTATAGATGACAGATAGAGAGATAGAAATACAGTGTTACATTATTGTCTTGTGGATGCTTTGTTTTTCTGAGTTACAGGATTGTGGCAGTGGTTAAAAACACGTAACTAAATAATCCAGCGTTCCAGGACAAGATCCTGAAATTATTCGAAAGATGAAAAGAAAGAAAAAAGTGACCCCGGGGCTTTCCCTAAACAAGCATCTTCAGGCTGGGTTCACACGTGCTTAGCTAGGGTACTGAATTGACCCCATTTGGAGCGTTCACAGGAGGCCCTAAATCAAAATAACCGCAGGTTTTAAGGGGTATAAGACGAAACCCCCCCCCAAGTTTGGGATGTTCACGTGTTCACGCATTCGCACGAGCTGGGCACAGGAGGCGTTCCCCTTTGGGCTCAGCACGATGGGTCTTGGGGTTGGAGGAGGGAACCCCGCAGGAGGCGGGAAGAGGGGAGCGTTCCCACGTGCTAATCGCGGGTATTTAAACCCGGGTTCACCCATGAATTGCCACCCGGGTCGACCCAAGCGGCGGGCTGGGTTCCTTCAGGACTCCCCAAGCGCCCTTCTTGTGGCGGAACCCTCGCGAGGGCGCCCCAGAGCATGTACAGAGTGCCTTTTTGGACACCCAGCGCCAAGCCCCGGAGAAACACTCCTCCGAGCGGGGAAAGGAGACGGAAAGGAGGCAGCTCGGGCACGAAGGGACCTCCCCCCCGAACCCCCTCCCCCAAAAAAACCCACCCGGCCCGGCGCTTACCTCCGAGCCCCTCACCGGCGGGAGCAGCGGGAAAGCACTCCGGGCGGAAATCGCGCCCGCCGGAACCTTCGGAGCCAGGAAGAGGCATCGAGTCGGGAGGCTAGAGCGGAGCGAGGGATGGGGCGTGGCCATGAGCCGGAGGGGAGAAAAGGCGGCAGGACCTGAAAAGGGCGGAGAAGAGGCGCCCGCGGGATGCCTCGGTTCCCTCTGTCTGATTGGATGACAGGAAAGGAAGGCCGTCCAATGGCGAGGGCCGATTGCCGCGGTGTGGGACTTCAACTCCCAGAGGCCCTTGCCGCGCGCATGTGCAGTGGCGCAGAAGTGGAGCCGGCTTTAGAACAAGGCTCTCCAAACGTGGCCCCTGGAAGACTTGTGGACTTCAACTCCCAGAATTCCCCAGCCAGCGCATGCTGGCTGGGGAATTCTGGGAGTTGAAGTCCACAAGTCTTCCAGCGGCCAAGTTTGGAGAGAGACCCCTGCTTGGGAATGAAGGCAGGAAGGCGCCAGGCTGGGAAGCGGGTTCGAGTCTCCTGTATGAAAAGCAGCACTGCGGCTCTGCGGCTGGAGCAGCTCCGTCCCTGGAGTTAGTTCAACCCTGAGAAGGGCACTCAGTCTCCCAAAAGGGCGTTCATTTCATTTCCAAGCTGATTCCGGCAAAAGGATGGCAGTCGCCTCCTAAAGGACTTCTGAACACGTGCAGAGTGTTTTTGCTTTGGCCCCTGCAAAATGGAGGAGCAGGCCTTCCAAGGGGTTATAGGATGCAGGATGAGGCCCTGGGAGGCCTGTCCTGGCCTCCTCTCCCCCCAAGGCTGCTTAGGGCACTGGGAAAACTGGGGAAGGCAGGAATCTCCCCTCCAGAGAACACCCACGATTGGGCGACAAAGATAAGGCATAGAAATAGCAATCCCACAAAGTGGAGCTTTGGAGCAGGTTTTGCACAAGGGAAGATAAAAATGCTGCTATTGTGGGATCCTTTGTGATCTCCGAGCTGGGTTGTTTTCTTGCAGATGTTTTGTAACCCAGCTAGGTAATTTCATCAGTGCTAGAGTGGGGCTTGTAGGAAGGAAGGGAGGGAGGGAGGGAGGGAGGGAGGGAGGAAGGAAGGAAGGAAGGAAGGAAGGAAGGAAGGAAGGAAGGAAGGAAGGAAGGAAGGAAGGAAGGAAGGAAGGAAGGACGGACTGTGGAGTCCTTGGTGCTGCCTGAACTTGGTGGTTTTCTTGCAGATGTTTCATGACCCAACTAGGGAACATCATCAGTGCTAGAGTGGGGCTTGTAGGGAGAAGGAAGGAAGGAAGGAAGGAAGGAAGGAAGGAAGGAAGGAAGGAAGGAAGGAAGGAAGGAAGGAAGGAAGGAAGAACTGTGGAGTCGGTTGTGCTCTCTTAAGCTGGGTGGTTTTCTTGCAGACGTTTCATGACCCAACTAGGTAACTTCATCAGTGCTAGAAAGGAGTGGAGTTTGTGGAGAGGAGGAGGATGGGACGAAAGGGACTGTGGGCTCCTTGGTGCTCTCTGAATTTGCTTGTTTCCTTGCAGACGTTTCATGACCCAGCTAGGTAACATCATCAGTGCTAGTCGGCTGATTGAGTCATAAAACATCTGCAAGAAAACAAACTCAGTTCAGTAAAGCCTGTGTCTGTACCCCCACTTCCCACAGCCGCCTGTGAGAGAAAGGGGGGTGGGCTTGTCAATTTTAAGATTCTGGGATCAGGATCCATCCAGTGAAAGCAGCCCTCCTGCTCCGAGGCTTCTTCTGTCTTGACCTGTTTTTTCAGGGTCTATTCAAACAACACACGGACCTCTTGATATGAAATGTTAGAATCCATGGGTTTTATTTAGCAACGATGAGATACGATGCGGTAAAAGTTACAACAGATGTGTAAGTCCACAGCCCACCATCTGCCCAGGGCTTGAGACCCTGCAGTCATTTTTTTTTCCAATACCACTAAAGTAGTGTTTGTGTGATACAATACTGGAGTGTGTATTTTCCTACCACTGAATACCCACAACACCCCCCCAACGTCCTCCCCACTCCAAATTGGACCGTATCTAGGTGGTCCTCGGCTTACGACCACAATGGAGCCCAAAATTTCCACTGCTGACAAAACAGTGGGTAAGTGAGTTTTGCCCCGTTTTACAACTTCCTTGTTAAGCGAATCGCTGCAGTTGTTAAGTAAGTCACACGGTCGTTAAGCAAATCCTGGCTTCCCCCCCCATTGACTTTGCGTGCCGGAAGGTCGCAAAAGGGGATCACGTGACCCCTCTGGGACGCTGCAACCGTCATAAGTACGAGTAAGTCGCCTAGTCTCATGACCTTGGGGATACCGCAATAGTCATACGTGTGAAAAATGATCCTAAACCTATGCCAGTTGCCAAAGGTCTGAGTTTTGATCACGGGACCGCGGGGGGGGGGATGCTGCCAGGGTCATAAGTGTGAAAAACGGTCATAAGTTCCTTTTATCAGGGCCGTCGTAGTTTGTAACGGTCACTCAATGAACTTTGTATACCTCTGAACTGGGTTGGTAATTCAGCCTCTCTCTTTAATCCCTGGCCCTGGTGATGTTCGCGAAGAAAGGATGAACGCACGTCCTTTATTATTTTTGTCTGAAATGGTATAGATCAGTGATGGCAACTCCGTTCTGGGCATTCTATGAGAAAAAAAGCCCTGGTTATAATAATAATATAATAATAATAAAGTTGGAAGGGACCTTGGAGGTCATCTAGTCCAACCCCCTGCTCAGGCAGGAAATCCTATATCAGTGATGGCGAACCTTTTAGAGACCGAGTGCCCAAATTGCAACCCAAAACCCACTTATCTATCGTCGGGTGCTGGGTGGGCGTGGCCCATTGGGTAGGCATGGCCCATCGGGTGGGCGTGGCCGATCGGGTGGGCGTGGCTGCGGTGGTAACAGCAGACTGGGTGGGACTAAAAAGTTCAATCAATCAATTCCAACTTTGCAAGATCTTTTTTTTCTCCGCGACAAGTTGAAATTGACTGATTGATTGAACCTTTTTTTTTTTGCACATGACGGTGGAGGCCTAAAGCGAAAAGGTTTTATAAAACCCAGCTGAAGGCCTAGGACTGGGGTGACGGCGCACGTGCCCACAGAGAGGGCTCTGAGTGCCGCCTCTGGCACCCGTGCCATAGGTTCGCCACCACTGATATAGATCAGTGGTGGCGAACCTATGGCACGCGTGTCAGAGGGGGCACTCTCTGTGGGCACACGCACCTGGCTCTTTGGCTATGTTTTCGCAGGAAAAAGCCATTTCTCAAGCCCCTTCCTAGCCAAAACAAGCCTCCGGAGCGAGCACGCTGTTTTGAGCTTTGAATCATATCCAATCTGACAGCAGAAACAGACTAACAGGTGACCTGAGTGCTGCATGTGTTGCTCTCAAACTTACAAAGTATGAGCCAAGGCTAGACAAATGATCAGCAGGCGTACAACAGCAAAAATCACATTCATGCCAAATGCAAACTTTTACCTTTCAGTAAAAAGTTGTTTGTATCATTGAAAGCTTCGCCCTTATGTTTTTCTTTTAAGACAAAAGATATTAATGCATGAGTGGTGTTTTTTTTTTTTCCTAAGCTAAAACCTCAGTATTCAGATTAAATTGCCGGGTTGGCGCTTTGGGATAAATCAGTGGGTTTTGGATTGCAGTTTGGGCACCCGGTCTCTCAAAGGTTCTCCATCACTGATATAAGGGGTTGGACTAGATGACCTCCAAGGTCCCTTCCAACTTTATTGTGTGTGTGTGTGTGTGTGTGTGAGGCTGCTTTGACTGAAGAAAAGAGCAGAATTTATTTTGTCTCTACTTGGAAACCGCTTTTGGGCCTTGGGCTTGAGGTGGGGGGAAAAAAAATAATGAAATTTTGATTTTGGCTTTTGCCGATCGCTTCGGCTTGCTGTTATAGAAATGGCTAGTATGTCTTACCACCTAAATCAGTGGTTCTCAACCTGTGGGTCAGGACCCCATTTGGGGTCGAACGACCATTTCACGGGGGTCGCCTAACAACGCAGTCCGCCATTTTCCCCCCCTTTTCCTTAGCTGTGCTACTCCCTTTTATTCTATTGGCTTTTGAAAGCCAATAGAATAGACTCTCTTGAATAGAATCTCATTCTATTGGCTTTCAAAAGCCAATAGGAATTGTCCAGGCTGTCTCCGCCCTGCTGAGCCCGCCAAAAGTCCCATTCTGCAAACGGTGCTGCACCAGTTGAGTGGTCCTCAACTTACGACCGGTTGGGGGTCGCGGCATTAAAAAGGTTGAGAACCACTGACCTAAATAGTAAATCGTGGAGGTTGTATGTTATTCTGTGATTCCATTGCGCCAAAAGGAGTTTGGGAACTCAGTGCTTTCCTTTTCCTTGTCGCCTTTCCGATACGCTTTTTTCCTCTTCTCCCTTTTCCTCCCTCGTTTCCCCATTATTTTCATTTTCTTTACATTTCCGTATATTTTATATTTTGATTGACGAGTAAAAAGGACTCCAGCGTGATTCCTGCTGGCTGAGTCTCTGTGCTGTGGGGGCAAGGCTGGTTTTGAGACCTCTGTGCCTCTGAGCCCTGGAAGGAAAGTCTGAAGGAAAAGGAGAATTTGAAGGAGTGTCGTTTGGCCCAGATTCCTGTGTCTTCTAAGTATCTTGGAAGGGGGGCCCATGTGTATGTCTGAAAAAAAAAGGAGGAGGAGGAGGACGAAGAAGAGGAGGAAGAGGAGGAGGAGGAAGAGGAGGAAGAGGAGGAGGAGGAAGAATGTGGGGGTCCTTGGTGCTTTCTGAGCTGGGTGATTTTCTTGCAGACGTTTCATGACCCAACTAGGAAATGTCATCAGTGCTAGAAGGGAGTGGGGTTTGCAGAAGGAGAGGAGGAGGAGGAGGAGGAGGAGGAGGAGGAGGACTGGGGTCCTCTGTGCTCTCTGAGCTTCGTTGTTTTCTTGCAGATGTTTCATTACCCAACTAGGTAACATCAACAGTGCTAGAAGGGAGTGGGATTTGTGAAGAGGAGGAGGAGGAGGAGGAGGAGGAGGAGAAAGAGGAGAAAGAGGAGGAGGAGGACAACGACGACTATGGAGTCCTTAATGCTCTCTGAGCTTCGTTGTTTTCTTGCAGACGTTTCATTACCCAACTAGGTAACATCATCAGTGCTATAAGGAAGTGGGGTTTGCAGAGAGGAGGTGGGGGGTATGGATGTCTCTGAACAAGAATAAGGATTTAATAAATACAATAAATACTGCAGAAGGGAAGGCAGGATGAACAGCCTTCCAGGGCGTGCTGATGCAAAACTGGAAACTGGCAAGGTGGAGACGGGGGATGTTCCAGGTTAGGGAAGCCCCTGAGGGGAATGACCCAGGTCGGCTGATTCAGACAGCCAGAAGGAGGAGAAGGCCTAGAATTTGAACCCAGGGCCAAGCTTTCCTTTCTGTCTGCTGCAGCGGACCGATCTTTCACGGGGCCGCGGCTTCCTTCTTCCCGGCCACCAAGACTCGGCCAGGCCACGTGGTGTTGGAGAGCCCACGGAGGAATTCGGGGCCACGCGTGGAAAGGTGAGATTGACAGCTGGGCGCCTTCCCTGACAGCTTGCGCTCTGGCCTGCCCCCCCCCAAAGACCGCACCCCCCCTTTTGTGTCCCTGACTCGGCCATGCCTGCCGGGGTGGTGGTGGCAGGGGGGGCCCAGGGGGGCCCAGTGCGGACCCGCAGGAGCATTGTGGTTAAATGGTGATGTGGTCCTCGAAAATGGAGAGGAGCAGGAGGATGGCCCAGCCGGCCAGGAGGCCCAGGTTTTGCAAGCCAAACAGCAACCAGGGGCGTTTGTCCTTCACGTTCATCAGGGCGGGAAGCTGGAGGGAGAAGCAATCGTGGTCAGACGTTGTTAGGGGCAGTCCTCCACTTACAGCTTGCTCAAAGTTATAATGGCACTGGAAAAAGGGGGGGCTTTGGGCCAATCACCAGGAGACGGAGAGTTCTAGTCCCGCCTTAGGCCTGAAAGCCGACTGGGTGACTTTGGTCCAATCACCAGGAGACGGTGAGTTCTAGTCCCGCCTTAGGCATGAAAGCCGACTGGGTGACTTTGGTCCAATCACCAGGAGACGGTGAGTTCTAGTCCCGCCTTAGGCATGAAAGCCGACTGGGTGACTTTGGTCCAATCACCAGGAGACGGTGAGTTCTAGTCCCGCCTTAGGCATGAAAGCCGACTGGGTGACTTTGGTCCAATCACCAGGAGACGGTGAGTTCTAGTCCCGCCTTAGGCATGAAAGCCAACTGGGTGACTTTGGGCCAATCACCAGGAGACGGTGAGTTCTAGTCCCGCCTTAGGCCTGAAAGCCAGCTGGGTGACTTTGGGCCAATCACCAGGAGACGGAGAGTTCTAGTCCCGCCTTAAGCATGAAAGCCGATTGGATGACTTTGGGCCAATCACCAGGAGACGGTGAGTTCTAGTCCCACCTTAGGCCTGAAAGCCAACTGGGTGACTTTGGGCCAATCACCAGGAGATGGTGAGTTCTAGTCCCGCCTTAGGCATGAAAGTCAATTGGATGACTTTGGGCCAATCACCAGGAGATGGTGAGTTCTAGTCCCGCCTTAGGCCTGAAAGCCAACTGGGTGACTTTGGGCCAATCGCCAAGAGACGGTGAGCTCTAGTCCCGCCTTAGACCTGAAAGCCGACTGGGTGACTTTGGGCCAATCATCAGAAGACGGTGAGTTCTAGTCCCGCCTCAGACAGGAAGGACGGCTGGGTGACTTTGGGCCAATCACCAAGTGATTGTGAGTTCTAGTCCCGGCTTAGGCATGAAAGCCAGCTGGATGACTGTGGGCCAATCTTTTTCTCTCAGCCTGGCCTACCTCACACGGTTGTTGTGGGGGGAAAGAAGGGTTTTAGGCATATTCCCTGCTTTGAGTCATTTATAAATAATAATAAAGGTGGGAGATAAATCAAGATTTTTCCACCTCCGGCTCTTCCAATGTAGACCGGGGGACCCTTGCCTCTTTCCGACATTCTTTCATTGCTTTGGCATCTAACCACTATTCACTCCTTCCCCCCAAGAACTAAGCCTGCACTTTGATGATCCTGGTTCTGCCTCTTCCACGCCGCTGCCCTCCTGGACCCCAAGCCCCATAACTCCCATCCTTCGCCACGGTGGGATTGGCAGCCCAGCTCCCCCGCAGGGCCGCAGGGTTGGGGAAGGCCGGCCCAGAGAGTCCAGCTTGGAGTTGGGGGGGATGATTGGGGGCCACTCACCATGTCGCACAAGGCCACGTAGAGGAAAAGGCCCGTGGCCACCGTGAAGACCCAGGCCTCGAATTCCTCCCCCGTGCTGACCGAAAGGGCGATGTAGAGGCCCAGGAAGGCGGTCAAGGCGCTGATGAAGTTGAGCAGCAGGGCCCACTTGACGCTCAGCCCGGCGTGGAGCAGAGCGGCGAAGTCTCCTGGAGGGGGGGGGGAGGCAGAAGGGGCCAGTGAGAAAGGGGGGTGGGGGGAGGGCTTGGCCAGGGCTGGGGGCTCGGTCCTTTGGCCAGACGGTGAGCTGAGCTGATGGCGGCACCAGCCCCACAGGCCAGCCCTGATCAGGTTACTTAGCTGGGTCATGAAATGTCTGCATGGGAACAGCCAGAACGGAGGGGAGGGGAGGAAAGGGATGAAGAAGAGAAGAGTGGGAAGGGAAGAGAAGAAGGAAAGAGGAGGGGAGGAGGGGAGAGAGATAGCTGATGACCTGACAGGTGCCCTCCATCCCCAGGGGGGGGGTCCCATCCCCCCGCCCCCCCACTCCCCGCAGCCCACCTAGCTCGTGGGGCAGTTCGTGGCAGAGGACGGCCAGGGAGGTGGCCAGGCCGGTCTTCCAGGAGGCGGAGAAGGCGGCGCCCATGGCCAGCCCGTCGGCGAAGTTGTGGATGGCGTCCCCAATGGTGATCATGTAGGGCAGCATCCGCAGCTCTGGGGGCGAGAAAGGGGGGCGGTGAGGAGAGGGCCTGGGGGGCTCCGGAGGCTCCCAGGCTCCTCCTCCCAGGGGGTCCCGGCACTCAGCAACTCTGGAGGGGCCGGGCCGGGGGCCGCCTTCACTCCTCACCCCGGCTGAGCTCCGTCTTCGGCACTGGCCGGCCAAAGTCGGTATCTTCCACCGAGACCTGCGGGAATCAGAGCAGGGAGTCCCGTCAGGAGACTTTGGGAAAGGGGGCTCCCCCCCGCCTGCCCTAGCTGCAAGCCCCCCCCCCCTGCCCCAGACCCTGGACCTCCTCCTCTTCCTCTCCAGACACCCCGTCTTCTTCTGATGACGTTACCTAGTTGGGTAATGAAACGTCTGCAAGAAAACAGCCAAGCTCGTACCCCTCCTCCTCTTCCTCGTCTTCCTGCTCTTCTCCTCTCCTCCTCTTCCTTGTCCCCCTCCTCGTCCCCCTACTTCCCTTCCTCCTCCTCCTCCTTCCTCTCCTCCTCCTCCTTCTTCCCCTCCTCCTCCTCCTCCTTCCCCTCCTCCTCCTTCTTCTTCCTCTCCTCCTCCTCCTCCTTCCCCTCCTCCTCCTCCTTCTTCCTCTCCTCCTCCTCCTCCTTCCCCTCCTCCTCCTTCCCCTCCTCCTCCTCCCCCCTTCTCCTCCCGCTCCCCCCTCCTCCTCCTTCTCTCCAGACACCCCATCTCCTTCTAACACTGATGACGTTACCTAGTTGGGTAATGAAACGTCTGCAAGAAAACAGCTCAGCACGTACTCCATAGCAGTCCTCCTCCTCTTCCTCCTCTTCTCCTCCCTCTCCTCGTTCCCCTCCCCCTCCCCCTCCTCCTCCTCCTCCTCCTCCTCCCCCTCCTCTTCCCCCACCTCCTCCTCCCCCTCCTCCTCCCCCTCCTCCTCCTCCTCCTCCTCTCCAGACACCCCATTTCCTTCTAACATTGATGACGTTACCTAGTTGGGTAATGAAACGTCTGCAAGAAAACAGCCAAGCTCGTACCCCACAGCAGTCCTCCTCCTCTTCCTCCTCTTCTCCTCCTCCCCCTCCCCCTCCCCCTCCTCCTCCTCTTCCCCCTCCTCCTCCTCCCCCTCCTCCTCCTCCTCCAGGGCGTTGGGCCTGGACACCCACCAGGTCAGCGTTGGAAGCCCCCTTCTCTTGCTTCCTCCTCTTCATCTCGTCCTGGTACAGCTGCAGGGAGAGTCCGTTATCGCACTGGTGGCCCTTGCTGGATTCAGAGGAGTCCTACCAAGAGAAGCGGAGTGTGTGGTGGGGGAATGTTCAGCTGGCATCACCCAGGTGCCCCCACTTCACTGGCGGATAGTCCCCGAGGTAGAAGCACAAGGGAGACCAAAATTTCTGGGGCTTCCCAAGACAGCTGCCCCATTGTGTGACCTTTCTTGCCCCACTTGCTAAGGGAATCACTACAGTTGTTAAGAACACAGTGGTTAAGTCAGGGGTTCTCAACCTTTTGAATGCCGCGACCCCCAATCAGTCATAAGTCGAGGACTACTCAACTGGTGCAGCACCGTTTGCAGAATGGGACTTTTGGCGGGCTCAGCAGGGCAGAGACAGCCTGGACAATTTCTATTGGCTTTTGAAAGCCAATAGAATTGGACTCTATTCAAGAGAGTCTATTCTATTGGCTTTCAAAAGCCAAGAGAATAAAAGGGAGTAGCACAGCCAAGGAAAAGGGGGGAAAAATGGCGGACTGCGTTGTTTGGTGACCCCCGTGAAATGGTCGTTCGACCCCAAATGGGGTCCCGACCCACAGGTTGAGAACCACTGGGTTAAGTGAATCTGGTTTCCCCCCATTGATGCAAAAAGGGATCACGTGACCCCCCCAGGATGCTGTGACCATCCTAAATACGATTCATTTGCCAGGCATCCGAATTTTGATCACATGACCCCCGGGACACTGCGACCGTCATAAATATGAGTCATTTGCCAGGCGTCTGAATTCTGATGACGGGATTTTGATCATGTGACCCTGGGGAATGCTGCGATGGTCGTTAAGTGTGAACAACGGTCGTAACTCCCGTTTTTCAGGGCTGTCGTAACTTTGAACGGTCGCTAAACCAACTGTTGTAGTCGAGGGCTACCTGTGCGTAAAAAATAGTGGTATCCTGAATTTTTAATTAATGAGTGGATTTGAGGGGCCCTGACACAACCCTTGTTCTGCTGTGGTGCTCCATTGCTGGTAACCAAAGGTGACACAAAGTTTTAGTAGGAATTGGACTATTCGATTCAAGTTACTAACATTTGGAGAGCCATTAGGGGGCAGCAGGGGGCTTCAGAGAAGTCTTCCATAGAGTATTTTGGCAGCCTGTTTCCTGCTAAGCTAGAATAGAATAGAATAGAATAGAATAGAATAGAATAGAATAGAATAGAATAGAATAGAATAGAATAGAAAATATGGAATAGAATAGAATAGAATCATGGAATAGAATAGAATAGAATAGAATAGAAAAGAAGAGAAAAAAGAAAATATGGAATGGAACAGAACGGAACGAAACAGAATAGAATAAAAAAGAAAATATGGAATGGAATAGAATGGAATAGAAAATATGGAATAGAATAGAATAGAAAATATGGGATGAAATAGAATGGAATGGAATGGAATGGAATGGAATAGAATAGAATAGAATAGAATAGAATAGAATAGAATAGAATAGAATAGAATAGAATAGAATAGAATAGAATAGAATAGAATAGAAAATATGGAATGGAATAGGATGGGATGGGATGGGATGGGATGGGGTAGGATAGGATAGAGCTGGAAGGGACCTTGAAGGTCTTCTAGTCCAGCCCCCTGCCCAAGAAGGAGAACCTATACCATCTCAGACAAGCGACTGTCCAGTCTCTTCTTAAAAATCTCCAGTTATAACTGCTCATTTAACGGCGGGGCAAAACTACGAGGCACCTACTTGGGGATATTTACAATAGACCCCCCCTCATAGTCACAGCCCGCATTTACAGCCATTCGTAGTGTCCTGTAAGTTAATATTTAATGACATTTTTTGCTTAAAACAGGCATTTACTTCTGTTTGCCCCGTAGCAAACAATTGGCTCACTTAACTGGCTGGAGAATTCTGGGAGTTGAAGTCCACAGGTCTTAAAGTGGCCAGGGTTGGGGACCTCTGATTTATACAATCACGTTTTTCAGTGCTGTGGTAAATTTAGCC
Organism: Crotalus helleri; assembly: GCA_024509115.1. Classification (NCBI taxonomy): domain Eukaryota; kingdom Metazoa; phylum Chordata; class Lepidosauria; order Squamata; family Viperidae; genus Crotalus; species Crotalus helleri. The sequence goes on along the minus strand of JAKSXO010000035.1, from coordinate 3,380,415 downwards.
GCTAAACGAATGGTTGTAACTGAAGGATTAGCTCTGTAGCCAAACCGAAATTTACACCTAGCGATCCCTCCCCACTTTCCTCCAGAGGGCTAGAAACTTGAGAAGTGCAGTTAATCCAAGTCTTTGTAAAATTCCTCCCTCTCCGCTGGTCTCCACCGGTTAGCCCTGTATTCCCACTTCCTCAAGCAAAATTAAAGAGAGAGGCGGTGCAAAGCTGAAGTCTGCAAATGGCTGCGCTGTTCCTTTAAGGCAGTGCTGAGCCCGGGTTCAAGTGGAAAGGGGACTTTCTTGAACTGGTTCCTTCAGTTCCCGGGGCGCACATGCCGTAGCTTTGGAGATCAGCAGGTTGGAAGAACATAGAACCGGCTAAATTTATGTCAGGAAGAGCACTTCAATTCGATCCATAGGATAATATGTTGGAAGGGACCTTGGAGGTCTTCTAGTCCAACCCCTGCTGAAGTGCCAGGGGTATCTAGGCTTGGGAATTTTAAGACATGTGGACTTCAACCTCCAGAATGGCTTGGGAAGGCTGGCTGGGGAATTCTGGGAGTCCAAGTCCCCATGTCTTTTAAGTTCCCAAGGTTGGACCTTTGCTCTCTATAGAAGGGATGGAAACTGATCAAGGAGAGAAGCAACCTGGAATTAAAGAGAAAGTTCCTGACAGTGAGGACAATTAACCAGTGGAACAGCTTGCCACCAGAAGTTGTGGGTGCTCCATTCCTGGAGGTTTTTAAGAAGAGGCTGGACAGTCCCTTGTCTGAGATAATATAGGTTCTCCTGCTTGAGCAGGGGGCTGGACTAGAAGACCTCCAAGGTCCCTTCCAGCTCTATTCTATATGTCAGTTCTGTGCAAGAAGAAATAGAGGAAACATGATAGCAATGTTCCAGTATCTGAAGGGCTGCCACGAAGAAGAGGGGGTCAAGCTATTCTCCAAAGCACCAGAGGGCAAGACAAGAAACAATGGTTGGAAACTGACCAAAGAGAGAAGCAACCTGGAATTAAGGAGAAAGTTCCTAACAGTGAGGACAATTAACCAGTGGAACAGCTGGCCACCAGAAATCGTGGGTGCTCCATCACTGGAGGTTTTTAAGAAGACGCTGGACAGTCACTTGTCTGAAATGGTATGGGTTCTCCTGCATGAGCAGGTGGCTGGACTAAAACAGGGCTTTTCAACCAGTGGTACAGGTACCACCTGTGGTACATGGGCACCTGGCAGGTGGTGCGCGACCATCCTAGAAAAGTGGTAGCAGGGGAGGGGAATGAGCTGAACTGGTGGCAGCATCACACAAGCCTGAGCCAGTGATGGCTGGAGCTGCAGGGCTGTCAGGGCTCAGCGGAAGCGTCAGGATCAGTGCCGCTTTCCAGCTGATCGGCGCTTCTTCAGGGCTGTCAGGGCTCAGCTGAAGCACCAGGATCAGCGCCAGGCTGCAGTTGGAGCTCAGCGCTGATCCTGGTGCTTCTGCTGAGATCAGAAAAAGCACCGATCAGCTGGAAACCAGCACTGATCCTGGCGCTTCTGCTGAGCCCAGAAGAAACGCCGATCAGCTGGAATGTTGCAGCCTCTCCAGGGTCTTGTGATTTACATTCAGATGCTTGGCAACTGATTCCTATTTATGACGATCACAGTGTCCAGGGTCATGTGAAGTGACCAAAACCTGCTGCAACCACCCAGCAGACGGGGGGAATAAAAACCAAACACCGCCTCACCCCACCCCTGCTGCCAATCCTCAACAGAAATGCTCACAACAATGAAAACCTCGGACAGGAGGAAGAGCACCACCGGGTGGGCAGGCAGGTGTCTTGCTCGGCTGTGCCTTGGGGGGCACTTTTTTCGGTGCCATTGTAACTTCCAACAGTCACTAAGTGAACTGTTGTAAGTCGAGGACTACCTGTACTTTATCACTTTTTTCCTTTTTTTTTTTTGGTCATCAGGTTTTTGACATCTTGCTAGGTGGCTGGTGGTCCTCGGATGTTGCCCTATCCTAAAAGTGGCACAATGGGTGAAAAGGTTGAAAAGCGCTGGACTAGATGACCTCCAAGGTCCCTTCCAGCTCTATTCTATTCTAATTATTCCATTCCAGACAAATGGCGGTCCAATCTCTTCTTGGAAACCTCCAGGGATGGAGCACTCTCACCTTCCTCTGGTTAATTGTCCAGTGTCCATCTTTTACTCCTTGTCCTGCCTTAAGGTGGACAGGAAGGACAGAATTACCAAGTTGGAAGGGGCTTTGGAGGTCTTCTAGTCCAGCCCCCTGCCCAAGCAGGAGACTATAGACCAGTGGTTCTCAACCTTTTTAATGCCATGATTCCCCAACCGGTCGTAAGTCGAGGATTACTCAACTGGTCGTAAGTCGAGGACTACTCAACTGGTGAAGCACCGTTGGCAGAATGGGACTTTTGGCGGGCTCAGCAGGGCAGAGACAGCCTGGACAATTCCTATTGGCTTTGGAAAGCCAATAGGATTAGACTCTATTCAAGAGAGTCTGTTCTATTGGCTCTCAAAAGCCAATAGAATAAAAGGGAGTAGCACAGCTAAGGAAAAGGGGAAAAAATGGCGGACTGCGTTGTTTGGCGAAATAGTCGTTCGACCCCAAATGGGGTCCCGACCCACAGGTTGAGAACCACTGCTATAGACCATCCTGGATAAATGGCTTTTCAATCTTTTCTTGAAGACCTCCAACAATGGAGCATCCATGACTTCTAATGGAAAGCCATTCCACAGATTAATTGTTCTCACCGTCAGAAAACATCTGAATTCTAGGCTGAAACTCTCGTTGGTAAGTTTCCACCCGTTACTTCTTGTCCACCCCCTCACTTCCCAATTCTGTTGTTGTGGGAAAACTGGGGCCCAGAACAAGCAGCCAACTCACCTCGCTGTGCGAATGTCCCAGGAGAATGAAGAACTTCTCCAGCAGGAAAAAGAGGTAGAGACCTCCTAGGACGGCCAGGAGCTTCCAGAGCTTGTCCTCATCTTCTTGGTGGACGTGGGCATCGTCCCCTCCGTGGGAGTGAGAATGGAGGCCCAGGAACTGAAACGAGAGTGGTGGTCCCAGTGTCATTGCAACCTCAAACAGAGGGACAGAGTGGTCTTTCAAAGCAAGCGGATCACGAGAAGGTTGGGTCTGGCAGAGCTACTAATTACACTTCTGTTCCATTTCTGCACGGCCCGGATAGTCCTCGAGAAACGAATGGAGCCTGCCCATCACGAGAGGTGGGGCCTGGCGGAGCTACTAGTTACACTTCCACTACATTTTGGACCTTCCCAAATGCAGGTGGACCTTGAGATAGGACCGTAATGGAGGCTGCAGCAAGGGGTCACCTCCGTTAAGCGAGAAACGTCCAGAGATCTTCCAAAGATGAGTGTGCAATGGGTGACGGGCATTTGGCATCCTGTCCCAAGGCCCATGGGGGTCCTAGTGGGGCGGGATGAAGGGGGAGATAGGGGGCACGGCAGCATCCCTGTGGTTGATTGTAAGGGCCATTGACTGGGGGCGCCACAGTCCCCATAACTTGAAAACAAGGTCATAAGTAGCTTTTGGGGGGTCTGTTGTAACTTCAAACGGCCATTAAGTGACTGGTCATATCTAGAGGACTACCTATACGGCGCCCTTCTCAAATATTTTGGGGGATGACCAAGGCTGTATTAGACCCAGAGATAGGAAGGCCTGAGGAAAAAAAGTGGAAAAATTGAAAAAAAAACAACAGTTTTCTTCTTCCGTTTCTTTCCTTTTTTTCTCCAAAGCCGTTTGGAAAAAGTCAGAAGTTCCTAAAAGGGATCACGTGACCCCGGGGAGGCTGCAACCGTCGTAAATGTGAGTCAGCTGTCAAGCGTCTTGAGTTTTGGTCACGTGACCTGGGGGTGCTGCGACGGTTGTAAGTGTGAAAGATGGTCCCTCTTTTTGAGTGTCGTTGTAACTTCAAATGGTCACTAAGCGAACGACTGTAGGTCAAGGACTGTTATCCGTCTCCCTTTTCACGCCCAGAGTTCCCACCTTCAGATGGGAGGAACCAACCGGGCTGCAGACCCCCACCTGATTCAGCCCCCCGGGGAGGACCCAAACCGTGACCTTCCCCCAACCCTTTGGGTCACCCTTTCAGGTCCCCTGCTCCCCCCCCCTGGCACGGACCTTGGGGATGAGGTGCAGCATGGCGTCCCCGGTGAGCGATCCCACGGCCAGGCTGACGAAGGTCTGGATGACGTATTGGTAGGCGCTGATGCAAGCCGTGCAGAGCAGAACCACGATGCCGAAAAGGGCGCACAAACACACCACCAGCGTGGCCAGCGTGCCGTAGATGTACTCTGGGGGAGAGGGAGGGGAGGGGAGGGAGGAACAACGTAAAAAAGCAGAATAGACTGAACAAGATTAGACTAGACAAGACTAACTAGACTAAACAAGACTCGACTCGACTAGACTAGATTGAAAAAGACTAGACTAGACAAGACTAGACTAGACTAAAGACAATATTAGACTAGACTAGACTAGACTAGACTAGACAATATTAGACTAGACAGGACTAGACTAGACTAGACAAGACAATATTAGACAAAACAATATAGTCTAGACTAGACTAAAGACAATATTAGACTAGACTAGACAAGACAAGACAATATTCGACTGTAGATTAGACTAGACAATATTAAACTAGACTAGACAAGACTATAAACTAAACAAAGACTAGACCAGACGAAACAAAACTAGACTAAACAAGATTAGACTAGACAAGACTATAGACTAGACAAGACTAGATTAGACTAGATTAGACTAACTAGACTAGACTAGACAAGACAATATTCGACTGTAGATTAGACTAGACAATATTAGACTAGACTAGACAAGACTATAAACTAAACAAGACTAGACTAGACCAGACAAGACAAAACTAGACTAAACAAGATTAGACTAGACAAGACTATAGACTAGACAAGACTAGATTAGACTAGATTAGACTAACTAGACTAGACTAGACAAGACAATATTCGACTGTAGATTAGACTAGACAATATTAGACTAGACTAGACAAGACTATAAACTAAATAAGACTAGACTAGACCAGACAAGACAAAACTAGACTAAACAAGATTAGACTAGACAAGACTATAGACTAGACAATATTAGACTAAACTAGACAAAACTAGGCTAGGCTAGAACAGAAGAAGAGAACACAGAACAGAACAAAACATAGAGAACAGAATAGAAAACACCAAACAGAATAGAATATAGAAAACAGAACCGAACAACACAGAATATAGAAAACTGAACAGAACATAGAAAACAGAGCAGAACAGAATAGAAAAGAATAGAATTTAGAGAACAGAATAGAACAGAAAACAGAACAGAATAGAAAAAAACAATAGAACAAAACATAGAAAACAGAACAGAAGAGGATGTAGAACGCAGAATAGAACAGAAAAGAACAAAATAGAATAGAAAAAATGAGAAAAAAGAAAAGAAAAATAGCTTTATTTGGCCAAGCAGTTTGTCTCCGGTACAGAAGCACTCAGCGCACTTGCAAAATGTGTAATTCAAGGGGTGTGTGTGTGTGTGTCACCAAAACGTTCACCCCCCATGCCAGAAGGGGGTCAAGGGTGATTCCAAAGAGATGTCCTTCTGCTACGTGCCTCACGAGGCTTCTTCATGGGGTGGTTTGAATGTTTCCTAGTGAGAGAAGCCTCCTGGTCACCGCCACCTTGGTTAAACCTTCAGAGGTCCACAACTCCTGACCTTCTGACCAGCATCGACCAGGCCTGACCTGAAGGTAGAAGCTCCGAGGTCTTCTAAGCAGCGGAATAACAGAAGGGAGATTCCCCCCACGGGAGACCTCCAAGACAGATGGTTGATTCTGGCGGGAGCCATTTTCCTGAGCAGCCGTGTCCAACCTTGGCCACGTGAAGACCGGTGGACTTCAACTCCCAGAATTCCCCAGCCAGCGTACGCTGGCTGGGGAATTCTGGGAGTTGAAGTCCACCGGTCTTCACGTGGCCAAGGTTGGACCCGCCCGTGGTTGAGCAAGGGCAAGGGATGGACTCACTCTCGGCCGTGGTGAGGCGCCCGTTTTCTGGAACCTTCCGAGGGGCTGTGCAGGCCTGGCTGAGCTTCTGCTGCACCAGAGCTGGGCTCAGGCGGGTGAAGTCTGGGCGGCTGATTCCGGAGGCATCGTCAAGCTCATAAATCTTGAAGATGTCACTGGGGCTGAGGCAGACCTGGAAGGAGACAAACAGGTCCCTGAGTGAGCAGCCGTTGGCTCGGAGGGGGGAGGGAAGGGCTCTGGGCAGTGACATGTAGACTGTGGGAGTGGAAAGGCTTGACCGCCATGCTGGAAAGTGCAGCCATCTTGGATCTGGGCTAAGAAAGCTGCAGGAAGGGCCAGTCCTGTTTCTCTCCCTCTCGGGCGCCAACCACACGAACCCTTGGCTGAGGCTTACGTAGTGGACCATCCCTACCAGGCTGGGATGGGGCAGGGAAGAGCTCAGAAGAATAGAATAGAATATATAGAGTAGAGTAGAGTAGAGTAGAGTAGAGTAGAGTATAGAGTAGAGTAGAAAATATGGAATGGAATGAAATGGAATGGAATAGACAATAAAATAGCATAGAATAGAACAGAAAGTAGAATAGAATAGAATAGAATAGAATAGAATAGAATAGAATAGAATAGAATAGAATAGAATAGAATAGAATAGAATATATGGAATGAGAATAGAATAGAATAGAATAGGATAGGATAGGATAGAATATATGGAATTAGAATAGAATAGAATAGAACAGAATAGAATAGAATAGAATATATGGAATGGAATGAGAATAGAATAGAATAGAATAGAATAGAATAGAATAGAATATATGGAATTAAAATAGAATAGAATAGAATAGAATAGAATAGAATAGAATAGAATAGAAGAATGAATAGAATAGAATAGAATAGAATAGAACAGAACAGAACAGAACAGAACAGAACAGAACAGAATAGGATAGGATAGGATAGGATAGGATAGGATAGGATAGGATAGGATAGGACAGGATAGAATAGAATAGAATAGAACTTGGAAGGACCTTGGAGGTCATCTAGTCCAACCTCCCATCCACTTCCTCCCTCCCTCCCATCCTCCCTCCCTCACTTCCTCCCTCCCTCTCTCCCTCCCTTCCTTTCTCCCCCATCCCTTCTTCCTTCTTCCCTCTCTCCCTCCCTCCCTCCCTCCCTCCCTCCCTCCGTCGCTCTCTCCCTTATATGACTCTGGCAGTATTGAAGGAGAGCGAACCTCACCGTGTCCCAGATGTTCTGGTGGGCGTCTTGTTCTTCCAAGGCAGCAGGACTTCGTTTTGAGCGCACCGGAGAACTTTCACTTCTGTTTCCATGGCGCTCCATGTGGTGGTGATCTGTTTCATCGCCGTGGTGATGGCCTGTTTCATTACCGTGGTGATGGCCTGTTTCATCATCATGGTGATGGCCTGTTTCATTGCCGTGATGATGGCCTGTTTCATCGCTGTGGTGATGGCCTGTTTCATCATCATGGTGATGGCCTGTTTCATTGCCGTGATGATGGCCTGTTTCATTGCCGTGGTGATGGCCTGTTTCATTGCCGTGATGATGGCCTGTTTCATTGCCGTGGTGATGGCCTGTTTCATTGCCGTGATGATGGTCTAAGTGATCTTCGTGGTCTCCATGATCATGGCCATCTGGGTGACTGTGTGTGGCATTTCCATGATCATGGTCATGCTCATCGTGCGTGTGTCCATCATGTCCATGGTCGCTGTGGTCATGTCCATCATGTCCATGGTCGCTGTGGTCATGTCCATCATGTCCATGGTCGCTGTGGTCATGTCCATCATGTCCATGGTCGCTGTGGTCATGTCCATCATGTCCATGGTCGCTGTGGTCATGTCCATCATGCTCATGGCCATGTTTTCTCCCAGGACCCACCTCCAGCTGTACCATTAGTTTGGTCAGCCCTGTTGTAAATCCAGAAAGGGCAGAGGTCATTGTACCTTCTTAGAGACTCATTTCCCATCCTACCTGTTCTTCTACATTCGTCGTCTCAACTTGGAGTCCTCTAGACCAGTGGTTCTCCACCTGTCGGTCGGGACCCCATTTGGGGTCGAACGACCATTTCGCGGGGGTCACCAAACAACGCAGTCCGCCATTTTCCTCCCTTTTCCTTAGCTGTGCTACTCCCTTTTATTCTCTTGGCTTTTGAAAGCCAATAGAATAGACTCTCTTGAATAGAGTCTAATTCTATTGGCTTTCAAAAGCCAATAGGAATTGTCCAGGCTGTCTCTGCCCTGCTGAGCCCACCAAAAGTCCCATTCTGCAAACGGTGCTGCACCAGTTGAGTAGTCCTCGACTTACGACCGGTTGAGTAGTCCTCGACTTACGACCAGTTGGGGGTCGCAGCATTAAAAAGGTTGAGAACCACTGCTCTAGACCCATTGGCCACTAAACAGCCCTCCAAAGCTTGAATTAGCCTGACCCAAAGAATCATGGGAATTGCCCATCTTGGGGGGGGCAGTTCTAATCTCTCTATTTGGGTTCCTTCAAAAGTGACCTACAATCTCATCAAACTATAGTCTCTTATGACTTGTATCTCCTAAACCTTTGTCCATGTTGACTAGGAAGTGTTGAAGCCTAGAACAGCTCAAGGCCGCCCTGTTAGAGAAGTCTGTTTTAGCTCTTCTACCGTGGTCATGAAGTAGAATAGGGGTGTCCAGCTTGGACAACTTTAAGACCGGTGGACTTCAACTCCCAGCATGGTTGGCTGGGGAATTCTGGGAGTTGAAGTCCACAAGTCTTAACGTTGCCCAGATTGGACACAGCTGATATAGACAGAGGGGTGTGTGTGTGTGTGTGTCCCAGGCCTATTGTTATTTACACCTCACTTCCATGGCTTTGTCCCCCAAGTGTAGATGGTATCATGAAATCGTTAGACAAATGAATGGAAGATTAGTAGAAGAGAATCTCTGTAGCTCAGGAACTGGGGAGTCCTTGGTACTGTTGAACTTGGTGGGTTTTTTACAGATGTTTCATTACTCAACTAGGCACCATCCTCAGTGTGAGAAGGGAATGGGGTGTGTGGAGAGAAGGAAGAGGAAGAGAAGGAGGAGGAGGAGGAGGACGACAACGGTTGTGGGGTCCTTGTTACTCTTGGAGCTTCGTTGTTTTCTTGCAGACGTTTCATGACCCAACTAGATGGCAATATCAGTGCTGCTAAGTAGGTCAGTTGAACCCGGAACTACAAATATTCTCTTCTATCATAAGAGATCTGAACAGCTGCAGATCAGGATGGTAACTGTACTCCAGGAGTGTCAAACTGCCGGCCCATGGGCCAGTTGCGTCATACGGACACCGTCCCCACCCCACCTCTGGCAATACAAAAAAACCTCACAATACTTTGTGACACGTCACGTCACGTGGTGAGTTTGACACTTATGCTCTACTCCAGTGATGGCGAACCTTTTAGACCCAGTGCCCAAACTGCAATCCAAACCCCCCTTATTTATCACCGGGTGCCGGATGGGCGTGGCCGCAGTGGTCATGGCAGACTGGGTGGGCGGGGGCCTGGGCAGCGGGGGCCAGTCCTTCACCATCTTCAGGGCACGGCACGTGTGCCCGTAGAGAGGGCTCTGAGTGCCATCTCTGGCACGCGTGCCATAGGTTCGCCACCACTGCTCTACTCCATCACTAAATAGCCCATAGTGAGGGCAACAAGGGTGTGTCTCCACCCCTTCCAAATTCTGGGCAAATTGTGCTTTGGTCCTAACCTTGTAATGTCACAAGACGTCCTCTTTAGACAGACTTCCCAAGCCGGGGCACCAAAAGAAAGAGACGCAAGGGAATTGGCGTCTCTAAGCAAGTGTTCTCCCGGATATGAGTCTCTATTCTATCCAGATGAAATCGCAAGAAGAACAAGAGGACCAGACTACTTAACCGACTATAAATACCCTAAACCAAACATGGAGGTTTGAATTATTAGGGCAACAGCTTAACAATTACAAAGGGGCCAGTTCTTTTGAGAGACTGATAACTGGACGTTCTCCCCTTGATTCAAACAACAGGGGTAGGAATGAAGGGGAGATACATCCGAGGTTTTAAGAGGCACTGGCATGGAAACTGGCCTGGCACAAAAAGAAAGCCAGAGTTAGATTTAAAAGTGGGTAAAGCAGCTTTTTAGAGATAATGTTCTTTTTTTATATTTAGCCCTTAGATTTATAGTGGCAGTTAAAATGAACTGTTAGACCAGGGGTTCTCAACCTTGGCAACTTTAAGACTTGTGGACTTCAACTCCAAGAATTCCTCAGCCAGCTTTGCTGGCTGAGGAATTCTGGGAGTTGAAGTCCACAAGTCTTAAAGTTGCCAAGGCTGAGAACCTCTGTGTTAGACTATAACTTTAATTGTTATATGGAAATAGATTTGTGATAATGAAAGACATGTTGTTATTAAAGGAAGAGTTATTAGAATGAGAATTAGAATATATTTGTCTATAAAGAAGGTAATTTTGGAATAATATGTGTATTTTAGTTATGTTAATTATATTATAATGAAATGAGGAAAATCAAGGTTATCCGAAGTTTAAACATTGGTTATAAAAGGCTAAATTGGAATATATAAATTGGAATTTAAAAAAAAACTGTAAACAGGACTTGGATATATATATATATATACAAGTAAAATACTATTGATAAACGTACTGACTGATTGAGCCTAGTGAGAAACTTATTAACATGAATATGATATAATATTTGTGGGAAACAGTGAGGGAATGTTATTGATGTAACCTGAGATATATATGAATGTTTTTGTTATTGACCGATTTCTCTAGCACCACACTGCTTCCTTAGTATTTAGATGTTAAAATTTGAAAAATTAATAAAACTTGTTTAAAAAAAATAAAAATAAAACAGCTGTTCTCAAATCTCCCCCCCCCCCAGGTGAGCAAGCCTACAGCTTGGAGGCTTACCTGCCAGAGTGAGGTTGTGACTCCCCGTTGCTGTAGTGTTGGAAAATGTAATCCAAAAAGTAGTGTTGGTGAGGGAGAGCATGGAAGCAGCCGCCTCGTAAGACGTGGTAGGAGAGGAACGCCAACATCTGCCCGGCTGGATTGGATGCCACGTGGCGGGAAACGGAGGTGCTGCTTTTAAGGATCTGGCCCACTTCTGCACAGGGCTGGGAAAGTGGAGGAGAGCAGGTGAGAGATTTAGGCCGAGCTTCCCTCTTTTGTCAGCACAGCCACGATTTTTTTTTTCCAGCTACAGAGGAAGAGCGACTAATAAACACAATTAATTAATTCATAAATGATGGTTGAGGGAGTGAGGCATGTCTATAAGGAACGGCTGCTGGAATTGGGTATGTCTAGTTTAATGAAGAGAAGGATGAGGAGGGACATGATAGCAGTCTTCCAGTATCTCAGGGGCTGCCCCAAAGAAGAAGCAGTCAAGCTATTCTCCAAAGCGCCTGAAGGCAGGACAAGAAGCAACAGAGGGAAACTAACCAAGGAGAGAAGCAACCTAGAACTAAGGAGAAACTTCCTGACAGTGAGAACAATTAACCAGTGGAACCACCTGCCTCCAGAAGCAGTGAATGCTCCAACACTGGAGGTTTTTAAGAAGAGACTGGACAGCCATTTGTCTGAAATGATATAGGGTTTCCTGCCTGAGCAGGGGGTTGGACTAGATGACCTCCAAGGTCCCTTCCAACTTTATTATTATTATTATTATTACCCTATCAAAGAGAACAAGAGCTAAAAAGCTGGTTTCGCCATCTTGAAAGAGCAAAAGTTGCTTTCCCATATTTCAAAGGGTTAAAGAGCGACGGGATATTTCAGCAGAAACCATCCTGCTTGAATACTCCCCATAAAGCAGAATAAGGGTACTTTAAAGATCTTCTAGTCCAACCCTCTGCTCAAGCAGGAGACTCTATTCTCCATGCTTGAGAACCTATGGATTTCAATTCCCAGAATTCTCCAGCCAGCCATGCTGCATTGGCTTTTTTTTTAGCAGCTGCTGCACACAGCTGGCTCGTGTTTAAGGGATCGTCCACTAGGACTCCAAGGTCCCTCTCACAGTTGCTGTTTTTGAGCCCAGTCTGTTCTTGTGCCTTTGGTTTTTCTTGCCTAAATGTAAAACTTTGCTTTTCTCCACATTATAACTCATTTTGTTGGGTAGGGCCCATTGTTCAAGTCTGTCAAGATCTTTTTGGATCCTTAGTTTGTCTTCTGGAGTGTTGACTACTCCTGCCAGTTTGATGTCATCTGCAAATTTGATGAGTTCCCCTTCAATTCCCTCATCTAAGTCATTTATGAAAATATTGAAGAGTGCTGGGCCTAAGATGGAACCTTGTGGTACCCCACTACTTTCTTCTCTCCATGTGGATGTAGTGCCATGGAGGACTACTCGCTGAGTACGGTTTGTCAGCCAGTTACACATCCATCTGGTGCTGTGGAACAGCTTGCCCCCCAGAAATCATGGATGCTCCATCACTGGAGATTTTTAAGAAGAGACTAGATAATCACTTGTCTGAGATGGTATAGGTTCTCCTGCTTGAGCAGGGGGCTGGATTAGAAGACCTCCAAGGTCCCTTCCAGTTCTATTCTATTCTGTTCTGTTCTATTCTAGTTTCTATTCTATTCTATTTTATTCTATTCTACTTTCTGTTGTGTTCTATTCTATTACTATTCTATTCTTTATTCTATTCTGTTCTATTCTATTCTATTCTATTCTACTTTCTGTTCTGTTCTATTCTATTATTATCCTATCCTATCCTATCCTATCCTATCCTATCCTATCCTATTCTATTCTATTCTATTCTATTCTATTCTATTCTATTCTATTCTATTCTATTCTATTCTATTCTATTCTATTCTATTCTATTTTACTTTCTGTTCTGTTCTATTCTATTACTATTCTATTCCTTATTCTATTCTGTTCAGTTCCATTCTACTTTCTATTCCTGTGGTGGTGAACCTATGGCACGCGTGCCACAGGTGGCACGCAGAGCCCTCTCTGTGGGCACGCACACTGTCGCCCCAGTCCTAGGCCTTCAGCTGGCTTTTATAAAACTTTTTCACTTTAGGCCCCTGCCTCCGTGTGCAAAAAAAAAAAAGGTTCAATCAATCAATTTCAACTTCTCATGGGAAAAAAAAAAGATCTTGCAAAGTTGGAATTGATTGATTGAACCTTTTAGTCCCACCCAGTCTGCCGTTACCACCGCAGTCATGCCCACCCAAAGGGCCACGCCCACCCAATTGGCCACACCCACTCAATTGGCCACACCCATCCAATGGGTCACACCCACCCGGCACCTGATGATACATAAGTGGGTTTTGGGTTGCAGTTTGGGCATTCAGTCTCTAAAAGGTTCACCATCACTGTTCTATTCTATTCTATTCTATTCTATTCTATTCTATTCTATTCTATTCTATTCTATTCTATTCTGTTGTTCTATTCTGTTCTCTGTTCTGTTTTGTTCTATTACTATTCTATTCCTTATTCTATTCTATTCTATTCTATTTTCTGTTCTGTTCTATTCTACTTTCTATTCTATTCTGTTCTGTTCTGTTCTGATGCTGTCTAAGCCACCTTCTCAGAGAAGGTCCATCTTCTCAAACCTTGACCCAACAGCCTCTTCCTGGAAATCTGGACCAACTTCACTTCACTGGCCTTTGAAGACCAACTGAGGTTTGTGGCTTCTCCCGGACTTTAATTCACCAGTGAGGGTTTACGGCAAGTCTGCAGGTTTTATGGTAATTCTGAATTCTATCGGCACTGCAACGGTTTATGTAGCAGGCTTGATGATTTTATGGCTGTTAGGAGTTACTGATTTTTATGACTCTGGAACTCAGTTGGAACTCAGCAGGCCCCCAACGCTGATATCACTCTGGTGACCGCTCTTATTTAGGACTCTTCCCCGGCCAGCTGTGGCCCCACCACTGCCCCTTACCTCCTCTTTTTTGACGGACTTGGCATTCCTCTGGATTACAAGCATCTGCCGGGCGACTTTCTCCGAGGTGGGTCCGGCCGCTGGGTTCCCATCGAAGAATTTGCTTTGGAAACCACGGACCTCAGACACCCAGTGTTTCTTGGTCATCGCCGTGCAGGCGGCCACGGGATCCGAGAAGTAGACCACCAGCCCTGCCGAGAAGGTCAGCAGCTCCGGGGAGGTGAGGTTGACCTCTCCAGACGTGGTCTTCCCTACCAGTTCAAAGACGTTTGCGGGCGAGAGGCACTGCAGAAGAGAAGGAGATGGACACGGTCAACACGGGTTCCGCCAGGTTGATTCCAAAATGGGTTTCAACCTTGGGTTGAAGGAGGCGCGGCGGCGCAGAGGTTAGGAGGCAGCATGGCAGGCTAGCTCTGCCCACTGCCAGGAGTTCGATCCTGACCGGCTCAAGGTCGACTCAGCCTTCCGTCCTGCCCAGGTCGGTAAAATGAGGACCCAGATTGTTGGGGGCAACAGGCTGACTCTGTAAACGGCTTAGAGAGGGCTGTCAAGCACTGTGAAGTGGTATATAAGTCTATGAGCTATTGCTTGGGAAGGAAGGAAGGAAGGAAGGAAGGAAGGAAGGAAGGAAGGAAGGAAGGAAGGAAGGAAGGAAGGAAGGTGAGAAGGAAGGAAAGAAGGAAGGAAGGAAAATAAGGAGAAGGAAGGAAACTGTGGTGGTGCACAGGAGTTCAGTCTTGATGAAGTTCAAGATTGATTCAGCCTTCCATCCTTCCAAAGTCGGAAAAATGAGGACCCAGATTGTTGGGGGCAAATAGGCTGTAAACTGCTTAGAGAGGGCTGTACAATCACTGTGAAGCGGGATATAAATCTAAGTGCTGTTCTATTGAATTAAACACCTCTGGAAGGCAGCATGGCAGACTAACTCTGTTCACTGCCGGGAGTTCGATCCTGACCTTAGAGAGGGCTGTAAAGCACTGTGGAGTGGGGTATAAGTCTGAGTGCTATTGCTTGGGAAGGAAGGAAGGAAGGAAGGAAGGAAGGAAGGAAGGAAGGAAGGAGGGAAGGAAGGAAGGAAAGGAAGGAAGGAAAGGAAGGAAAGGAAGGAAAGAAGGAAAGGAAGGAAGGAAAGAAGAAAGGAAGGAGGAAGGAGGAAGGAGGAAGGAAAGGAAGGCAGGCAGGAAGGAAAGGAAAGAAAGAAGGAAGGGAAAGAAGGAGGGAAGGAAAGAAGGAAGGAAAGAAAGAAGGAAAGGAAGGAAGGAAGGCAGGAAGGAAGGAAAGAAGGAAGGAAGGAAAGGAAGGAAGGAAGGAAATAAGAAAGGAAGGAAGGAAGGAAGGAAGGAAGGAAGGAAGGAAGGAAGGAAGGAAAGGAGGGAAGGAAGGCAGGAAGGAAGGAAAGAAGGAAGGAAGGAAGGAAAGAAGGAAGGAAGGAAGGAAAGAAGAAAGGAAGGAAGGAAGGAAGGAAGGAAGGAAGGAAGGAAGGAAGGATAGGAGTTCAGTCTTGATGAGGTTCAACATTGACTCAGCCTTCCATCCTTCCAAGGTGGGAAAAATGAGGACCCAGACTGACTCTGTAAACCGCTTAGAGAGGGCTGTACAAGCACTGTGAAGCAGGATATAAGTCTAAGTGTTGTTCTATGGGACTGAACATCTCTGGAGTATGTGGAGATAAGGTTACAGGGAGTTCTCGACCGATCAAAACTGAGCCCAAAATTTGTTCAGTGAGCTTTGCCCCCATTTTACAACTTTTCCGGCCACAATTTGTTAAACGAATCACTGCAGTGGATAACTTAGTCACACGGTTGCTAAGTGAATCTGGCTTCCCCATGGATTTCGTTTATCAGACAGTCGCAAAAGGGGAATCGCTCGACTCCCCCCCATCCCACCCCCAGGACGCTGCAACCATCGTAAGTAGGACTCAGTTGCCAAGCATTCGAATTCTGATCACGTGACCACGGGGGTGCTGCAACGGTCGTAAGTGTGAAAAGCGGTCCAAAGTCACTTCTTTCAATGCCACTGTGACTTTAAATGGCCGCTAAATGAACCGTCGTAAGTTGAGGACGGTCTGTATTGTGGAGAACAGCAGAGGACCGTACAAAATGAACACCAAGCAGGCCCAGCTGGTGTTTCTCCAACCGGACCGCTTAAAGGCAGGTTGACTTCGACTCCCAGAATTCCCCAGTCAGCAAAATAAGTAAGGTAAGTAAGTAAGTAAGTAAATAATAAACCCTACAGAAGAAGCACACTGAGGGAAGAAGGGAATTAAGACAAATTAAGGTGCAGGAACATCACGCTGATCCCAAAGTCCAATTCGATACAGAATCGAGCTGGAAGGGACCTTGGAGGTCTTCTAGTCCAACCCCCTGCTCAACCAGGAGACCCTTGCAGAATAACAGAGTTGGAAGGGACCTTTAAGATCATCTAGTCTAACCCCCTGCTCAGGCAGGAAACCCTATACCATTTCAGACAAGTGGCTATCCAGTTTCTTTTTAAAAGCTTTCAGTGATGGAGCACCACAACTTCTGGTGGCAAGCTGTTCCACTGGTCGATTGTTCTCACTGTCAGGAAAGTTCTCCTTAGTTCCAGGTTGCTTCTCTCCTTCATGAGTTTCCCTCCGTTGCTTCTTCTCCTGCCTTCAGGGGCTTTGGAGAATAGCTTGACAACCCCCCTCTTCCTTGTGGCAGCCCCTCAAATACTGGAATAACTGCTACCATATCATAACCTAATCCTTCTTTGTCATGGTTTTCCCATCCTGCTGGGAAAAGTGGACCACCGAAAGAAAGCAAAAATGCATGTTTTTGATTGGTGATGCTGGATAAAGTTGCAGACAATTGGACTTGGATGTTGAGCAGATATTGTGGAGAAGGCAGGACAAGAAGCAACGGATGGAAACTCACCAAGGAGAGAAGCAACCTGGAACTAAGGAGAAACTTCCTGACAGTTAGAACAATTAACCAGTGGAACAGCTTGCCACCAGAAGTTGTGGCTACTCCTTCCCTGGAGGATTTTAGGAAGAGATTGTCTCACATTGTATAAGGTCCCTTGCTTGAGCGGGGGGCTGGACTAGAAGACCTCCAAGGTCCCTTCCAACTCTATTCTGATTGAACTACCGTCTGAATTGGTATAGGGTCTCCTGCTTCAGCAGGGGGTTGGACTAGAAGACCTCCAAGGTCCCTCCCAGCTGTGTCCTGATTCTGATTCTGAAGCCTAGCAGGTTCTGACGAGAATGAATACAAAGGAGAATCAAAAGCGATCCGATTAGTGTCACTCAAATCTCAGCAACTCGAAGAGGGGTGGACTTTGACTTCCAGAATTCCCCAGCCAGCGAAAGCTGGCTGGGGAATTCTGGGAGTCAAAGTCCACCCCACTCCAAGTTGCTAAGCTGGAGAAACATTGAACTGAACAACAAACACTCCAGAGGAAAAACTTGTGGTCTAATCTGGAGAGCGGTTAATGGTTCCCCGGATTCCTGCTCAGTCTGAAGTGCTTGCACAGAGTTTATGCAAATAATACACCAGTCCCTGCCGGAAATAATAAACCTGCTCCAGTTTCCTTCCTGTAAATGGGAGGTGTAAATAATCAGCTTGGAAGGGTGACAGCCAGGCCATTTAGAGAGAACTGCCATGTAAATGTAATATTGGAAAATTAATAAAAAACTTGGGGGGAAAAATAGAGAGAACTGCCAGAGTTATAACGAAGAAAAACATCCTCATCCAGGCTGTCAACAAAGGCACCCAGGGCTTGCTCTGGATTTCCTGCTCCCCTTCTCTCTCTGGGATCCCCCCCAAAATAACTAAGACACTGGCAGCAGAGGTAGCCCCAGTCCTCGCCTTTCCGACCAGAATATTGATTGATTGATTGATCGATCGATCGAATTGATTTGCCACCCGCCTCGTAGCCAGTGATCCTGCCCCTAAGCCAGGCAGTTGTTAAGCAAGCATCGTCCCGTTTTACGGCCTTTGTTTTTTGGGCCAGGGTCGTTAAACGAGTTGCTGCCATTGTTAAGCGAAACGCGCCGTCGTTAAGCGAAACTGGCTTTTCCTGTTGACTTAGTTCGAAAGAATCCAGCTGGGGAGGTTACCAATGGTGATCACATGATCCAAGAAAGGGCAGCTGCCTTCAGCTGTTATTTATTTACTGTATTTTCTGGCGTATAAGGCGACTCGGCGTATAAGACGACTCCCGACCGACGCCGATTTCCATGCCTAGAAAGTCGTCTTATTCGCCGGAAACTACTGTAATTTCCAGCATATAAGATGACTCGGCGTATAAGACAACCCCCGACTTCGGCACCGATTTCCACGCTTTGGAAAGTCGTCTTATACACCGGAAAACACAGTATTTATTGTTTTAGACATAAATAAACTGTCCTAAGTACATGCCAGTTGCCAGTTGCCAAGTGCTCGAAGCTTTCATTCCATAATCGTGGGGATGCTGCGACGGTCGTATCATAATAATTATCATTATCATTATTATTATTTTGCAATTGACTAATGGCGAATCTGTCGATGCCAATGGTGTTCACGTGGTGCTCCAGTTGTTTTGGGATTGCACCCAAGGCGCCTAGTACCAATAGTAATAGGTGCCTTGGGTGCAATCCCAAACAACTGGAGCACCACTTGAACACCATTGGCATTGACAGATTCGCCATTAGTCAATTGCAAAAGGCGGCCTTACTAGGAACTGCTTCC
Source organism: Crotalus helleri (assembly GCA_024509115.1). NCBI lineage: Eukaryota > Metazoa > Chordata > Lepidosauria > Squamata > Viperidae > Crotalus > Crotalus helleri. The sequence goes on along the minus strand of JAKSXO010000035.1, from coordinate 3,361,797 downwards.
ATCTTGTGACGATATCTGTAATACCATCAAACATCCACATCTTCCTATCCCAGGTCCTGGGTAAGGACTCGATAGGTAGACAAAATGCCAAATCCAGTCTGAACATCTGGCTGACCATGCGATGATCATCAATAATAATAATAATAAAGGCTTCTGGTTCCGGTTTGCGGCGGTGCGGTCGAGAGAAGGGAGTCGTCCCTTTGCCGATCGAGTTTCCCCTGCCGGTAGACCCCTTAGATTGAGGGTCGAAAAGACGCTCTGGAGGAGCGTCTACCATTGAGGAGATTTCTTGGATAGTTGCAGAGGAGTGGCAGCGTCCTCTGTGCACCAAGTATCTCCTTTGGGCCGACGGGGTAAAGATCGGCCAGTAAAATGGCCAATCATTTAGCTGCACCAACTGCAAGCCACAAGATCAGCTAAGCAAACTTGAGAACCACCTGTTAGAGGCACCTAGCTAGAATTTGGAATTCTGATCCTGCCTTAGGCACGGATCCTGGCTGAGTCTGGCCCAGTTATTCATGCATGCTCAGCACCAGGAAAAAAAAAAAAGGCGAGCAGGGCAAAACCACTTTGCAGATGGTGAGAAAACCGCATGGACTTGTCCGGGCACTTGCTTGGAATCACGGCTGACTTGAGGTTTGCAGAAATTTGTCACAGCGACAGGCTTCAGGTCTGCCCAGCCTGGCAGATCAGGCTGCCCAGGATGGCACAGCCAAGATTGGCAAGCCACGAAGGTTGCCCACCGCTAACCGAAGCCAGGCGGATCCAGTTAATCAATGGTGTGCACTGTTCTGCACACGGTTTCCAAACGTTTTGCGACTGGAGGGACTGGAGGAGAAAGGAATCAAAGCACGTTTGAGGGTCAGGACTGGATCTGAGCAAGGGTTGGCATGGGGCAAAGGGGCAAAGGGGGCACGGGGGGGGGGGGAAACCCAGGTAGAACAGCCCATCAACGTTTTGCCTCTTTTCTTGGTGTGTCCGGCCACCAGCTGGACCATTTGACTGCATCTTGTGCTCCTTATCAGCCCAGCAGAATTGACCCTGCCCGGGGCATTCCCTCCTGCAAAGGACCCTCCAGGGTGGGGGTCTGGGTACTTCTGGGTTCGACTGCGAAAGATCTGATTTTCTTGCTAAGGTGGGCCAAGACTGTGGCTGGGACAGGGTGGGACGCTGGGAGAGGCGGTTCCAGCCACCTGCCTTCCGCTGAACCCCCTTTTCTTGGCACGAGGGAAGGGAAGGGGGAAGGAGAGGAGGGAAGGGAAGACAAGAAAGTCAATGGATGAAGAAGGGAAGAAAGGAAAGGGGAAGGAGAGGAGGAAAGGAGGAAAAGAAAAAGTAATGGATGAAGAAGGGGAAAGGAGAAGAGGAAGGAGTAAATGGATGAAGCGGGGAAGAAAGGAAGGGGAAAGGAGAAGAGGAAAGGGAAGAAGGGAAAAAGTAATGGATGAAGAAGGGAAGGGGAAAGAGAAAAGGAAAAGGGAGTAAATGGATGAAGAAGGGAAGGGGAAAGGAGAAGAGGAAAGCAAAGAAAAGGAAGTAAATGGATGACGAAGGAAAGCAAAGCAAAACAAGAAAAAGTCCTCTCTCTTTCTCTCTCCCTCCCTCCCTCTTTCTTTCTTTCTTTCTTTCTTTCTTTCTTTCTTTCTTTCTTTCTTTCTTTCTTTCTTTCTTTCTCTTTTTTCTTTCTTTCTTTCCCTCTCTCCCTCCCTTTCTTTCTTCCTCCCTCCTTCCCTCTTCCTTCCTTCCTTTCTTTCTTTCTCTCTCTCTCTTTTTCTCCCTCCCTCCCTCCCTCCCTCTTTCTTTCTTCTTTCTTTCTTTCTTTCTTTCTTTCTTTCTTTCTTTCTTTCTTTCTTTCTTTCTCTCTTTCTTCCTCCCTCCCTCTCTCCCTCTTTCTTCCTTTCTTTCTTCCTCCCTCCCTCCCTCTTTCTTTCTTTCTTTCTTTCTTTCTTTCTTTCTTTCTTTCTTTCTTTCTTTCTTTCTTTCTTTCTTTCTTTCTTTCTTTCTTTCCTTCCTTCCCTCCCTCCCTCTCTCCCTCCCTCCCTCCCTCCCTCTCTCTCTCTCTCCCCCTTCTCTGTCTCTCTTCCAACCGAAACACTTTCCTCTCTTGGGCACAAACATTGTGCAACCCATCTGGGCGAGGATCTGCCTGCCAGCCTCCTGCACTCAGCTCCTAGGAACGCAAGGCAACTCCCGGCATTTTCCTTCAAGGCTTCTCGCTCAAGTGATATTTCCAGTTTTTCCCGTGCAGAGACGGCCTGAGAACTTTTCCTGCCTTGGCTTCGTACCAGGATTTTCCAACTTTAAGAGGGGGGGACTTCGACTCCCAGAATTCCCCAGCCAGCTCTGGGAGTCAAAGTCCCCCCCCCTTAATGTTTCCAAGATTGGTAAACCCTCCTATGTAGGCAGAAATGAGCAAGCTTGGGCGGTTCCTGGTTGCAAAGTGAAAGCATTCCCAAAGATTCCCGTCCCTGGAATTATTTTCTCCAACTCACGACCTTCTCCGTCTCGCCCCCCTACCCAGGAGACCCTCTCCTCACAATTTCATTTGGCCCTTTGCCCGTCGGATAAAAATGCTGACTTTTGGCCAAACTCTGCATCTTCTCTCTTTAACTGATCCTGATTTGGGGGAAATTCCTGCGTTTTGATAGCTTCCTCAACCTGCAGGAGTTTGGGCTGACAATGGCCATAGGCCCCATATGTTTGGGGGAGACTAGTATAGTTTGCTCTTTGGCAAAATACCATTTGTCTGAAATGGTGTAGTAGGGTTTCCTGCTTGAGCAGGGGGTTGGACTAGATGACCTACAAGGTCCCTTCCAACTCGGTTTAGAGAGTGCTTGCACTTAAAGCAGTATATAAGTCTCATAAATAAATAAATAAATATTCTATTCTGTTCTATTCTATTCTGTATTTCTATTCTATTCTATATTTTATTATTCTATTCTATATTTTATTATTCTATTCTATATTTTATTATACTATTCTATTCTATTCTATTCTGTATTTCTATTCTATTCTACTCTATTCTATTCTGTATTTTATTATTCTATTCTATATTTTATTATTCTATTCTATTCTGTATTTCTATTCTATTCTACTCTATTCTATTCTGTATTTTATTATTCTATTCTATTCTATATTTTATTATTCTATATTTTATTATACTATTCTATTCTATTCTGTATTTCTATTCTATTCTACTCTATTCTATTCTGTATTTTATTATTCTATTCTATTCTATATTTTATTATTCTATTCTATATTTTATTATTCTATTCTATTCTGTATTTCTATTCTACTCTACTCTATTCTATTCTGTATTTTATTATTCTATTCTATTCTATATTTTATTATTCTATTCTATATTTTATTATACTATTCTATTCTATATTTCTATTCTATTCTACTCTATTCTATTCTGTATTTTATTATTCTATTCTATTCTATATTTTATTATTCTATTCTATATTTTATTATACTATTCTATTCTATATTTCTATTCTATTCTACTCTATTCTATTCTGTATTTTATTATTCTATTCTATTTTACTCTATTCTATTCTGTATTTTATTATTCTATTCTATTCTATTCTATTCTATTCTATTCTATTCTATTCTATTCTATTCTATTCTATTCTATTCTATTCTATTCTTCTATTCTATTCTGTATTTCTATTCTATTCTACTCTATTCTATTCTGTATTTTATTATTTATTCTATTCTATTCTATTCTATTCTAATGTTACTATTCTATTCTATTCTATTCTATTCTATTCTATTCTATTCTATTCTATTCTATTCTATTCTATTCTATTCTATTCTATTCTATTCTATTCTATTTCCCTAATTTATAACCCTTTGTTTAGTGGCCATTCAAAGCTACACCAGCACTGAAAAAAACTGACTTACAACAGACCCTCACACATATGACCACCACATCCTCAGGGCCACAGATCAACATTCAGGGCTTAGCAAACCAACATGTACACAGGTCATCCTCCAACTCACGATCAAAATTGAGCTCAAAATTTCCATTGCTGAGGGAGACAGTTCTAAAGTGATTTTTGCCCCATCTTACGACCTTCCTCGCCACACTTGGTAAGCGAATCACTGCAGTTTTTAAATGAGTCACATGGTTGTTAAGTGAACCCGGTTTCTGCCTTGACTCTGCTTGTCAGACGGTCACAAAAGGAGGATCCCTGCGACCGTCGTAAACACAAGTCAGTTGCCAAGTGTCTGAATTTCGATCACGTGACTCTGGGGGAGGCGACGAAGGCCGTAACTGTGAAAAACGGTCGTAAGTCACTTTTTTTTCAGTGCCGTTGTAACGTTGAACGGTCAGTAAATGAATCGTTGTAAATCGAGGATGACCTGTATTTGTGACGGTCGCAGCATCCCGGGCTGATGTGATCATCATCTGCGACTTTCCCAGCCAGCTTCCGACAAACAAAGTCAACATGGGAAGCCTCATTCGCTTAACGACTGCACGATTCACTTAACAACGGTGGCCAAAAAGGTGGTAAAACAGGGCACCCCTCACTTAAAAACCGCCTCGCTGGGGAATGGAAACTCTGATCTCAACAGTGGTCATAATCTGAGGACTATGTGGTGACATCGTGGTTGGGGTGACTGGCTCCATCGTATGGCCTCCACATCACCCTCTCGAGAGACAACACACACACACCCAAGATGACGCACAAAAATGGAAGGACATTTTTTTAGATTCCCACAACAGACGAACAGCTGCAGAATTTGAAGGAGTCTGCAGAGAAGGCTAAACCAGGGGTAGGCAACCTCAGCTCTTTCATGACTCGTGGACTTCAACTCCCAGAATTCCTGAGCCAGCATGGGGGAACTATGGCCCCCTCATGACTCGTGGACTTCAACTCCCAGAATTCCTGAGCCAGCATGGCTCAGCTTGGAAACCTCTCTCTTTCCCCTCAGCATGGCTGGCTCAGGAATTCTGGGAGTTGAAGTCCACGAGTCATAAAAGAGCCAAGGTTGCCTACCCCTGCCGTAGACCAGGGGTGAGGAACCTTGGCTCTTTTATGACTGGTGGACTTCAACTCCCAGAATTCCTGAGCCAGCCATGCTGAGGGGAAAGGGAGAGGTTTCCAAGCTGAGCCAGGCTAGCTCAGGAATTCTGGGAATTGAAGTCCAGACACACCAAGGTTGGGAAGCACTACCTCAGACTGTATTTTTTTCTTCCTAATAACAGCAAATTCTTGCCTCAAGAAACAAATATGCTTGTTAACACAGATTGCCAGTAGAATAAAACTTTCTGGGTATAGGCCAGGGATAGGCAACCTTGGCTCTTTTATGACTCGTGGACTTCAACTCCCAGAATTCCTGAGCCAGCCATGCTGAGGGGAAAGGGACAGGTTTCCAAGCTGAGCCATGTTGGCTCAGGAATTCTGGGAGTTGAAGTCCACGAGTCATAAAAGAGCCAAGGTTGTCTACCCCTGGTCTATATTATGGGTGTCCAACCATGGGAACTTTAAAACTTTGGATGTCAACTCCCAGAATTCCTGAGCCAGCCATGCTGAGGGAAAAGGGAGAAGTTTCCAAGGTGAGCCAGGCTGGCTCAGGAATTCTGGGAGTTGAAGTCCACCAGTCATAAAAGAGCCCAGGTGGCCTACCCCTGACCTATACTATACCTATACAGAAACCTATTCTGAAATTTGTTTTTTTAAATCCTGAGATTTGTTTTTTAAATTTGTTTTTAAATCTAAGATCTGACTTGATTTCAAGTGAGAAGACTAAAATAACACAAGTAACATTTAATGTTTTTAGGGACTAATTTTGGCGTTCACCACTGCAATGGGAGTGATGTCGATCTGAGGGAATTATATTGCTATTTCCTGGTCTATACAGGTAGTCCTAGACCATAGGTAGGCAACCTTGGTTATTTGTGACTCGTGGACTTCAACTCCCAGAATTCCTGAGCCAGCATGGCTCAGCTTAGAAACCTCTCCCTTTCCCCCCCCTCAGCATGGCTGGCTCAGGAATTCTGGGAGTTGAAGTCCACAAGTCATAAAAGAGCCAAGGTTGCCTACCCCTGGGCTAAACGGACTACTTTGATTAAAGCAAAAAAGACAATTAGTTTTATTTCTCCTTGGAAACCACTTCTGGACTTTGTGCTTGAGGTGGGGAAAAAATGAAACTTTGATTTGGGGTTTTCACTGTCAGATAGCTTTGTTGTTCTAGAAATGGCTAGTTTATATTATTACGTAAAAAAAAGTTGAGGTTTGATTTGATTATTCTCCTACATACCAAAGGGAGTCGGACGTAAACACCATTTCTTTCTTTTTACCGTTTTCCCTTCCCTTAGACTAGAACAACAGTTGGAAGGGACCTTGTAGGTCATCTAGTCCAACCCCACCTCAAGCAGGAGACCCTACGCCACCTTCTCCCTCCCCTATTTTTCCTACTGTTTCCTTTTGTATTTTTGTATTTTATATTATAAACTAATTTTAAAAACAGGGAGAGAGACTGCCTCCTCTTGATTTCAGCCCTCAGCCCATTTCTTTGTTCTAGGACTAGATGAAACCTCCTTCTGGGGTCTGCCAGCCAGCCCCCGAACCCCCCTCCCCCTCTTATCCGGTGACGGTTTTTCCAACTAACGCAATTGCAAAACTCCCCCAAAACATTCAAAAGCAGAAGTTTCTCTGCGCCGCGACTTCCTTGCTCTTGGTGCCTCTGACGAAGCTCACCAAACTTGCCTGTTTGAGTCGCTGGGATGCGGATGAGAATCCCGCGGATTTGGGGGCCGTTGTAGATTAAGACCCCGCTCTTTCTATAGGGCCCCCTATAAGGAGAAGTTTCGTGACGGGGAGAACAATTAAACCAGTGGAACGACTTCCCTCCAGAAGTTGTGAATGCTCCAACACTGGAAGAGAGACCGGACAGCTATTTGTCCGGCATGTTATAAGGATTCCTATCTTAGCAGGAGGGGCTGGACTAGAAGACCTCCGAGGTCCCTTCCAAATCTGTTCTTCTGTATTGTTTTGGAACGGTCATGCAGATGGAGGAGGTATGAACCCAGCTGGCCCGGGCGAGGGGCAGCCTTAAGGTGCCTGGGCTCCCACGGGCACAGCCTGTCACCAAAGCTAGGAAATTCGGGGGTGTCGGGGGTGGAGGTCAGCAAAGCCAGGCCCAAGTCCCACTCCCCACTTCTCTTCCCCTGTGCCTCTTTCTCTCCTTTAAGCAGCTGCAGCTGCTGCTGGTCTTGCTGAGACCGCTGTCCCTTCCTGCCCGGCGCCCCAGCCCTTTGCACCCAGGCTGGAGTTTGACCCAGGCTTTCCAGCGGCAGGGAGGACCCCGCCCGCCCGCCCGCCCGCCTGCTAGCCCCACACGGTACCTTTTCACACGGCACGGCCGAGCACTGCACCCGGGACCTTGCAATATTTAACAGGGCATCCACCGAGCGACGGGGCAGGGCGCCTTCTCGGCTGTCAGACAGGAGCGCCCAGAGCTCCTGCACAGCTGGCTCCTGCGGGGGCTCCGGCAGGGCGGCCCCCAGCAGGCAGAGGAGCACCAGGACCACCTGGGTGGGACTCATGGCTGGGCAGGAGGGCTCGGCTGCCAAGGCTGCTGCCACAGGTGTCTTCGTCTTCTCGGCCCTGGGAAGTTTGGAACAGGTGCCTGGGCGCTGAGGTCTCCAGCTGCTGCTGCTGGTGCTGCGGCTGCGGCTGGGCTCAGGTGATTGGCTCAGGGTGGAATTGCCCCAGGTTAACCATTCCACAAAACCTGTCTGGCTCCACCGAGCCCCTGCCCAGATGGGAGGGCAGGCCTTGGCCAGGGGGAGCAGGCGAGGTGGGGCCAGGAGGGCCAGGAGCAGGAGGCAGGGCGGCCGGCCAGCAAAGCCGCAAGGAAGGGAAGGGAAGGAAAGGCGCCCAGGTCTTGCTCAAGCCCCTGAGCTCATCCCGTGGAGGGTGGCAGGGGCGGGGGGGCTCTTTCCTAACCCGGGCAGGGAAAATCCCTTTGCAAGCCAGGTTGAGTCATGTGGACGGGGCTTTTTTTTTTTTTTTTGGAGGGGCTGGGAATGTTTAGAAGAACTGTTGGATCAGTGAAAGGATGCCGGTGCTGCCAGAATTTGGGTGCCGGTTCTGATGGAGAAGCATGGACTGTGTGTGTGAGATTTCAACACTGGCAGTTTTTAAGAAGAGACTGGACAGCCGTTTGTCAGAAATGGTACCGGGTCTCCTGCCTGAGCATGGGGTTGGACTAGATGACCTCCAAGGTCCCTTCCCGCTCTATTACCCCACGAGGGTCTCCTGCCTGAGCAGGGGGTTGGACAAAATGACCTCCAAGGTCCCTTCCCGCTCTATGACTCCACGAGGGTCTGCTGCCTGAGCAGGGGGTTGGACTAGATGACCTCCAAGGTCCCTTCCCGCTCTATTACTCCACGAGGGTCTCCTGCCTGAGCAAGGGGTTGGACTAGATGACCTCCAAGGTCCCTTCCCGCTCTATTACTCCACGAGGGTCTCCTGCCTGAGCAGGGGGTTGGACTAGATGACCTCCAAGGTCCCTTCCAGCTCTATTACTCCACGAGGGTCTCCTGCTTGAGCAGGGGGCTGGACTAGATGACCTCCAAGGTCCCTTCCAGCTCTATTACTCCACGAGGGTCTCCTGCCTGAGCAGGGGGTTGGACTAGATGACCTCCAAGATCCCTTCCCGCTCTATTACTCCACGAGGGTCTCCTGCCTGAGCAGTGGGTTGGACTAGATGACCTCCGAGGTCCCTTCCCACTCTATTACTCCACGAGGGTCTCCTGCCTCAGCAGGGGGTTGTACTAGATGACCTCCAAGGTCCCTTCCAGCTCTATTACTCCACGAGGGTCTCCTGCCTGAGCAGGGGGCTGGACTAGATGACCTCTAAGGTCCCTTCCAGCTCTATTACTCCACGAGGGTCTCCTGCCTGAGCAAGGGGTTGGGCTAGATGACCTCCGAGGTCCCTTCCAGCTCTATTACTCCACAAGGGTCTCCTACCTGAGCAGGGGGTTGGACTAGATGACCTCCAATGTCCCTTCCAACTCTATTACTCCACAAGGCTCTCCTGCCTGAGCAGGGAAGTGAAATGTTTTCAAGGGAAAAACCAAGAAACTCCAATTGCCTTTTGGAAAAAATCCCTTTGGGGGCACCCATGACCTGGATAACTGACAGTCTCCATAAATATTGAGGTGGGATCGACTTTTTAGTGGAGGCTAAAATATACAAGAAACAGTTGTATCTAGTCCAATGAAGAGAAGGACGAGGGGGGACAGGATAGCACTGTTCCAATATCTCAGGGGCTGCTCCAAAGAAGAGGGAGTCAAGCTATTCTCCAAAGCGCCTGAAGGCAGGACAAGAAGCAACGGAGGGAAACTCATCAAGGAGAGAAGCAACCTAGAACTAAGGAGAAACTTCCTGACAGTGAGGACAATTAACCAGGGGAACAGCTTGCCACCAGAAGCTGTGGGTGCTTCATCACTGGAGGTTTTAAAGAGAAGACTGGACAGCCATTTGTCTGAAATGATATATAGGTTCTCCTGCTACACCAGGGGGTTGGGCTAGATGACCTCCATGGTCCCTCCCGGCTCTATTATTCTCTTTCTGTTATTCAGCCGGCCGTTGGGTTCAACCTGGGCTTTTCCCTTCCTTGGGTTCCTCAGGAGGAGAGACTGCAGGATTTGACTCATCCGAATGGTTTCCGTTTGAACCACAAGATGACACAAGGCTTTTTTGGCTTCTGGGTGCGAAACCCGACCCTTGTTGAATCACCCAGACACCTTTCCACAGCAGGCAGGGGAGGGGTCAGGCCGATGGGCTCTGCAGCTGCCAGGAGGGCTCTGGCGTCTAAAGACAGACAGTCCCTCAACTTACAAGCATTCATTTAGCGACCGAAGTTTCAGTGGCCCTGAAAAAAATGGCTTACGGCCTGTCCTTGCACTTACGACCCTTGCCGAAGCCCTAGGATCACATGGTCGAGATTTGGGTGCTTGGTGACCCGTATTTACAACGGTTGCAGCGTCTCAGGGTCACGTGATCCCCGTTTGGGACCCTCCTGCCAGCTTCCAACCAGGAAATTCAACAGGGAGGGTCTGGATTCGCTTAACGACTGCACAATAGGACCACAGTGATTTCCTTAATAACAATCATGTGATTCGTTTAACCGCTGCACAAATTCACTGAACAGCTGTGGGAAAAGGAGGTTTATAAAATCAACCCGGAGTCTCTCAATAACCACCTCGCTTAGCGACGGGAATTCTGCCCCATTTCCAGTCATAACTAGAGGACTTGCAGGAGGGCTTGGGAATCCAAAAACTGGGTTTGTTCTTGGCTTAAGGAAGATGTCAGAGCATGCACTAACTTATTGCGCTGAGATAACTCAGGAATAAACACAGTAAACAGTGGTTTATATTAAATGGTGGTTTATCTTACACTAGCTACAATATCATACAATGGGAACAATATACATACATGTGCTAATACAGCAGGATCCAACAAGCCACAATTACAGCAGGAAACGGAAGAGAGAGAACACATCAGTAGAGCCTTCCCTTTTATACAAGGCTCTTAAAGAGACACAGACCCTGCTGAGTCATTCCCATCATTACATTACATTTTACATCCCACACTACATAAGCTGGTTAGCTGCCAAATTAATACCTTGACAAAAGACAAACCACATTTCCTTGGTTGATGCTGGAGACCCTGCATAGCCCTGATTTTCAGTGGGTGTCTGTGACTTTTCCAGGCTGGAACGAAGATGCAGAACCAAAACAGATCCCCCCAAAAATCATACAGATGGTCCTTGAGTTACAACTACAATGGCTAAACGAGACAAATGTTTAGTGAGTTTTGCCCCGTTTTATGATTTTTCTTGCCTCTGTTGTTAAGTGAGTCACACAGTTGTTAAACGAATCGGGCTTCCCCCGTTGACTTTTGTTTGTCAGACGGTCACAAAAAGGAGATCACGTGATACCAGGGACCCTGCGACCATCATAACTCTTGAGTCAGTGGCCAAGTGTCCGAATTTTGATCACGTGATGCTGCAATGGTTGCAAATGTGAAAAAAACAGTCATGTCATATTTTTGAGTGCTGTTGTAACTTTAAACAGTCACTAAATGAACTGTTGTAAGTAGGGACTACCTATACCGGGGGGTGGGGAACCTTGACTCTTTTATGACTGGTGGACTTCAACTCCCAGAATTCCTGAGCCAGCCATGCTGAGGGGAAATGAAGAGGTTTCCAAGCTTAGCCAGGCTGGCTGAGGAATTCTGGGAGTTGAAGTCCACCAGTCATAAAAGAGCCACGATGGCCTACCCCAGCCCTAGACCAGGGGTGGGGAACCTTGTCTCTTTTATAACTGGTGGACTTTAACTCCCAGAATTCCTCAGCCAGCCTCCATTTTGTTTGTTAGATTTAAGAGAGGAGTCTTCAAACTAGGCTCTTTTATGACTCGTGGACTTCAACTCCCAGAATTCCTGAGCCAGCATGGGAGAAACTTTGGCCCTTTCATGACTGGTGGACTTCAACTCCCAGAATTCCTGAGCCAGCATGGCTCAGCTTGGAAGCCTCTCCCTTTCCCCTCAGCATGGCTGGCTCAGGAATTCTGGGAGTTGAAGTCCACCAGTCATAAAAAAGCCAAGGTTGGCTACCCCAGTCTATACAATACAGGGAGTCCTCGACATACATCGACAATTCAGCCTGCAATTTCCATTACTAAGCGGGACATTCCTTAAGTGAGTTTTTCCCCATTTTACGACCTTCCTTCCCACGGTTGTTAAGTGAATCACTGCAGTGGTTAAGTGAGTCGCACAGTCGTTAAGCGGATCTGCCTCTGCCCATTGACTTTGCTGGTCAGGTCACAAAAGGGGATCATGTGACCTGGGGGATCAATACGAGTCCGTGGCCGAGCGTCTGAGTTACAATCACGTGACCACGGGGAGGGCGCAGCAGTCGTAAGTGTGAAAAACGGTCCTATGTCGCTTTTTTCAGGGCCATCGTAACTTGGGACAGTCACTAAACGAAGCGTTGTAAGTTGAGGACTCCCTGCATTCAAAAAGAGAAGGATCAGAGACTGGGATCTGTTCCCCACAGCTGGGGGGAGCTTGTTAAGAGTAAGGTCAGCCTTTCCCAATTAGGCTCCCCGGAAATTGGACTAAAAAGCCCATCGTCCCCAGCCCAAAGAGTAGTCTTAGGGTTCCTTCTCCCAGGAAGGGCTGGTTGGCCTTTTAAAAATCCCGATATAGCCCTTGACTTGCAACGATCCGTTTAGTGACCGTTAGTGAAAAAAGGGACTTAGGGCCGCTTTTCACACTTGAGGCTTCTTCATGGTCACGTGATCAAAATTCGAACTCTTGGCCCCTGGCTCGTATCTATGACGGTCGCAGACAAGTCAATAGGGAACCCAGATTCACTTAACAACCGCGTTACTAACCGAACCATTGCAGCAACTCGCTGAACAGGTCGTAAAATGGGGCAAAACTCACTTAACGTGTATCTCGCTTAGCAACAGAAATTTTGTGCGCCATTGTGGTCGTAGGCCAAGGGCTCCTTTCCTTCTTTCTTTTTCGTCGTCTTCAGGGATGTCCGGAGCTCTTACTTGGGCTTCCTGTGGCCTGTGGTGAGTTCCAAGTGCGTTGGACATAAATCTCCATCACAATGAGGTGCCAGCATACAATTCACACAACGAAAAGGTACACACACACACACAAAAAAGACCAGCAGAGCTTTGATCAAACCATTGTGGCCAATAATTCTGGGTCCAGCACGTTTGAAGAGTATAGGTAGTTCTTGACCAATTGCTTTTAGTGTCCATTCAAAGATAATAATAACAATAATAGTAATAGTAATAATAATAATAAAAAAAACTACGCTACTCGGAACATCTTACATTTTAAGGAAGTACCTGGTTGATAGCTAGGATGCTGGCAGCAGCCCGTGTCAACCATCAGCGCCAGTCAATTTGAATGTTCAGTTGTCCGAGGTTCACATCTAATTAATAATAATAATAACAACAACAACAATAATAATGTTGGAAGGGAACTTGGAGATCATCCAGTCCAGCCCCTGCTCAGGCAGGAAACCCTAGACTATTTCTCCTTAAAAACTTCCAGTGTTGGAGCATTCACAGCTTCTGGAGGCAGATTGTTCCATTGGTTAATTGTTCTCACTGTCAGGAAGTTTCTCCTTAGTTCTAAGGTTGCTTCTCTCTTTGGTTAGTGTCTATCCGTTGCTTCTGGTCCTGCCTTCAGGCGCTTTGGAGAATAGCTTGACTTCCTTGGGGCAGCCCCTGGGATATTGGAACACTGCTATCCTGTCCCCCCTCGTCCTTCTCTTCATTAAACTAGACATCCCCAATTCTAGCAGCCGTTCCTTATATGTTTTAGCCTCCAATCCCCTGATCATCTTTGTTGCTCTTCTCTGCACTCTTTCCAGAGTCTCAGCCTCTTTTTTACATCGTGGTGACCAAAACTGGATGCCGGATTCCAAGTGTGGCTTTACCAAGGCCTTGTAAAGTGGTATTAACTCTTCACGTGATCTTGATTCTGTCCCTCTGTTAATGCAGCCCAGCACTGTGTTGGCCTTTTTGGCAGCTGCAGCACACGGCTGACTCCTATTTAAGTGATTGTCCACTAGGACTCCGAGATCCCTCTCACAGTTCCTACTATTGAGCAAGGTACCCCCTATACTATACCTGTACATTTGGTTTTTCTTGCCTAAATGTAGGACAGACAAAAGAACTTACAACACAGCTCTGAAATTCTGTTGCTCCCCACACCGGCCACGTGACAGCCTTCTGGGCATTCAGCAACCACCCCCAAAGTCCCGTAACCACAATTTACGACACTCTTTTCTCTCCAAAATTGGCTTTGGGCAAAAAAAAGGGCCATATAGAACAAAGGATTTGTGTAACAACCACCACATTTGCATCTAACAACCTCCCTGTTTAGCAATTAGAAATTCTGGTCCCCCTCGCAGGCATAAGCTGAAGACAGCCTGCCTGGCTGAGGACCCCCTTCACCCTCCTGAAAGACCTGGCAAAGCTGGCTGGGGAATTCTGGGAATTGCAGTCCACCCCGCTTAATGTTGCCACGGTTCAGAAACACTGGTATACAGGTAGTCCTCGGCTTACAATTCGTTCAGTGACCGTTTGACGTTACAACAGCATGGAAAAAAGGACTTAGGACCGTTTTTCACGCTGATGACTGTTGCGGCATCCTTCGAGTCACGTGATCAAAATTCGGACACTTGGCAACTGGCTTGTACTTATGACAGTTGCAGCGTCCCAGGGAATCACGTGATCCCCTTTTGCGACCATCTGACCAGCAAAGCCAATGGGGGAAGCCAGATTAACTCAACAACTGTGTCACTAACTGAACAATTGCAGTGATTTACTTCATAACGGTCGCCAGAAAGGTCGTAAAATGGGGACAAAACTCACTTAACGACTGTCTCGCTCAGCAATGGAAATTTCAGACTCCGCTGTGGTCGTAAAGCGAGGACGACCTGTAATTTAAATTCCTGCCCTGAACGGAGGTGGAGATGGCCTCCACTTGTCCCAACAAAATCTGGATTTGGCCATTCTGAGGTCCCCGAAGTTGTGTTGACTTTGCAACCCAAAGGTCTTCCAAATCCAAGCTCTTGTCTCCTTCTCTGTGTGAGAAAAGTCTCGGAAACGTTAGGTGTGAAAGTCCCAGATCCCAAGGCTCACTTTCCCACTTAGACTTCACCCGATTTGGAAGGGTTTTTATGCAGCAACAAAACAGAGAATTGATTCCGCTCGGCTGGTTTTAATTCCACCCCACCCTGGAGATAATTATCCTTTGCAGAAACAGCTCTGGCCCGACCTGGGTTTCCAGAAATTGTGGAGGTGTGGCTGTTCTCACTTACTCACACACAGAAAGCTGATCTTTTTGCAGGATGAAAAAAAATGAACCTGGCATTAGAGAGTGGAAGTACAGATAATCTGTGACTTACGATCACATCTGAATAACAGAATGACAGAATCGGAAGGGATCGTGGAGGTCTTCTAGTCCAACCCCCTGCTCAGGCAGGAAACCCTCAACTATTCCGGACAAATGTTTGTCCGGTCTCTTCTTAAAACCCCCCAGTGATGAAGCATTCACAACTTCTGGTGGCAAGCTGTTCCACTGGTTAATTGTCCTCCCTGTTAGGAAGTTTCTCCTTAATTCCAGGTTGCTTCTCTCCTTGATTAGTTTCCATCCGTTGTTTCTTGTCCTGCTTTCAGGTGCTTTGGACAGTAGGTTGGCCCCCCTCTTCTTTTTGGCAGCCCCCCAAATATTGGAAGACTGTTTTTTATAATAATATTTTATTAATTTTTTAATATTTACAAATCATAAGTGCTTAGTAAACAACATGTTATCTAGGTCCATTTTTTACTTAAAAATACACATTAAATTCCTAATCTCTACCTCTTTTTGACAACCAATAATAAACTATATCTCAATTCTGACTGGATGGTGGGGAAGGGAAAGATTTATATTCCTTGCGGACAGTTGGTCATTTGCATTCCAAGTGGCCTCAACGACTCTGTAAAAGAATGCAAAGCAAGGTTCTACATTTAGGCAAGAAAAACCAAATGCACAGGTACAGCATAGGTGGCACCATGCTCAATAGTAGTAACTGTGAGAGGGACCTCGGAGTCCTAGTAGACAATCACCTAAATATGAGCCAGCCGTGTGCTGCAGCTGCCAAAAAGGCCAACACAGTGCTGGGCTGCATTAACAGAGGGATAGAATCAAGATAACGTGAAGTATTAATGCCACTCTACAATGCCTTGGTAAGGCCACACTTGGAATACTGCATCCAGTTTTGGTCACCACAATGTAAAAAAGATGTTGAGACTCTAGAAAGAGTACAGAGAAGAGCAACAAAGATGATTAGGGGACTGGAGGCTAAAACACATAAGGAACGGTTGCTAGAATTGGGTATGTCTAGTTTAACAAAGAGAAGGACAAGGGGGGACATGATAGCAGTATTCCAATATCTCAGGGGCTGCCCCAAAGAAGAGGGAATCAAGCTATTTTCCAAAGCACCTGAAGGCAGGACAAGAAGCAATGGGTGGTAACTAATCAAGGAGAGAAGCAGCCTAGAACTAAGGAGAAACTTCCTGACAGTGAGAACAATTAATCAGTGGAACAGCCTGCCTCCAGAAGCAGTAAATGCTCCAACACTGGAAGTTTTTAAGAAGAGACTGGACAGCCATTTGTCCGAAATGGTGTAGGGTTTCCTGCCTGAGCAGGGGGTTGGACAAGATGACCTGCAAGGTCCCTATCAATTTTACTATTATTATTATCTTTTCATGTCTAGTTTAATGAAGAGAAGGACGACATGATAGCAGTGTTCCAGTATCTCAGGGGCTGCCCCAAAGAAGAGGGAGTCAAGCTATTGTCCAAGGCGCCTGAAGGCAGGAGAAGAAGCAATGGATGGAAAAACTAGTCAAAGAAAGAAGCAACCTAGAACTAAAGAGAAACTTCCTGACAGTGAGAACAATTAGCCAGTGGAACAACCTGCCTCCAGAAGCTGTGAGTGCTCCAACACTGGAGGTTTTTAAGAAGAGGCCTGAGCAGGGGGTTGGACTAGATGACCTCCAAGACCCCTTCCAACTTTTTTATTATTATTATGGATCATCGCACAATCAGCCAGATGTTCAGACTGGATTTGGCATTTTTTCTACCTATCGAGTCCTTACCCAGGACCTGGGATAGGCAGATATGGATGTTTGATGGTATTACAGATATTGTCGCAGGATGGAAGCAGTTCCTAGTAAGGCCGCCTTTTGCAATTGACTAATAGCAAATTTGTCAATGCCAATGGTGTTCAAGTGGTGCTCCAGTTGTTTTGGGATTGCACCCAAGAAGCCTATGACTATTGGTACTACCCTTGCTTGCTTTTGCCACAGTCTTTCTATTTGTAGGTCTTTGTATTTTGTTATCTTCTCCAGTTCTTTCTTGTCTATTCTGCTGTCTCCAGGCACTGCCACGTCCACTATCCAGACTTTTTTGTCTTTCTTATCGACAATTGTTAAGTCTGGGGTGTTGTGCTTGTCTGTTTGAATTCTGAAGTCCCAGAGCAGTTTAATTTTATCATTTTCTATGACTTTCTCTATTTTATGATCCCACCAGTTTTTGCTTACAGGCAAATGATATTTTTTGCAGATCTTCCAATGCACCATTGTTGCTACTTTGTCATGCCGCTGCTTGTAGTCAATCTGTGCAATCTTCTTGCAACAGCTTACCAGTGGCCCACTGTTTATTCAGCTTCTTTGCATAGGCGGCACTTACTGTCTGTTGCTGTCTTCTCAATTTTGACTTTATATGCATTATTATTTATTATTATTATTATTATGGATCATCGCACAGTCAGCCAGATGTTCAGACTGGATTTGGCATTTTGTCTACCTATCGAGTCCTTACCCAGGACCTGGGATAGGCAGATGTGGATGTTTGATGGTATTACAGATATCGTCGCAGGACGGAAGCAGTTCCTAGTAAGGCCATCTTTTGCAATTGACTGATGGCGAATTTGTCAATGCCAATGGTGTTCAAGTGGTGCTCCAGTTGTTTTGGGATTGCACCCAAGAAGCCTATGACTATTGGTACTACCCTTGCTTGCTTTTGCCACAGTCTTTCTATTTCTATTTGTAGGTCTTTGTATTTTGTTATCTTCTCCAGTTCTTTCTCTTCTATTCTGCTGTCTCCAGGCACTGCCACGTCCACTATCCAGACTTTTTTGTCTTTCTTATCGACAATTGTTAAGTCTGGGGTGTTATGTTGCAGGTGCTTGTCTGTTTGAATTCTGAAATCCCAGAGCAGTTTAATTTTATCATTTTCTATGACTTTCTCTATTTTATGATCCCACCAGTTTTTGCTTACAGGCAAATGATATTTTTTGCAGATCTTCCAATGCACCATTGTTGCTACTTTGTCGTGCCGCTGCTTGTAGTCAGTCTGTGCAATCTTCTTGCAGCAGCTTACCAGGTGGTCCACTGTTTCTTCAGCTTCTTTGCATAGGCAGCACTTACTGTCTTCTCAATTTTGACTTTATATGCATCATCATCATCATCATCATCATCATCATCATCATCATCATTATTATCAGCTGTCTGCAAGGAATATAAATCCTTGAACCCTCGGCCATGCAGTCAGAGCTGAAGAAGCTTCTTGGATGAGAAGCGAAACATCTTCCAGGAAAAACAACCACCTTCGGGACAACCATCACCTGGATGAGGGAGAATCTCCAGGGACACGCAGCCACCCTAAAGGTGAACGACCTCTGGAGATTGATGAACACTCGTCTATTCAGCAGTTGCAACCCAGGTTATTCACCACGCAAGGTCGTTCAACTCCAACTATATAAAGTCTGAAGTCTCCCCCCCACCCCTCCCTTTCCATCAAAGATCACCTCAGCGAGCTTGACTAGACTTTCCTCCTCCCTCGATTGCGTGGCCCGTAACAATGAAGCCCTTTTTAAGTGGCAAGGGTTTGTGTGTTTGTGAGACCGTCACGTTGCTAAAATGCAGCTTTCTCTAATCTAGCAGTAATTGTTGGGTGGTGCTCACTGATTCAGCTCGGGTGCTGCATAAGGAGATTTTTTTTTTAAATCCCAGTGTAGAGAGCAAAGTGTATCTTTGTAATAATCCCCAGATCTATTAAATCTCTCAGCGATCCGCCGTTGGATTTCTGGTTTCTGTTTGGCCAGAGTGAAGGAATAGAATAGAATAGAATCCAGTAGAATAGACTAGAATAGACTAGAATAGACTAGAATAGAGAATAGACTAGACTAGACTAGACTAGACTAGAATAATAGAACAAAATAAGGAATAGAACAGAACAGAATAGAAGCTGGAAGGGACTTTGGAGGTCTTCTAGTCCAGCCCCCTGCTCAAGCAGGAGAATCTATATCATTAACAGAGCTGAATTTAAAAAAGCTTGAAGGAATTCTTGAGCTGAGAACTTGATGGTGCTCAGGTTATTTTTTTTTATTTGCAATACGACAGGGGGTCCTCGCCTTACGACCACAACGGAGCCCCAAAGGTCTCGTTGCTAAGCCAGAGAATTATCATGTAAGTTTTGCCTCCTTGTTGCGATCTTTCTTGCCTCGGCTGTTAAGCGAATCACTGCAGACGTTCAGCGAATCCCACAGTCGTTAAGCGAATCCGGCTTCCCCGTGGACTTTGCTTATCGGAAGGTCGCAAAAGGGGATCAACATGCCCCCCCCGGGACACAGCAACCATCATTAGTACAAGTCAGTTGCCAAGTGTCTAAATTTTGATCACGTGCCCATGGGGATCCTGCAATGGTCGTAAGTGTGAAAAATGATCATCAGTCAGTTTTTTTCAGTGACTTCGAACAGACGCTAAAGAAATTGTTGAAAGTTGATGATCTGTTGAAACTGTTGAAAGTTGATGATCTGTTGAAACTGTTGAAAGTCATCTGATCGATGGACTAGATGACCTCCAAGGTCCCTTCCAACTTTATTATTATTATTACCTGTAATTCTGGGGTGGTATTCACCGTTCTGGCTCTGGTGCTGCATCAGCCTCAGAGCAGAGTGCAAAGCGTATCTTTATGGCGCTCAGATTATTCCTTGTTTGTGCAACCTTTCAGAATAGGAACTCGGTGGGAAAATGGAATAATAGCGTCATGTTTACACCAGCGGCTCCTCAGATTAAGCAGAGAGTTGTGCTTATTATGCCTTTTCATATTTATTTGTTTATTGCATGGCACGCTCGCATCACCTTTCCAGGAAAACCTGAGAGATAAGAATGCAAAGTATGAAATATAAAATCTAAAACATTAAAAACGCCTGTCTCAGATTACAGAAGGAGAAACTTCCTAACGGTGGGAAACATTAACCGGTTGGAACAGAAGTTGCCTTCAGAAATTGTGGGTGCTTCAACACTGGAGGGTTTTTTTTTTTTAAAGAAGAGACTGGACAGCCACTTGTCTGAAATGGTATAGGTCTCCTGCGAGAGCAGGGGTTGGACTAGATGACCTTCAAGGTCCCTGCCAGCTCTGTTATTCTGTAATTCTATAATCCCTGATCAATTAACCAGTGGAACTGCTTGCCTCTGTAAGTTGTGGGTGCTCCATCACTGGAGGATTTTAAGAAGAGACTTGAAAACCGTTTGTCGGCATGGGCTAGGCCAGGGGTAGGCAACCTTGGCTCTTTTATGACTTGTGGACTTCAACTCCCAGAATTCCTGAGCCAGCATGGCTCAGCATGGAAACCGCTCCCTTTCCCCTCAGCATGGTTGCCTCAGGAATTCTGGGAGTTGAAGTCCACCAGTCATAAAAGAGCCCAGGTTGCGTACCTTTGGCCTACGCCTAGGCTGCTTTATGACTCGTGGACTTCAACTCCCAGAATTCCTGAGCCAGCATGAGGGAAACTTTGGCCCCTTCATGACTCGTGGACTTCAACTCCCAGAATTCCTGAGCCAGCCTGGCTCAGCTTAGAAACCTCTCCTTTTCCCCTCAGCATGGTTGCCTCAGGAATTCTGGGAGTTGAAGTCCACGAGTCATACAAGAGCCAAGGTTGCCTACCCCTGGTCTAGGGTCTCCTGCCTGAGCAGGGGTTGGACTAGGTGACCTCCAAGGTCCCTTCCAGCTCTGTTGTTACTGTACAAATATACATTTTTGCTACATTTGCCACAGTTCCAAATCAGCAAAGTCTCCCTTATGGGCTCAGTTTGGGCACCCTGACACTCTACGTAGGTTAGTTCGTTTTTCAGCCTCACAGTCACAATTTAGTGATTTTTTAAATAAAATGTGGGGTTTTATTTTTGAAACGGTGCTACTGGTTCCTTGCTCCCAAAGAAACCCTTTTCCAAATGGCTCGCCCGAATTTTCTGACTGAATGGCTTTTGTTGAGACATCCGTGGTTCAGTTGAAGCCGTGTGCAAGTAAGAGTACTGTTAAATACTCCGTTCGCTTGCGAATGGTGAATAAACATGGCGAAGTTCAACAGTTCTTTATTCCTCTTTAAAACAACACCCCAATGAACGGCAACAGGCACGCAGGCCTCTTTATATGTCCGGAGACTCGGACAACGGCAAACAAAGTAACAGAGCGTTTTCGCGCCTTGCGCATGCGCCCAAGGCTGGCGCCGCTCAGTCTGGTGCCGGGCAGCTTTTGGAATGCCCGGAACCAATGCAACATCCCAAGCCTGCTTTTGTAGGCTCAGGACACAACAAGTACATTCCCTAGACTGGCGCTATTGTCTCCTTAGGCCTGGGAGAGCAGCCTCCCATCAACACAATCGCAGTCCACAATAGTGGAAAAAGTCGCTTTGATCACCCATCCTTGACACACACCCACACACCCCCTACGGAGGGTCAGGAACCCCATTCAGTGTGGCCCAGCCCTGTTACTTCTGACCCGTGAAGGTGGCATCCGTCAAAAGCAGGTCACCAACTCACAATATACACCTCTGGGCTTTTCCCTTCTAACTAAGTCAACAGCCAACCCTGGCTGACCGGCCGTACTCAGCGTGTGGTCCTCAATGGAACCACATCTACATGGAGGGAAGTATGCAGTGGGGTGTCCCAAGGCTCTGTTGTGGGCCCAGTGCTCTTCAACATCTTCATCAATGATCTGGATGAGGGGGATAGATGGGGAACTCATCAAATTTGCAGACGACGCCAAGCTGGCAGGAATAACCAACACTCCAGAAGACAGGCTTAGGATACAGGAGGATCTGGACAGACTTGAACACTGGGCGCTATAATAAAATGAAATTCAATGGTGAAAAAAGTAAGGTTCTACATTTAGGCAAGAAAAACCAAATGTGCAGGTGTAGTATAGGGGGTACCTTGCTCTATAGTAGTAACTGTGAAAGGGATCTCGGTGTCCTAGTGGATAATGTCTTAAATGTGAGCCAGCCGTGTGCTGCAGCTAACAAAAAAGCCGACACAGTGCTAGGCTGCCTTAACAGAGGGATAGAATCAACATCATGTGAAGTATTAATACCACTTTACAAGGCCTTGGTAAGGCCACACTTGGAATACGGCATCTAGTTTTGGTCACCACGATGTAAAAAAGATGTTGAGACTCTGGAAAGGGTGCAGAGAAGAGCAACAAAGATGATCAGGGGACTGGAGGCTAAAACATATAAGGAACGGTTGCTGGAATTGGGTATGTCTAGTTTCATGACAAGAAGGACGAGGGGGAACATGATAGCTGTCTTCCAGTATCTCAGGGGCTGCCCCAAAGAAGAGGGAGTCAAGTTATTCTCCAAAACGCCTGAAGGCAGGACAAGAAGCAATGGATGGAGATTAATCAAGGAGAGAAGCAACCTGGAACTAAGGAAAAACTTCCTGACAGTGAGAACAATTAACCAGTGGAACCACCTGCCTCCAGAAGCGGTGAATGCTCCAACGCTGGAAGTTTTTAAGAAGAGACTGTACAGCCATTTGTCCGAAATGGTCTAGGGTTTCCTGCCTGAGCAGGAGGTTGGATTAGACGACCTCCAAGGTCCCTTCCAACTTTATTATTATTGTTGTTGTTGTTCGTGTTGTTGTTGTTGTTATATTGGTAGTTTTCCTGCTTCAAACAGTCTAGGGCTTTAAGGCAGTTTCTTGCTGGAGGCAACATCTATTCTTCCGTCAGCTGGATGCAGGTCTGCCCCATAGCTGTGGGTCCAGATGGGGAATAATTATAGCTCTGGTGGTCCAAAATGGCTTGGAAGAAGAGGGTGGGCCATTTGGGCATAAAGTTCAGAGTTGTTGACAAGACCTAGCTCCTCCATCAATCTCTGGGTTTTCCCTCTCTTATCTCCCACTGGAGGAGCTGCAATTATAAAAATATTAACTGAGATACAGCTTGTTTTTCTCTGAGAAACAGGGAGGCAACAGGGCCGTTTATTGGCTGATAACTGGGCGAGTGTTTGCTCACAGCTTACAATTCTCCGGCCCTTTCAGTTTCCCGGCTCCCGTCATCCCCAGCCCTGACCTGGGGTTCGAAACAGCCTTTCTTGCATGTTGAGGCCTGGACACGTCAGTCCGTTTGGAAATGGCCAGATGCGCCTCTGGGAAGCTTCTCTCTGCCTTTGCACAGGACCTTCCCAGGGCATTGTCTCGCTGGGATGTTAGGACTGGCTGGCCATCAAAGAGAATATTTGCAGCTGAGGGTCGAACTGTGGGGTCCTTGGTGCTGCCTGAGGTTGGGGGTTTCTTTGCAGACGTTTCATGACCCAACTAGGTAACATCATCCGTGCTAGAAGGCTGGTTGGGTCATGAAACGTCTGCAAGAACCAATTTCAGAGAACACCAAGAACCCCACAAGTCTCCTCCTCCTCCTCCTCCCTTCTAGCACTGAATGTAAGAAAACAACGAACTTCAGAGAACACCAAGGACTGCTTAATCCTCCACTCCCTCCTCCTCCTCTCTACAAATCGCACTTCCTTCCAGTACTGATAGCGTTCTCTAGTTGGGTCATGAAATGGAAGGGAGGAAGGGAGGGAGGGAGGAAGGGGAGATAGGAGTGGGAATGGGAATGGGGAGGGGGAGAGGGAGGGAGGGAAGGAAGCAAGGAAGAAAATGAAGGAAAGAAGGAAGGGACGAGGGAGGCAGGAAGGAAGGGAAGAGGGAGGGAGGGAGGAAGGAAGGAAGGGAAGAGGGAGGAAGGAAGGGAGGGAAGTAAAGGAAGGAGATGGGAATGGAAAGCAAGGGAGGGAGGGAAGGGAAGAGCAGGGTGAGGAAGGACAGAAGGAAGGAAGGATGGAAGGGAAGAGGGAGGAAGGAAGGTAAGAGAAGGATGGGGAAGGGAAGAAGGAAGGAAGGAAGGGAAGAGGGAGGGAAGGAAGGAACGGAGGGAGGTGGGAATGGGAAGCGAGAGAGGGAGGGAAGGAAGGAAGGTAAAAGAAGGGTGGGGAAGGGAAGAAGGAAGGAAGGAAAGTGGGAGGGAGGGAGGGAAGGGAAGAAGGAAGGGAAGAGGGAGGGAGGAAGGAAGGGAAGAGAAGGGTGGGGAAGGGAAGAAGGAAGGAAGGGAAGAGGGAGGGAAGGAAGGAAGGAACGAAGGGAAGAGAAGGGTGAGAAAGGGAGGAAGGAAGAAAGGGAAAAGAAAAGAAAAGAAAAGAAAAAAGAAGAAAAAAGAAAAGAAAAGAAAGAAGAAAAAAGAAAAGAAGAAAAGAATAGAAGAAGAAAAGAGAAAAGAGAAAAGAAAGCCAACCACCTGCCCTGGCTCTGCGCCCGTCTCCTTCCCTTCCCATCCATCTCCTTTGTCAGCCTCCGCCTTTACAAGAACTTGCAATGAAACTTTGGCGTGATTTCTACCTGCCTAGTGTGGGAAATGAAGCACATTGGGCCACGGGCAGCCGCCTTCCATTGTCCACCTTTGCTTTGGGGCTGCCCCATGGCATCACCCCTGCCCACTTCCTCATAGCTGAGATGTCTCAGCCACAATGTCGCCCCTCTCCAAATACCTGGGATGGGCCGGGGGAGGGGCGTGCCCGAGGAGCTTGGACAGCCAGCTCAGATCCTTCCTTGGGGGGGGGGGAATGTTGCCAGCCTCTGCCTTCACCCCATGCCCGGATCCGGTTGCAGCGTAGAGTCAGGTCTTGGCCAAGAACACCTGGCAAAGAGGTCCCAAGCAAAGCTCGGCCGGCCGGACAGATGCTGCCATAGGAAACCCGCTCTCCAGCTCGTTGTCAGGTTGACTTTTCCTGATCGGACTCTGCACGGATCCTGCCCAAAGCTTTTAAGATTCCATTAAGATGATGGACGCTTTTAAAAGTACTCTTAATAAATCATTATCAAAGAAATCAGCCACGGTTCTTGGCACGGGTTCAAATTGTTCAAGAGGAACAATTCGGAGAGGGAGCTTGGTGTCCTAGCGAACAACCACTTAAGTATGAGCCAAGAAAGCTGACACCATTGCCAAAAAACCCAGCCCAGCCAAGGGCTGTGTCAACAGAAGGATAGACTCTGACAAAATGAAACTCAGTAGTGAGAATAGAAAATAGAATTAGAATTGGAATAGAATAGAATAGAATAGAATAGAATAGAATAGAATAGAATAGAATAGAATAGAATAGAATTGGAATGGAATAGAATAGAATAGAATAGAATAGAATAGAATAGAATAGAATAGAATAGAATTGGAATGGAATGGAATAGAATAGAATAGAATAGAATAGAATAGAATAGAATAGAATAGAATAGAATAGAATAGAATAGAATAGAATAGAATTGGAATGGAATGGAATGGAATAGAAATAGAATACAATGGAATGGAATGGAATAGAATAGAATAGAATAGAATAGAATAGAATAGAATAGAATAGAATAGAATAGAATTGGAATGGAATGGAATGGAATAGAATAGAATAGAATAGAATAGAATAGAATAGAATAGAATAGAATTGGAATGGATGGAATAGAATTGGAATGGAATGGAATGGAATAGAAATAGAATACAATAGAATGGAATGGAATGGAATAGAATAGAATAGAATAGAATAGAATAGAATAGAATAGAATTGGAATGGATGGAATAGAATTGGAATGGAATAGAAATAGAATAGAATAGAATGGAGTGGAATGGAGCGGAGCGGAGCGGAGCGGAGCGGAACGGAATGGAATGGAATTGAAGGAATGGAGTGGAGTATAGTGGAGTGGAGTGGATCTGGAAGGGACCTTGGAGGTCTTCCAGTCCAGCCTCCTGCTCAAGCAGGAGAACCTATATTTAAGAAGAGAAGGATGAGGGGGGACAGGATAGCAGTGCCCCAATATCTCGGGGGCTGCCACAAAGAAGAGGGAGTCAAGCTATTCTCCAAAGAAGAGGCTCCCAACCATTTGGGTACCAGGGACCAGTTCCGTGGAGAAAGGTTTTTCCACAGACTGGAGAGTGCCTGGTTTCGTGTGCTGCCTGCATCCTGTGGATGGGGCTTTGCTTGTTTGTGCGGACCGGTTGCGGGCATGCCACAGCTCGGTACTGGTCCACGGACCAGGGGGGGTGGGGTGGAGACCGCTGCTCCAAAGCACCCGAAGGCAGGACAAGAAAGAATGGTTGAAATACCTACGGCTGGCTCAGGAATTCTGGGAGTTGAAGTCCACAGGTCATCAAGGGTCCATAGTTGCCCATCCCTACTCTGAAGTTTGATACCCTGAGAATTCAGTTTTTTTCTTTTGTGGGAAGATAAATTCTACATTGGTCTTTAAAGAGCAAATGTTTATTCAAAGTGGGGAAATATTTATTCAAGGAATATGAACTGAATGAGAAGAAAGCGTCCTTTTGGTTTGCCAAGCTAAGATGTGGCTGGATATAAGCCAATGTGTTCGGGTTCCTCCTTACACCAAAAAAGGGGGTACGGGATTAAAGCTGGTCTGCGTCACAAGGTGGGCCTTAAAAACAAGCCCCTTTAAGTAAAAATTGCCCTTGCGGCTCTGCTAAAACCCCAGGCACTCAGCGGGTAGATTGTACTGTTGAAGGAGAAGTCTTCATCCTGGTTCAGTCCAAGCCGGGAATAAACAACATGGCGACTGCTTTAGAAAGAAGGTTGCAGTTTATTGGAGAAGAGAGCCAGACAAAAAGATGGGGAAGAAAAGACAGAGAGAGCACATGTAGGGAGTCGGTTTTTATACCCTCTGGAGCAGTGGTTCTCAACCTGTGGGTCGGGACCCCATTTGGGGTCGAATGACCATTTCACGGGGGTCGCCAAACAACGCAGTCCGCCATTTTTTCCCCTTTTCCTTGGCTGTGCTACTCCCTTTTATTCTATTGGCTTTTGAAAGCCAATAGAATAGACTCTCTTGAATAGAGTCTAATTCTATTGGCTTTCAAAAGCCAATAGGAATTGTCCAGGCTGTCTCTGCCCTGCTGAGCCCTCCAAAAGTCCCATTCTGCAAACGGTGCTGCACCAGTTGAGTAGTCCTCGACTTACGGCTGGTTGAGTAGTCCTCGACTTACAACCAGTTGGGGGTCGCGGCATTAAAAAGGTTGAGAACCACTGCTCTGGAGCCTTTTGTTTGGAGTTGTTCCTGTGGCATGAACTTTGACCCGAGTCTGAGTGTGCCCTTTGGCATCTGTGGATTAATCCTATTATGTCCTGTCTTAGAGTTTGGGTGGGGTATGTAGATTTTAAGGGTCTTTGTCTTCCTAAACTTCTAGCTGGGGGCCTCCAACCTTCCTGAATGGATTCTTTACATCTGCATTTCTACAGAGCTGGAGACTTGGGGCTATTAAGAAAAACTGGGCATGCTTTTCTGCCTCTTGAAGATCCTTTGAGGAAATATATTTTTCCACCCTTTTAATATTTCCTTCTTTTGGGGGGGGTTGACGTCCCCCAGTACAAAGAGTTCTAGATTTACAATTATTCACTTAGTGGCCATTCAGAGTGACAACGGCGCTGAAAAAAAGGGAGATAATGGCCGTTTTTCGCACGACCGTTGCACGTCCCCGTGGTCAGGTGATCAAAACTCAGCGGCTTGGCCACGGACTCCTATTTATGACGGTCGCGGGGTTCCCGGGGTCACGTAACCACTTTTGGGCAACCTTCTGACAAGCAAAGTCAACGGGGGAAGCCGGATGCACTTAACAAGGTGTTGCTACGCAACGGAAATTTGGAACTCAGCTGTGGATGAAGCTCTGAGGAACCAAGCGATTTTTCTGAGCTTTCAAGTGTGCAGCGTCCAGCAGTCCAAACTTTGGGTCCAGGCTTCTCCAGGAGCAGAAAAAGGCCCAGGAGGGCTCCGGCCGTCTCCGGCTGCTGGTTGACCCAGTTCACCCTCTGGAGCTACGGGGGGGGGGGGAGGGAAATGGGAAACTAGCACGGCGCCATCACGACCTGATGGAAAAGGAGGAGAGTTGATGGGAAGCAATTCGGTTCCAAGTCCCAACATGTTCCAGGCTGTCAGGGATCCAAGTGGAACCGAAACAGCCTCGGGGGGGGGAACGTTTTGCAAGAGACGGTGGCGGATAAGAGCCGTGCCAGTGTAATTAGGCCCAGTTCAGGCCAAGCAGCAGATGCAAGGCAAAAATTAAAACAGAGGGAGGGAAGGAGGGAGGGAGGGAGGGAGGGAGGAAGGGAGGGAAGGAGGAAGGAAGGGAGGAAGGGAGGGAGGGAATGGAAGAGGAAGGAAAGGAGGAAGGGAGGGAGAGAGGAAGGAAGGAAAGAAAGAAAGAACAAAAGAAAGAAAGGAGGGAGGAGGGAGCGAAGGAGGGAATGGGAAGAGGAAGAAAGGAAGGGAGAGAGGGAGGGAATGGGAACAGGAAGGAAGGGAGGGAGGAAGGGAGGGAATGGGAAGAGGAAGGAAGGGAGAAAAAGAGGAAGGAAGGAAGGAAGAGGAAAGAAGGGAGGGAGGGAATGGGAAGAAGAAGGAAGTGTTAGGGTTAGGAAGGAAAAGGAAGGAAGGGAGGGAGGTAGTGAGGGAGGGAGGGAATGGGAAGAGGAAGGAAAGGAAGGAAGGAAGGAAGAGGAAAGAAGGGAGGGAGGGAATGGGAAGAGGAAGGAAGTGTTAGGGTTAGGAAGGAAAAGGAAGGGAGGGAGGTAGTGAGGGAGGAAGGGAATGGGAAGAGGAAGGAAAGAAGGAAGGGAAAGGAAGGAAGGGAGGGAGGGAATGGGAAGAGGAAGAAAGGGAGGGAGGAAAGAAAGAAAGAAAGAAAGAAAGAAAGAAAGAAAGAAAGAAAGAAAGAAAGAAAGAAAGAAAAAGGAGGGAGAGGATGGGAAGATGAAAGAGATGGAGGAAAGGAGAGAATGGGAAGAGGAAGGAAGGAAGGAAGTAAGGAAGTTAGTTTTTGCATATTCTCAACAGTGAGAGGTGTGCGTGGGAGACGTCTTTCTGAAGGCCGAGGTCTTCCTGCTGGAGGGAAGAAAGGAAGGTGTCCCCCATGGAGATCACAGCAGCCAGGATGAAGCCCCCCCCCCCCCGCAGAGGCAGCAACCCCCCTGTGGGAGGGAGGGAGGGAGGGACAAGCTGCAATCTGTAATCAGCTGGAGCTGGAGATGTCACCCAGTGGGATGAGGGAATACCTGCAGCTTAATTGATGTATAATTATTCATTATCATTGAAAGCCCAGCCACAGGGCAGGCTCCCCTCTGCCTGCAGCCCCCCCGCCAGCCCACTCAGGAAGCTCATCAGCAGAACAAGAGGACCATCAGGCACAGCCTCTTCCAGGCAAGCCTATTTACTGAACGACTTCAACCTACGACCACAGCCGAATCCAACATTTCTGTTGTTATGCAAGACCATGGCTGAGTGAATTTCGCCCCATTTTCCCACCTTTTCCGCCACAGTTGTTCAACGAATCATCGCAGTTAGTTCAGTCAGTAACACGGTTGTTAAGAGAATCCGGCACCCCCTCCCCCGTTTGATCACGTGACTCAGGGGCACTGCAACCGTCCTCAGTACATGTCAGTTGCCAAGCCTCTGAATTTCGATCACTGTGATTTTTGCTTTTAACGTTAAGGGGGAAAAATAATAATAAAAGCAGGGGGGGGAACAAGAAAACCCACCCAGAATCACTCACCTTTAGGATCTTTGCTGCTAAGCTCTGGCTGGGGATCTACGAGCTGGGTGGCCGAGGTGACCTGCTGCCGCTGACTTTGGGAACAGTCAATATTGATTAATCTATGGAGGGGAATCCCCTTGGCTGAGCCGAGGAAGTGGAGGAGGACAAAATGGCTGTTTTCCCCCCCAAAAAAAAGAAAGAAAGAAAGAAAGAAAGAAAGAAAGAAAGAAAGAAAGAAAAAAGGACAAAGATGTGAAAGTCACTCGAAACACAACCCAAAGGAGATTCTGGAGCACCTTTCTCCACTTGGGCAACTTTTAAGATCAAGCGTGTGGACTTCAACTCCCAGAATTCCTCTGGGGAGATTTCGGGGTAGCCCTTGTAGGGTTGGCTGGATGTTGTGGGGGCTCCATCACTGAGAAAAGATTGGACAACCGTTTGCCCCCCCCCTGGGGAAAAATGCACGTGCAATAAACTGCCGTGCTTTCCTCCCCCATAAACCTCATAACCTTTTGATACCCTTTGTCCCAATGAAGCAGCCAGAAGGTCATCCACTTTTGACTTAATGCCTCACCTACCTAAACAGATAATATGCTTAAGTTCCTTCCTATCGCTTCCTGTCTTTGTCAGTTCTTTCTCCCTTTGATCTACCTGTATTTGTTCTTTACCTGGTCTTTGACCATGTAATATGTTACTAACTAGAAAATAGTTGCTTATATGAAGGAATTTTCCAATGAAGAAACTTTATGTCAGCATCTCATGGTTAAACTTATGCATGTAAAATGTCAGCATTTAATGGTAAAGCTTATGTATGTAACAAGTATATAAAGAGCAATAAACTCAGGGTTTGTCAAGCTGTGTCCTGCAGCTGCAAACCTCTGCTCAAGATCTGCCTGCGTCTTTTTCTTAGCGTCTCACACCCCCCCCCCGATTCAATCAGGTCTCCTGCCTTAGCAAGGGGTTGGACTAGAAGACCTCCAAGGTCCCATCTGTGTTTCTGTGCTGACAGTGCACAAGATATGCAGAGCGCCCTTTCGTACTTTCTAGGAAATCTACTTGGGTATTGTTTGCTTGTGAGGGGGGGGTGCAGTTCTCCTCCTGCCCCCCCCCCAAGAATTTACTGCCATTGCCCTGCCATTTGGGAGCCCTTTGCCCCCTGCCCCCTGCCTCTTGATTGTCCCTTGATCCCAGGAGAGCTGATAAGACACTGATAAAAACAGGCAGAGTTTAGCAGCTGGGGAAGGGGCAGTAGGACTCACAGTTCAGGAAAGACCCTTGGTTTTTGGGGAGGGGAGCAAAGTAGGAGAGTCACATGGGACAGCCTAGCCAGGGCCCCCTCCTCTGTCAGCTCAGGGTGGGTTCATCGTGATGATAATGAAGTAGAGACGATGTGATACCAACCGAATCCTTCTGTGACTCAAGGAAATAAAACCTAATTGTAATACTTGGAAACTTTTAAGACTTCTGGACTTCAACTCCCAGAATCCCCCAGCCAGCCATTCTGGGAACTGAGGTCCCACCTCCCCTTAAAACACGTTGGCTGGGGGAGTCTGGGAGTTGATGCCCCACCCCTTTAAAACATGCTGGCTGAGGGATTCTGGGAATTGAAGCCCCTCCTTAAAACATGCTGGCCTGGGGATTCTGGGAATTGAGGTCCCACCCCTATTCAAGCATGCTGGCTGGGGGATTCTGGGAGTTGATGCCCCCCTTAAAGCATTCTGGCTGTGGATTTCTGGGAGTTGAAGCCCCCCCTTAAAATGCTGGCTGGGGGATTCTGGGAGTTGATGCTCCCCCCAAAACATGCTGACTGGGGGATTCTGGGAATTGAGGTCCCACCCCCATTCAGGCATGCTGGCTGGGGATTTCTGAGACTTGAAGCCCCCCTTAAAACATGCTGGCTGGGGGATTCTGGGAGTTGAAGCCCTTTTAAAGCACGCTGGCTTGGGGATTCTGGGAATTGAGGTCCCACTCACTCCTTAAAGCAAGGGTTCTCAACCTTGGCAACTTTAAGACTTGTGGACTTCAACTCCCAGAATTCCTCAGCTGGCTGAGGAATTCTGGGAGTTGAAGTCCACAAGTCTTAAAGTTGCCAAGGTTGAGAACCCCTGCCTTAAAGCATGCTGTCTGGGGGATTCTGGGAATTGAGGTCCCCCCCATTCAAGCATGCTGTCTGGGGGATTCTGGGAATTGAAGTCCACAGGTCTTAAAGTTGCCGAGTTTGGGCGCCCCTGTTCTTTAGGGAAGGGGTCCCATTGATCAGAAGACAAATAATGCTATGGACGCCGCGTCAGCCGGGAACTAAGCAACCCAGATTAAAAACAAGAGACCTAATTTTAGAACGGATTAAATTATCCACGGGATGCTTTCAGCCTCGCCTCCCTTTGCGAAACGGCACCAACAAGCTACAGCAAGTTTGTGACAATGCGGCAGGATTAGGAAAGTTTCCCAAGGACCCACAATGTGTGTAAACGCCTTCGAAAGCCGACAAAAGTAAAGCTTTGTACACAACACGACAAATATCAATAACCCAAGCGTGAAGATGAAACATGTGCAAAGAAACCGTACAGAACGGCCTGTTCGAGACTTTTTCTATAAATATCTGAGCCAATATTGAATCAGGGAAGTGGAACTGGGAGTCCTGCCTCTTGTTCCTGCGGAAAAACACCGAGTCCTCGCTTTACGACCGCAAAAGAGCCGAAAATTTCTTTTGCTAAGCGAGACGGTTGATAAGCGAATCACTGCAGAGGTTAAGTGAGCCACACAATCGTTAAGTTGAATCTGGACTTTCCTTGTCGGAAGGTCGCAAAAGGGGATCATCTGACCCCGGGGGATGCTGTGACCGTCGTAAATACGAGTCAGCTGCCCAGCGTCCGAATTTTGATCACGGGACCGCGGGAACGCTGCGACGGTCGTAAGGGTGAAAAGTGTTCGTCAGTCACTTTTTTCACAGAATCAAATTTTGGGACGTTTGGCAATTGACTCGTATTTATGACGGTCGGCGCATCCCGGGGAATCAGGGGATCCCCTTTGGCGACCTTTGGACAAGCAAAGTCAATGGGGAAGCCAGATTCACTTAACAACTGGACTATTAAGCTAACAACTGCAGTGATTCGTTTAACAACTGTGGCGAGAAAGTCTGTAAAATGGGTCAAAACTCACTTAGTAACAGAAATTTGGGGCTCGGTTGCGGTCGTAAAGCGAGGACTCCCTGTATGGATTTAAGATTTAAGATCATAAGGAATCTGGGACAATTTCTTCACCTCCCCAGCCTTATTCAAAGGTTTGCTGACGGGCAGGCTAACACGAAAATGAAATGGGTTAGTTGGAAAAGGTGCTAATTAGCCCCCTACTCGTTTGCTACCACAAGCTTAACCTTGCTGGCCTCCCACCCTGTCTCAGATGTCACCACAGGAATTTAGACGTCAGCAAAATGGACCCACTTGATCTGAAAAACAAATATTTGTCTCTGCACTAGAACTCCACGCCTGCAAACAAACGGGACGAAATTAAGCTGTGGCAAACTGAAGCGATGATGCGAGAATTTGTCTTCTGTAAAAATAAGATAAGTAGAAATTATCCTATCAAAGAGAGCCAGTTTAATAGAGGCTAAGGCACCAGGCTAGAAAGTGGGTGACCATGAGTTCTAGTCCTGCCTGAGCCATGAAAGCCCGCCGGGAGACTTTGGGCCGATCCCCGGGTGATCATGAGTTCTAGTCCTGCCTTAGCCATGAAAGCCCGCTGGGAGACTCTGGGCCAATTGCTCTGTCAGTCCAACGCTCCTACAGGGTTGTTGTGAGTAAAGCAGGAGGAGGAGATGTTTGCCATCTTAAGTTATCTGCATAAAAATAAGAGAGGCAGGATACAAATATGTAAATTAAAAGATGTTGAGCAGAGCATCACCCACAACTGCGGGATGATCTATCTCAGGGGGATTTTATATTGATTAAAAAGCCGGTTTGTGTGTGTGTGTGTGTGTCTGTGTCTGTGTGCGTGATGGAGAATACTTCAGGCCCTCTCAGGAGAACGATCCCAGCCTGATTTCCTTATCTCCCCCAAACTATTACAGATAGTCCTGGACTTACCACCCCGACTGGGCCCAGAATTTCCGTTGCTAAGCGAGACATTCGTTAAGCGAGTTTTGCCCCATTGTGAGACTTTCCTTGCGACATTTGTGAAGTGAATCGCTGCAAGCCGTTAGATCAGTCGCCCGGTTGTTAAGTGAAACTGGCTTCCCCACTGCCTGTCAGCAGGTCGCAAAAGGGGGTCCCCGGATGCCAAGAAACTTCAACCATCGTAAGTGCGAGTCAGTTGCCAAGCATCCGAACGTAAACCGTGTGACCACGGGGGAATGCTGCAACGGTCGTTAAGTGTGAAAAAACCGTCCTTAAATCTCTGTTTTCAGTGCTGTTGTAAATTTGAACGGTCGCTAAATGGACTGTTGCAAGTGGAGGACCATGTGAAATTGTTTTTTTTTTTTTTATGGGTAGCGTCCGATGAAAAAGGTAGAGCTTTGATTCCACCGTTGTGGTGTCCATTTTTAAACTGGATCGGGCCGTGTTTCCTGGGCAGAAAGTCAGCCTCCAGTTTTTCCCACTTTGAAATCCGCCTTCTGCAGCCTCACTCGCTTTGCCAGCCTTTAGAACAGAACAGAGCAGAACAGAACAGAACGGAATGGAACGGAATGGAATAGAATATAGAACAGTGGTTCTCAATCTTCTTAATGCCGCGACCCCCAACCGGTCGTAAGTCGAGGATTACTCAACCGGTCGTAAGTCGAGGACTATTCAATTGGTGCAGCAACGTTTGCAGAATGGGACTTTTGGCGGGCTCAGCAGGGCAGAGACAGCCTGGACAATTC
Source organism: Crotalus helleri (assembly GCA_024509115.1). Taxonomy (NCBI): domain Eukaryota; kingdom Metazoa; phylum Chordata; class Lepidosauria; order Squamata; family Viperidae; genus Crotalus; species Crotalus helleri. The sequence goes on along the minus strand of JAKSXO010000035.1, from coordinate 3,327,483 downwards.
CTATTGGCTTTTGAAAGCCAATAGAATTAGACTCTATTCAAGAGAGTCTCTTCTATTGGCTTTCAAAAGCCAATAGAATAAAAGGGAGTAGCACAGCTAAGGAAAAAGGGGAAAAAAATGGCGGACTGCGTTGTTTGGCGACCCCCGTGAAATGGTCGTTCGACCCCAAATGGGGTCCCGACCCACAGGTTGAGAACCACTGATATAGAATAGAATACAGAATAGAATATAGAATAGAATAGAATATAGAATATAGAATAGAATAGAATATAGAATATAAAATAAAATAGAATATAGAACAGAACAGAATATAGAATACAAAATAGAATAGAATAGATTAGAGTATAGAACATAGAATATAGAATAGAATATTGAATATAGAATATACAATAGAATAGAGAATAGAGAAAAGAATATAGTATAGAACATAGAATAGAATATAGAATAGAATACAGAATAGAATATAGTATAGAACAGAATATAGAATAGAATATAGAATATAAAATAAAATAGAATATAGAACAGAATATAGAATATAGAATACAGAATAGAATAGAATATAGGACATAGAACATAAACATAGAATAGAATATAGAATATACAATAGAATAGAATATACAATAGAATATAGAACATAGAAAAGAATATAGAATACAGACTAGAATAGAATACAGAATAGAATAATAAAATACAGATAGAATAGAATAGAATAGAATAGGAGCTGGAAGGGACCCTAGAGGTCTTCTAGTCCAGCCCCCTGCTCAAGCAGGAGAACCTATTCTATCTCAGACAGATTAATGTCCAGTCTCTTCTTATAAATCCTCCAGTGATGGAGCACCCACAATTTCTGGAGTCAAATGTTGAACGTGAAGTGGATTCTGATTCACAAGCTGACGGGCTACCAAGCCCAGCTCGTGGCTTTTGTGGCAGGGCCTGGCTGGGCTCCGTCTCCCGAGATCAGGGCCACGACGGTTGTTAAAGCCACCGCGGCAGCCTCCGCCGCGTTGATCTTTTGATCTTCCAGCCCGGATCTTCCTCTCCGCCAGAGAATTCACAGCAGCATCCAGACATTTTGGTGCCAAGGCTGGCTCACCCCTCCTGCCCCCCCCCACCACAGTTAGCTGCAGGAGCAGCAGCAGCAGATGAGAGGGAGCTGAGGGAGGGGGGCCCAGTGGCCTAATGGATAAGGCATCAGCCTCCGGAGCTGGGGATTGTGGGTTCAAGTCCCACCTGGGTCGCGCAGCCACAATTTTATTGGCAGAGCCAGAGAGGGAGGGAAAGGCTTTAAAACCCCCCAGAGGGGGTTAGTAACAGACTAATTGAGTTGGAAGGGACTTTGGAGGTCTTCTAGTCCAACCTCTCTCCCCCTCTTAAGCAGGAGACCCTCGACCAGGGGTATCCAAGCTTGGGGACTTCAGCTCCCAGAATTCTGCAGCCAGCCATTCTGGGAATTGAAGTCCCCTCCTCCTCTTTTAAAAGCATGCTGGCTGGGGAATTCTGGGAGTGGAAGTCCCCCATTTTAAAGCATACTGCTAGGAATTTCTGAGTTGATGCCCCCCCAAAGCATGCTGGCTGGGGAATTCTGGGAGTTGAAGTCCCCTCCCCTTAAAGCATGCTGGCTGGGGAATTCTGGGAGTTGTAGTCCACCCCTCTTAAACTGGCCACAGGTGAGAGCATCCTTTCCCAAGAGCCCCAATCCCGCAAACCAGGACTTGCCTGGAGGAGACAGAACAGGGCAGGCCCAGGCTTTGCAGAATGTAAGAGAAAGTCACAATTTAATACACAAAGCTGGGTCTGTCCTCATCATCTCCCACAATTGTCTCCAAATTCCCCCCCCCAACATCCACCTGGAAATGAGGGGAGCTGTCAATCATATGGCGAAAGAGGGGGGGGGGTTAGAATTGCCTCTAACCTAGGAGTCTTCAAACTTGGCCCTTTTATGACTTGTGGACTTCAACTCCCAGAATTCCTCAGCCAGGCATGCCTGGCAGAGGAATTCTGGGAGTTGAAGTCCACAAGTCATAAAAGGGCCAAGTTTGAAGATCCCTGCTCTAACCTCACGTAGCAGCAGCACCACCTAGTGGCCGTAACTGGAAGTTACACCCTGAGATTCTGCATAGAGTGCGGATTCTACTTGGGGACGCTCTGTTTATGCCCAGAAACCCTCCTCTCTATGATCTGATACATTTAGCCCCCGCGGACAGCTGTATTATCCTGAATATAACATGTTATCCCGAGGGAAGGACGCCCGAAGCCCCCTTAGATGCTTTTCAACACCGGGATAAGTATTTTTTCTTCCCTGACCATTTCAGCTTTGTATCTATCTGTGCTTTTTAAATTTTTTTTATCATCTCCTTCCTAAATTTATTCTTTAAAAATCGAGATAATTTTGCAATCTGTCCAGGGAACCTGAGTTATTATATTGTTCATATTAGTAAAGTTGGAAGGGACCTTGGAGGTCATCTAGTCCAACCCCATGCTCGGGCAGGAAACCCTACACCATTTCGGACTAGTGGCTGTCCAGTCTCTTCTTAAAAACTTCCAGTGTTGGAGCATTTACTGCTTCTGGAGGCAAGCTGTTCCACTGGTTAATTGTTCTCACTGTCAGGAAGTTTCTCCTTAGTTCTAGGTTGCTTCTCTCCTTGATTAGTTTCCACCCGTTGGTTCTTGTCCTGCCTTCAGGTGCTTTGGAAAATAGCTTAATTTCCTCTTCTTTATGGCAGCTCCTGAGATATTGGAATACTGCTATCATGTCCCCCCTTGTCCTTCTCTTCGTTAAACTAGACATACCCAATTCTAGCAACCGTTCCTTATATGTTTTAGCCTCCAGTCCCCTAATCATCTTTGTTGCTCTTCTCTGTACTCTTTCTAGAGTCTCAGCATCTTTTTTGCATCGTGGTGACCATAATGAAATTATTGTTGATAATAATACTAATATTAATACTACTACTACTACTAATAATAATAGTAAGGCGCCTTTTGCAATTGACTAATGGTGAATTTGCCACTGGCATTGACAAATTCGCTATTAGTCAATTGCAAAAGGCAGCCTTACTAGGAACTGCTTCTATCCTGCGACGAGATCTGTAATACCATCAAACATCCACATCTGCCTATCCCAGGTCCTTGGTAAGGACTCAATATGTAGACAAAATGCCAAATCCAGTCTGAACATCTGGCTGACTGTGCGATGATCCATAATACTAATACTAACAATACTAATAATAATAACGTTGGAAGGGACCTTGGAGGTCATCCAGTCCAACCCCCTGCTCAGGCAATAATAATAATAATAATAATACTGTAATTAATAATTAATAATATTTGGGTTGCGGGTGGGGGTCTCCGGGATCTGGGAATGCACCACCGTTGCTCCTGCACGGCCTGTCCCCCTGCCCCAGAATGTGCAATCTGGGCGTCCTCCCGGACTCCCCCCTCCCACGCTGTCCGCCCCCAGCGCTTCGGCAGGGCCGGGCCGTGGTCGAGGAGCCCCGAAAGGGGACACCAGACCCCAAAACTCCCGGGAGGGGCAGAGACGGGTGGAGAGGAGGGGGGAGGGAAAGAAAAGCAACGCATTAAACACGCGAGTGGGTTCACACGACCCTCCAAACCCAACAGGGAGCGAAAGAGAGGGGGGGGCAGGCGGGGAAGCCCCTCCCTTCCTTTCTCCGGCGCGCAGAACTACCACGCCCACAATGCATCGCGCGGCGGGCCAAGATGGCGGCGGCGCCGTCGTGGTTGCTGCTGCTGCGGCTGCTGCTCCGCCTGCTGCGTCCGGGCGCTGGGTGAGTCCGCGGGGGCTGGGACCGGGCAGGGGGGGGAGGTCGCGAGCTAAGACCCCCCCCAGAAGCCCCCTTTACCGCCGCCCTCCTCCACCCAAGCGGTTTAGGGGAGCCCCCTCCCCAATCCGGAGGGCGCCCGCTTGGCGAAGGGCTCCCGGGCCGCCTCTTGCCGCAGAAAACGGGGGGGGGCGGGAGAGGGGAGGGGGGCAGCCAGAGGGGGCTCAACTTGCACCCCTGGCCGTGGGGGTGGGGGGTCGGGAGGTGGGGGGGGGTCTCTTGGGGGCCGACTCCGGCTTGGGGGGGGCTGTGAGTGGGTGGGTGGGGGGTGGGTTGCAGCTGGGGGTCCCAAGGGAGCCCCCAGACCCGGGACGGCCCCCCCTTGGATCAATTCCTTTCCCCCGGGGAGGGCTTCAAAGGTTAATTAATGAATGAATTTTCAGGCTTTCAAGATTGCAAACCTCGGAACGTTTGGCCGCTTTGGCTTTTTGTGAGCCGCCTGGCGGCCCGAAAGGCGGAGTATCCAAATCAGGGGGGGGGGTCCCGGGAGGAGGAACAGCTGCTCTCCTGCCCTCCCCCCTGCGGGCAGGCTGATGGAGGGCAAGGTGGGCAGCCTGGGGAGGCCAGGCGGAAGCCAGGATCGATCCCAGGATAAGGATTCCCCCCCCCCCCCACTCCGAGGTTGTATCCTGACTCCCCCCTCGGAGTCCATTCCCTCTCTTTTGAACCCCTAAAAATGTCCCCCCCCAACTGTCCTGTGCGCAGAAGAGCTGGACTTTGGAAGGGGGAGGGGGCTTGTCCAGCCCACTCCCACTCATTTGCCCGTCCTCATGTCCCTGCGGGTCACAACGGCTGCTGCTCCCCTGGATCCTCTGTGCAGCGTTTGGGGTGGGTGGTGATGTTTGTGGCTCAGGGATGGATGAACTGGGGGGTCCTTGGTGCTCTCTGGGCTTGGAGGTTTTCTTGCAGACGTTTCATGACCCAACTAGGGAACCCCATCAGGGCTAGAAGGGAGGGGGGATTGCAGAGAGGAGGAGGACGACGACAATGATGACTGGGGGTCTTTGGTCCTCTTGTTTTCTTGCAGATGTCTCATTGCCGAAGTAGGTAATATCATCAGTGTTAGAAGGGGGAGGGTAACCATGTGCACTGGTGATGATACCTAGTTAGGTCATGAAACGCCTGCAAGAAAACCACCAAGCTCAGAGACCACCCAGATCCCACAGTCCTTTCCTCTTCCTCCTCCTCCTCCTCCTCTCTCCACAGACCCCACTCCCTTCTAGCACTAGTGATGTTACCTAGCTGGGTCATGAAACATCTGCAAAAAAAACCACACCCATCTCAGAGAGCACCAGGGACCCCACAGTCCTTTCCTCCTCCTCCTCCTCCTCCTCCTCTCCTCCTTTCCCTATTTCCTCTCCTCCTTTCCCTATTTCCTCTCCTCTCCTCCTTTCCCTATTTCTTTTCCTCTCCCTATTTCCTCTCCCTATTTCCTCCTTTCCTATTTTCTCTCCTTTCTCTATTTCCTCTTCTCTCTCCCTATTTCCTCTCCTCTCCCTATTTCCTCTCCTTTTCCTATTTCCTCTCCTTTCCTTTCCCTGTTTCCTCTCCTCTCCCTATTTCCTCTCCTCTCTCCCTATTTCCTCTGCTCTCTCCTCTCCTCCTTTCCATATCTCCTCTCACCTCCCTATTTCCTCTCCTCTCTCCCTATTTCCTCATCTCCTTTCCCTATTTCCTCTCCTCTCCCTATTTCCTCTCCTTTTCCTATTTCCTCTCCTTTCCTTTCCCTATTTCCTCTCCTCTCCCTATTTCCTCTCCTCTCTCCCTATTTCCTCTGCTCTCTCCTCTCCTCTCTTCCTTTCCATATCTCCTCTCACCTCCCTATTTCCTCTCCTCTTTCCCTATTTCCTCTCATCTCCTTTCCCTATTTCCTCTCCTTTCCCTATTTCCTCTCCCTCTCCTCTCCTCTCTCCTTTCCTTTCCTATTTCATTTCCCTATTTCCTCCCCTCCCCTCCCCTCCGTGCTCTCTAAGCCTCTAAGGTTTTCTTGCAGATGTTTCATGACTCAAATTAGGCAGCAACTTCCAGCACTGGTGATGCCCCTTAATTTGGGTCCTGAAAGGTCTGTGAGAAAACAGCCAAGGGCAAAGAGCACCAGGGACCCTCATTTCCACCCTGAGCTACGGATGTTCTCCTTTATTTTATCGGTTTCCTGCAGCTATTTTGGGAAATAGTGGTAAGTAGCCAGTTGAGGGTAACAACTATAAGTTATTTCCATTCAAGGACTAAGGTCAAATCCTTATTGTGGTCATAGACCAGCGTAGAAAAGATAAATTGCAAACAGTCATTTTAAAAGCGAAAATATATATATAAAATACGTGAAATTAAAATATACATTGCGTTCTTGATATAGCTCTATGCCAGCAATACTTGAGGAATGTCTGCGTCTCTCCCCAGGCAGCTGATATTTCCAGGAAATTCTCCTCTACATATAGGACATTAAAGGACAATTTTCTGAAATGCCGTCAGTGATCCAAATCCAAATTTTTTCAGAACAGTTTTATGCCAAGACTTCACTAATTGATCCCTAATAGCAGTTTTACTACGCACGTTTTAAAGAGCGAGACTTACAAAGAAACAGAGGCTTCTTTCTGCCTTTTTCCTGGCTGCATAAAATATAGAAACGAAAATATACGCTCTGTTCATTTTTTTTTCTTTCATAATAGGACGGCGTATTTTTTTCCCCATCAGATTGGGAAAAAATAAATCTGTGAGTAAAAATTGAAGCCAAATCCTTTTCAAATGAGAGTCTGGCCTAAATTCTACCCATTGCACTCCTGCCATTTCCTTTTTTTAAAAAAAAAATATTTTATTTTATTTTTTAACATAATCATAATTAATATTTGGTAAACAGTGTATCGTCTGGGTTTATATTTACAAACAATAACAACTAGTTTCTATAATTCCATACTCCACAGAATAGCTTTCCTTGATTTCTTCCAATAATAGTCTCTTTTATCAACCTTAAATTAGTACATTTCTTCGTATTTTAGTAGATAAAATACGAATGTAAACATAAGTCAGGCACGTATTATCATGTTTGGTGGACTTATGATAAAGTAAATAATTATTGCAATAATAATAATAATAATAATGTTGGAAGGGACCTTGGAGGTCTTCTAGTCCAGCCCCCTGCTCAAGCAGGAGAACCTATACCATTTCAGACAAATGGCTGTCCAGTCTCTTCTTAAAAACCTCCAGTGTTGGAGCATTCACAGCTTCTGGAGGCTGGTGGTTCCACGGGTTAATTGTTCTCACTGTCAGGAAGTTTCTCCTTAGTTCTAGGTTGCTTCTCTCCTTGATTAGTTTCCATAGATACATACTTGGCTAGAAAAGATGTTGGGAGAACATGTAGACTTTAAACCTGAACTTTTTTTATTAGCTATAATACCAGAAAAGACTAATAGACAAAGCTTTTATTTGATTTTGCATGTTACAACAGCGGCAAGAATTATATTTGCGCAATATTGGAAAAATGAAGGAATATCATCAGATGAAGAAATAATCAAAAAAATACTAGAATGCGCAGAGATGGACAGACTGACTATGAGACTGAAAGAAAAAGAAGAAACAGAATATTATCAAATTTGGGACTTATTTTATCGATGGCTAGAGGAAAGAATTAAAGGTTTAGGAATTAAATATGTATTCGCGAATGTAAACTCAGACAGCACGTTGGTTGAAAAATTATGGGAAAAAAATAAAAAATTCTACAAAAAAACCCAATTGAATGTAGACATTTTTCTAGTATTTCTGCAAGTAACAACCACATCAATATGAAGCTGCTTTTCTAAAAAAAAAAGCTGCACTCCTGCCATTTAAATTCAGTTTGGTTGCAAGTAATCCAAGGAAATTGGTGAGCGATGATCAGGTGATCCGTTCAGCCGTGTCCGATTCTTGGTGATTCTCTGGGCCAGATCCCTCCACATCTTCCGGTCTGAAGCTGGAACTTTCAGTTCTTCTATGCCAGGGATAGGCAACCTTTTATGACTGGTGGACTTCAACTCCCAGAATTCCTGAGCCAGCATGGGGGAAACTATGGCTGCTTCATGACTTGTGGACTTCAACTCCCAGAATTCCTGAGCCAGTATGACTCAGCTTGGAAACATCCCTTTCCTCACAGCATAGCTGGCTCAGGAATTCTGGGAGTTGAAGTCCATCAGTCATAAAAGAGCCAAGGTTGCCTATCTCTGGCCTAAGCCTAGGCCGCTTTATGATTCATGGACTTCAACTCCCAGAATTCCTGAGCCAGCATGGCTCAGCTTGGAAACCTCTCCCTTTCCCCTCAGCATGGCTGGCTCAGGAATTCTGGGAGTTGAAGTCCACCAGTCATAAAAGACCCAAGGTTGACTACCTCTGGCCTAGGCCGCTTTATGACTCGTGGACCAACTCCCAGAATCCCTGGCCAGCACGGCTCAGCTTGGAAACCTCTCCCTTTCCCCTCAGCATGGCTGGTTCAGGAATTCTGGGAGTTGAAGTCCATGAGTCATAAAAGAGCCAAGGTGGCTTACCCCTGTTCTATGCTCTGGGGTCATGTGTTCCCCTTCCCCAGGAAGTCCTCAACTTACAACAGTTTTTGTTTAGTGACCGTTACAGTTACAACGGCACTGAAAAAAGGGACTTATACGACTGTTGCAGCATCCCCACAGTCAGGTGATCCAAATTCAGACACTTGGCATCTGATTCATATTTATGACGGTTGCAGTATCCCCTTTTGGGACCTTCTGACAAACTAAGTCAGTGGGGCAGCCAGATTCGCTTAACGACATGGTCATTAAGCGAATCTGGCTTCTCCGTTGTCTTGGCTCGTCAGAAGATCCCAAAAGGGGATCACGTTACCCAAGGATCCTGGAACCGTCACAAGTACAAGTCAGTTGCCAGGTGTCTTGAATTTTGATCATGTGACCGACATTTGTAAGTCACTTTTTTTAGTGCCTTTGTAACTTCAAACGGTCACTAAACGAAGTGTAATTGGCGGTAAAGCTATCGGTGATCAGTGAAACGGTTCCGATGTAGCCTTTTTTTTCTTTCTTTCTCGCAGATTATCAGCATGTGGGAAATAGAGGTCAAATGACACATTCATGATGCCGGCACGTGAGTACAGAAATCTGTTAATTGTCAACGCTGCTAACATCGGATGTTTTTGCATTGACAACAGACGGAAATGTAGCCATCTTTTTCCCTTTCGCTTGTAGAAAGATGATGCTGGGAGGGGGGATGTGAATGAGAGTCTAGCTAGACATAACAACACTAAACTTAGCATGAGAAACAAGGTTATTGAAATAAGAGATGATAAAGCATTGGGGGGCTGGAGAGCTGGAGAGGAAGCCAAGGCTTCAAGCTAATTGGGGAATGTGATTTAATGACTCTTAATTGGAGGAGGGAATTGTGCTTTGATACTTAAGCTTCATGATACTAGAACAGGGGTGTCAAACTGCCGGCCTGCGGGCTGGATGCATCACGTGGAAGCCACGCCCACCCCATTGCCGGCAATGGCAAAACCGGCCAGATATATTGCGCGACATCACGTGATGTCGTGGGTTTGACATGCCTGTACTAGAATCTCCCTAAAGTAATAAAATAACTTGTACGTATCCTACGAATAAAAGCAACGATTTGTGTGTTACCGTTACGACTGGTTGCATAGTCAGCCGGATGTTCAGACTGGATTTGGCACTTTTATCCAGACTAACTGGATAGACTAACTCTGCCCACTGCCGGGAGTTTGATCCTGACTGGCTCAAGGTTGACTCAGCCTTCCCTCCTTCCGAGGTCGGTAAAATGAGGACCCAGAATGTCGGGGGCAAATAAACCGCTTAGAGAAGGCTGTAAAGCACCGCGAAGCGGGATATAAGTGTAACATCCCTTGTCACAGCATTGACATCTATTGCTGTTGCTATCGGATCCCTCTCAAGGACCTGGAATAGGCAGAAGTGGTGATGTTGAGGCAGGGGTCTTCCAACTTGGCCCTTTGATGACTTGTGGACTTCAATTCCCAGAATTCCTCAACCAGGCACGCATGCCTGGTTGAGGAATTCTGGGAGTTGAAGTCTGAAAGTCATCAAAGGGCCTACTTTGAAGACCCCTGTGTTAATGTCTTGCCGCAGGATGGAAGCTGTTCCAAGTCAAGCCGCCTTTTGCAATTGACTGATGGAGAATTTGTCCATGCCGATGGTGTTCAAATGGTGCTCCAGATGTTGTTATTACGGTTCGTCGCCCAGTCTGCCAGATGTTCAGAACGGATTTGGCATTTTTGTCTGCCTATTGAGTCCTTCCCAAGGACCTGGGACAGGCAGATGTTGGTGTTTGATGGGGATACAGATTTTGTCACAGGATGGAAGCGGTTCCAAGTCAAGCCGCCTTTTGCAATTGACCGATGGAGAATTTGTCAATGCCGATGGTGTTCAAGTGGTTCCCCAGATGTTTTTTGGATTGCATTCGAGGCACTTATTACTACTGGAACTATCTTTTCCACATTCCTTTTGCCACTCTCATTCTCCTTCTATCCAGATGTTTGTATTTTGGGATTTTCTCCAGTTCTTTCAAGTTCTGCAACATCCATTATTCAGACTTTTTTTTTTTCCTGTCTTTCATATCGTTGCTCATGATTATGTATGGGTTCATGGCCCACACTCTGAGAATCCTTGTTTTAGGGCATATTTTACTTCAGGGAGTCCTCAACGTACGACCACAATTGAGCCCCACATTTTTGTTGTTAAGTGAGACATTTGTTAAGTCGGTTTTGCCCCATTTTACGGCCCTTCTTGCCACAATTGTGAAGGGAATCCCTGCAGTTGTTAAGATGGTCACACAGTTGTTAAGTAAATCCTGCTTCCCCGTGGACTTTGCTTGTCAGAAGGTCGCAAAAGGGGATCATGTGACCCCCAGGACAGTGCAACTGTCGTAAGTACAAGTCAGTTGCCAATCATTTGAATTTTAACATTTCATCCTGGGAACACTGCAACAGTTGTAAGTATGAAAATGTAAGTTGCTTTTTTCAGTGCCCTCCTAACTTTGAACCGTCACTAAATGGACTGTTTGTAAATCGAGGACTGCTATCCTGTCCCCCCTCGTCCTTCTCTTCATTAGAGTAGACATCCCCAATTCCAGCAACCGTTCCTTATATGTTTTAGCCTCCAGTCCCCTGATCATCTCTGTTGCTCTTCTCTGCACTCTTTCTAGAGTCTCAGCATCTTTTTTACATCGCAGCGACCAAAACTGGATGCAGGATTCCAAGTGTGGCCATACCAAGCTGTTGCAAAGTGGTATTAACACTTCACCTGACTTTGATTCTATCCTTCTGTTAATTGGAAAGCATTTGGGGGAGAAATCCCCGAGGTTCATGTGGCAAGAATTGGTATATTCCAACAACTCTCTGATTCTCTGCCTAAGTTTGCTCTGACTGATGAAGTTGCTTGGATGAGCAAGGGAACATCCCAGATTAACAACATGTGGTCCAGTTGCCATGATTCAACCATTAGATATGGAAGGCTGCTTCCTCCAATAGAGGAAACACATCTGGATCTGCTCCCATCTTTCCTTTCCCTACACTAACATTCAACATTTATCCCTTTTTACTATTTTTAACTTCCCCTTTTGATTGGCTGTACACTTTAGTACTATTATTATCGTGGTTCATCCCACAGTCTGCCAGATGTTCAGAGCGGATTTGGCATTTTTGTCTGCCTATTGAGCCCTTCCGAAGGACCTGGGACAGGCAGATGTTGATGTTTGATGCAGATACAGATTTTGTCGTAGGATGGAAGCGATTCCAAATCAAGCCGCCTTTTGCAATTGACTGATGGAGAATTTGTCAATGCCGATGGTGTTCAAGTGGTGCTCCAGATGTTGTTATTACGGTTTGTCGCCCAGTCTGCCAGATGTTCAGAGCGGATTTGGCATTTTTGTCTGCCTATTGAGCCCTTCCCAAGGACCTGGGATAGGCAGATGTTGATGTTTGATGCGGATACAGATTTTGTCGCAGGATGGAAGCGGTTCCAAGTCAAGCCGCCTTTTGCAATTGACCGATGGAGAATTTGTCAATGCCGATGGTGTTCAAGTGGTGCTCTAGATGTTATTATGGTTCGTCACTTAGCCAGCCAGATGTTCAGAGTAGATTTGGCATTTTTTCCTACCTCTCAAATCCTTACTATTAATAAATCCTATTATTATTATATTCCGTTGTTTTGCAAGTATACTGAGTGCTTCCCTACAAACTCCTTGGGTGTCTAACCAGACATGGCCAAATAAAGAACATTAATAAAATAAAACAAAGTGGCTGCAAGAGAAAAAAAGCCAGGCTATTAAAATCCAGGTCATTTAAGGCCAAAATCTGGATCCCCCGGGGAGGCATTGCACTCACCTCTGTTGCCACAGCAAAGCCAAGCCAAACTTCGGAGCTGGCAACTTTTAATGATGATTAGAGGTTTCAGGAGCAGCCGTCGTAACCTTTCTTCCCGAGCAGTTTGCCGGACGTGTTTTGACTTGTTGGGAAGCTTGTTATTCACCGCTCTTCCTGGGCTGCGCGGAATAAACGCCGCATCCCTGCGTGTCCTTTCTGCGGACGGACACCGTCACTCCGGTCGTGAATCGCCCTGGAGAAGGAACAGGCCACGAGACCCTGGCCGGTTTCTGCTTTCCAGGGTCCTGCATTATTAACGGGAACTGCACACGTGGCCTCGGTCTGGCGCCCGGCAAGCCTGGGTATCGATGTCAAAGGCGGATTGAATTGTCGGTGTCCGAATTCAGCGATGCTCCAGCGCAGGCTGAAAGGACACCGGAGGAGAGTCGGGGGCATCCACAAGGCTGAATGACACAAGCTGGCAAAGATGAGGACCTATGTGGCTGTACCTGTAGCTGAGCCAGATACTTCTTACACTTACAACCCCGCCTGGGAACCGGGACCCTGCACGTGTTTCGGTAGGTGACACGTCTCTTCTTCAGCTGAAGACCTTGATGGGAGACCAGCTTCTTCCAAAGTCAGGAGAGCAGCAAGGCTACACAAGAACTGAGTTTGTGCAGTTTCCTGGTTGTTTGTTGTGGCTGTGCAAGAAGCAGCTAACCTGTTGGCAGCCTGGAAGATAGTGAGGGTTTTAACCCCATAGACTGGGAGGGTGGGCAACGATGGCCCTTTGACGACCCGTGGACTTCAACTCCCAGAATTCCTATGGCTGGCTCAGGAATTCTGGGAGTTGAAGTCCACAGGTGGTCAAGGGGCCATCGTTGCCCACCCTGTCCAGATAAGCAGTGGGCAGGAATGGGGGAGAGAAGGCAGCACACCAAGTGGAGGACAACCGGATTTATTATTTGCCAAAGTCTTCAAAAACCAGCTTGCTCATTTGCAAAAAAAATAAATAAATTGGTTTATGTTTTTTGCAATGTCTGATTAAAAAAAAAAATGAACGAGAGTTTTACACTTCCACAATCGCTTCGTTCTGGCTAACGAACCTGAGAGCGTGAAATTCACCCCCCAGAACTACTTCTTCTCCCATCCTGCACTGTGAAATAATCTCATCGACCTAACAGAAAGGTAGGTTTTGATGGAGCAAAGAGCCCCATGTGTCCTGGAGGAGAGATGCTCCAATATAGTGGAAACAGCTTCTTCTAGGATATTGGTGCATTCCCTCTGGGCTGAAAAGAATCTTTGCTTTTTTTCCTGAGACTGCATTTTTTAAAAAAAATTATTATAATTCGATTTACAATGGCTGAATTTTTCGGGGAGGGAGCTGAAAAACGTCCTGCAGTTATTTTTCCCTTTGCAAGTTCGTCAACAGATGCTTTGATTTCTTAAGAATTGAAGAAGCCGTTTTGGCGGTTAGCATAAAGCGAAGGTCCCTAACCTTTTGGCCACCAGGGACCGCTTCTGTGGAGAAAGGTTTTGCCATAGACCGGAGAGTGTGTGTGGTTTTGTGTGAATCCTGCATCCCAGGGATGAGGCTTTGATTGTTTCTGTGGGCCGGTTGCTGGCATGCCACAGACCGGTACCAGTCCACGGACCGGAGGTTGGGAACCCCTAACGCAGTGTTTCCCAAACTTGACAATTTTAAGGCATGTGGACTTCAACTCCCAGAATTCCACAGCTAGCGTTGTTGCCTGTGGAATTCTGGGAGTTGAAGTCCACATGCCTTAAAATTGTCAAGTTTGGGAAACACTGCCCTAGCGTAAAGAGCTCCAGTTTTTCTTAAAAAAAACAAAACAAAGATCATTGGCAGTTCCCTCCCTCCCATCCAGGACATGGCACGGAAGCGCTGCTTGAGTAGGGTCCGTAAGATTATCTGGGACACGACACATCCTCTCCATGACCTGTTTTCCTTGCTCCCTTCTGGGAGGCTTCGTGGTATCCGTAGCAGAACATCCAGATTCAGCCAGACTTTCATTCCATACAGCATCAACCTTGCAAACTCTCTAGCTTCCTCCTTCCGTTATATATTCAAGATGGACAGTATTTAATATTTATTTGCTACGTATATGTAGGGATGTGGGTCTATACATATGTTGTTCATAGTATGTTTAGGTGTGTGTCATGTATGTGTTTCACTTTGAGAGCGGGCGATTAAATTTCATTTTGGAAGTGTGCCGTTGTGCCCACAGTAAAAAAAATGACAATCAAGGTGATCTTATCTTCTCTCTTATCTAACCAAAACACCTTATTTGATCTGTTCTACCACAATCGTGGCCAGGGGGTTGAGTTATTAGTGTGAGGCACATCTGGAGACAGCGGTTGGGCACGCTGAAATGCAGCTGCTGTGGGCCAGTTTTATTGTCATCTTCACCCATCTTTATCTTAGGAATATCCGTTATCAAGCAGAGTTTGGTGTGACTTTCTGCAAAGGCTTCTGCTTTGAAGGTGGCTCTGAGGAACAAATAGGTTGCTGGACTCATTTGGGATTTTTCTGGACAGAGATGGGATAGGTTCTCCTGCTGGAGTGGGGGTTGGACTAGAAGACCTCCAGGGTCCCTTCCAGCTTCTATCCTATCCTATACTATACTATACTATACTATCCTATACTATCCTATCCTGCTATTCTATTCTATTCTATTCTATTCTATTCTATTCTATTCTATTCTATTCTAGTAGTAGTAATAATAGTAAAGTAAAGTTGGAAGGGACCTTGAAGGTCATCTAGTCCAACCCCCTGCTCAGGCAGGAAACCCTATACCATTTTGGACAAATGGCTGTCCAGTCTCTTCTTAAAAACTTCCAGTGTTGGAGCATTCACCGCTTCTGGAGGCAGGTGGTTCCACTGGTTAATTCTCCTCACTCTCAGGAAGTTTCTCCTTAGTTCCAGGTTGCTTCTCTCCTTGATGAGTTTCCCTCCGTTGCTTCTTGTCCTGCCTTCAGGCACTTTGGAGAATAGCTTGACTCCCTCTTCTTTGGGGCAGCCCCTGACATACTGGAAGACTGCTATCCTGTCCCCCCTTGTCCTTCTCTTTGTTAAACTAGACATACCCAATTCCAGCAACCGTTCCTTATATGCTTTAGCCTCCAGTCCCCTAATCATCTTTGTTGCTCTTCTCTGCATTCTATTCTATTCTGTTCTACTCTACTCTATTCTACTCTACTCTACTCTTCTGTTCCTGGTTGACTAGATACCCTTTGAACGTCTGCACATTTTTCCCACAGGGTCTTTCACGCTGAGTGTGGCGTTTAGAGAAAGAATTCCTTGATTTCCCGGGGGCTTCCCAATTGATGCATGTTGTCCACTGCCAGGATTAGACTCTCATTCTCTGTGGTGATTTAGGGGCCCACCTACACGTTCACAAGTTATCCTCGAGTTAACAACAATTCATTTAGTGACCATTGAAGTTGCGATGGCGTTAAAAACAGTGACTTATGGCTGCTTTTCATGACTTACAGCGCTTGCAGTCTCTCAGGGTCCAGTGATCAAAATTCAGACACTTGGCAACTGACTCGTCTTTATGACGGTCACGGTGTCCCAGGGGTGTCACGTGATCCCCTTTTGCATCAATGGGCGAAGCCAGACTCACTTAACAACCCGTGTTAGTAACTTAACAAGGGCAGTGATTCACTTAACAACTCTGGCAAGACCGGTTGTAAAACGAAAGTCACTGAACAGGAGGAGAGTCAGCCAAGCCTCACGGGGCAGTGTATATAAGTCTAAATCAGGGGTTCTCACCCTTGGCAACTTTAAGACTTGTGGACTTCAATTCCCAGAATTCCTCAGCCAGCATGGCTGGCTGAGGAATTCTGGGAGTTGAAGTCCACAAATCTTAAAGTTGCCAAGGGTGAGAACCCCTGGTAAATGCTAACGCGATTGTTGTTGTTAACAACTGCTAACCAAACTCACTTAATCGCCCTCTAAGAAACTTTGGCCTCGGTCGCTGTCGTAAGTCGAGGACAGCCTGGGTGCTGCTCCCACACATTGTCTGTCTGACGCCACGGAAAGCAAGTGTGAAGGTGAACTCGCTCTCCTTTCGGATGCAGTTCTTCCCTGCCGGAAAGCGGTTGCAATTCCCAGTGGTTGCCCAACTGCCCTTTCACTGCCTGGGGAGACTTGGGCGTGTGTGTGTGTGTGTGTGTGATGCCAAGCAAGGTGGCACCCCTTTCTGCACCCCGTAAACGTGCAAAAGGCAGAGCTCTCCTCTGTGTTGCAGAAGAAAAATGCACGGACGTCTCTTTCGCTCCTCCTCCTTACGGCCCTTTTCTCCCCCCCCTGCAGGCGTCTGCTGCTGCTGCGCGGCCCTGCGCCCACGATACAAGCGCCTGGTGGACAACATATTCCCCGAGGACCCCAAAGTAAGTGGGGGAGCCCTCCCGGCGGCCCCTGGATCGGCGGGCTCTGGCGCTGGGCCGCTCCGACGTGGCGGGGAAGGCTCTGCGCATTGGCGGAGATCGGCCCGGCTCTCTCTCTCTTTTTTTTATTTGAGGGGTCGATTCTCAGGTGGTTGATACTCTGGGTGGTTGTCTTGGCTGGGTCTCCGCGTGGGGGGAGCAGGGGCCGTCTGCCCCCCCTCCCCCCACGGGGGCTTCGGTTGGGGGGAATGGCTGTCTTTCTTTTTGAAAGGCCAGCTGTACAAGCGCCTTGGCCTTTCAGAGTCCCTTCTGACGTGCTCAGGGTTAAGAAGCAGGTTTTCCCTTCCGCTCGATCCCAGGAGCCTTGGAGGGTTCTTTAGAACAGGTGGCAGACCTAAGCAAGGGTCCTTCCTTCCCTCCCTCCCTCCCTCCCTCCCTCCCTCCGTCCCTCCCCTCCAATTCTTCCTCCCTCCCCCTCTCCCTTCCTTTCCTCTTTCCTCCCTTCCTCTCCCTCCCCTCCAATCCCTCCTCCCTCTCCCTCCCCCTTCCTTCCTCCCTTCTTCCCCCCTTCTTCCCTCTCTTCCTCCCTCCCTTCCAATCCTCTCCCTTCCTTCCTCCCTCCCTCCCTCCCTTCCTTCCTTCCTTCCTTCCTTCCTTCTTCCCTCCCTCCCTCTCCCTCCCTTCCTCCCTTCCTCCCTTTCTCTCCTCCAATCCTCCCTCCCTCCTTCCCCTCCAGTCCTCCCTCCCTTCCTCTCTTCCTTCCTTTCTTCTTCCCTCCCTTTCCCTCCCCTCCAATCCCTCCTCCCTCCCCCTTCCTTCCTCCCTTCTTCCTTCCTTTCCTCTCTCCCTCCCCCTTCCTCTCCCTCCCTCCCTCTCCCTTCCTTCTTCCCTTCCCTTCCTTCTTCTCTTCCTTCTTCCCTCCCTCCCCCTTCCTCTCTCCCTCCCTCTCCCTCCCCTTCCTCCCTGTCTCCCTCTCCTCCAGTCCTCCCTCCCTCCCTTCCTTTCTTCTTCTCTCCCTTCCTCTCTCCCTCCCCTCCAATCCCTCCTCCCTCTCCCTCCCCTTCCTTCCTCCCTTCTTCCCTCCCTTCCTCCCTTCCCTCCCTTCTTCCCTTCCTTCTTCCCTCCCTCCCTCTCCCTCCCTTCCTCCCTTCCTCCCTGTCTCCCTCTCCTCCAGTCCTCCCTCCCTCCTTCCCCTCCAGTCCTTCCTCCCTCCAGCCTTTCCTTCCTTCTTTCCTTCTTTTCTTGCTCCCTTTAACAAATGCTTCAGGAACCCGAAGGCTATTTCTACTCCTTTTCTACATTTCTTTGTTTTTCCTCCTCCCGCCTTCTCTCTCTGGGGTTGCCAAAGGTCAGCAGCGTCAGACCGACCTCCCCCTACCGTGCCTTGGGGGGAGGGAGGGGGGGCTGAGGCCGATCCTGCAGAATGGGGCGTCCAGGGGGAATCTCCCGAGGCTTAACCCACCCGGATGGTCTCTCGGCTGCCTAGGATGGCCTGGTCAAGTCCGACATGGAGAAGCTGACCTTCTACGCGGTCTCCGCCCCGGAGAAGCTGGACCGCATTGGCGCCTACCTGGCAGAAAGGCTGAGCCGGGATGTCATCCGCCATCGCTACGGGTGAGGCCTCTGGGCGTCCGTGGTCTGCTTCTCAAAGTGTGGCTTTGAGGTTGCAACTTTCAACACCGGTCTGGATGGGAAAGCGCCTAGAAGCCCTGGAGGGTTCTTGGAGGTCTTCTAGTCCAACCCCCGACCCAAGATCATAGAAACATAGGACTGGAAGGCACTCTAAAAGTCTTCTAGTCCAATCCCCTGCCCAACATTATAAAAACGTTGGTCTGGAAGGGACCTTAGAGGTCTTGTAGTCCAACCCTTTGCCCACGATCATAGAGTCATAGAAACATAGGGCTAGAAGGGCCCTTGGAGGTCTTCCAGTTCAATCCCCTGCCCAGAATCATAGAAACATAGGGCTGGAAGGAACCTTAGAGGCCTTCTAGTCCAGAGGTAGGCAACTTTGGCTCTTTTATGACTTGTGGACTTCAACTCCCAGAATTCCTGAGCCAGCCATGCTGAGGGGAAAGGGAGAGGTTTCCAAGCTGAGCCAGGCTGGCTCAGGAATTCTGGGAGTTGAAGTCCAAGAGTCATGAGGGGGCCATAGTTCCCCCATGCTGGCTCAGGAATTCTGGGAGTTGAAGTCCACCAGTCATAAAAGAGCCAAGGTTGCCTACCCCTGTTCTAGTCCAACCCCCTGCCCAGGATCATAGAGTCATAGAAACATAGGGGTGGAAGGGCCCTTGGATGTCTTCCAGTTCAATCTCCTGCCCAGGATCATAGAAACAGGGCTGGAAGGAACCTTAGAGGCCTTCTAGTCCAACCCCCTGCCCAGGATCATAGAGTCATACAAACGGCTGGAAGGGCCTTTGGAGGTCTTCTAGTTCTATCCTGTGCCCAGGATCATAGAGCTGGAGGGGAATTTAGAGATCTTCTAGTCCAACCCTCTGCCCAGAATCATAGAAACATAGGACTAGAAAGCACTTTAAAGGCCTTCTAGTCCAACCCCCTGCCCAAGATCATAGAAAGATAGGTCTGGAAGGGACCTTGGAGGTCTTCTAGTCTAACCCTGTGCCCAGAATCATAGAAACATAGGGCTGGAAGGGATCTTGGAGGTCTTTTAGTCCAAACCCCTGATCATAGAGTCATAGAAACAAAGGGCTGGAAGGGACCGTGAAGGATCATTTAGAAACAGGGCTGGAAGGGACCTTGGAGGTCTTCCAGTCCAACCCCCTGATGATAGAGTCATAGAAACAGAGGGCTGGAAGGGTCTTGGGAGGTCTTCAACCCCCTGCCAGAGCAGGAAACCTTATTGCTTTCCCCTTATTCTTTCAGATAGAGGAAAAAAATCCCTTTCCTCTTATCTTTTGGGACCCTGGACCCCTCCTGTCGAAGGGGAGACAGAGCCCTGGCAGAAGAGTCCAGGCTGCTGGATGCGTCCAGATGAGACCCCGGGGGGGGGGGGGCTGAGCATCTCTTTCTCTCCCCTCTCCCACCACCCAGGTACGTCTTCATTGCGATGGAAGCCCTGGACCAGCTTCTCATGGCCTGCCACTCGCAGAGCATCAAGCCCTTCGTGGAGAGCTTCCTGCACATGGTGGCCAAACTCCTGGAGTCCGGAGACCCCAAACTGCAAGTCCTGGGAACCAACTCCGTGAGTGAGCTTTCCCACCCTCCTCGGGGCTTGGCTCCCTCGCGGTCTGGGGCCGCGGACACCTGCTTCCCACGGGACCCTTGGAGGAAACGGGGTGAAAGAAGGCAGAAACAGGGAGGCCTTTCTTCTGATTTTTCTCCCCCCCCATACAGTGTAAGTCAGGGGTAGGCAACCTTGGCTCTTTTATGGACTTCAACTCCCAGAATTCCTGAGACAGCATGGGGGAACTGAGGCCCCCTCATGACTCGTGGACTTCAACTCCCAGAATTCCTGAGCCAGCATGGGGGAACTGAGGCCCCCTCATGACTGGTGGACTTCAACTCCCAGAATTCCTGAGCCAGCATGGGGGAACTGAGGCCCCCTCATGACTCGTGGACTTCAACTCCCAGAATTCCTGAGCCAGCATGGGGGAACTATGGCCCCCTCATGGCTGGTGGACTTCAACTCCCAGAATTCCTGAGCCAGCATGGGGGAACTATGGCCCCCTCATGGCTAGTGGACTTCAACTCCCAGAATTCCTGAGCCAGCATGGGGGAACTATGGCCCCCTCATGGCTGGTGGACTTCAACTCCCAGAATTCCTGAGCCAGCATGGGGGAACTGAGGCCCCCTCATGACTGGTGGACTTCAACTCCCAGAATTCCTGAGCCAGCATGGGGGAACTATGGCCCCTTCACGACTCGTTGACTTCAACTCCCAGAATTCCTGAGCCAGCATGGGGGAACTATGGCCCCCTCATGGCTGGTGGAATTCAACTCCCAGAATTCCTGAGCCAGCATGGGGGAACTATGGCCCCCTCATGACTCGTGGACTTCAACTCCCAGAATTCCTGAGCCAGCATGGGGGAACTATGGCCCCCTCATGACTGGTGGACTTCAACTCCCAGAATTCCTGAGCCAGCATGGGGGAACTGAGGCCCCCCATGACTCGTGGACTTCAACTCCCAGAATTCCTGAGCCAGCATGGGGGAACTATGGCCCCCTCATGACTCGTGGACTTCAACTCCCAGAATTCCTGAGCCAGCATGGGGGAACTATGGCCCCCTCATGGCTAGTGGACTTCAACTCCCAGAATTCCTGAGCCAGCATGGGGGAACTATGGCCCCCTCATGGCTGGTGGACTTCAACTCCCAGAATTCCTGAGCCAGCATGGGGGAACTGAGGCCCCCTCATGACTGGTGGACTTCAACTCCCAGAATTCCTGAGCCAGCATGGGGGAACTATGGCCCCTTCACGACTCGTTGACTTCAACTCCCAGAATTCCTGAGCCAGCATGGGGGAACTATGGCCCCCTCGTGGCTGGTGGAATTCAACTCCCAGAATTCCTGAGCCAGCATGGGGGAACTATGGCCCCCTCATGACTCGTGGACTTCAACTCCCAGAATTCCTGAGCCAGCATGGGGGAACTATGGCCCCCTCATGGCTGGTGGACTTCAACTCCCAGAATTCCTGAGCCAGCATGGGGGAACTGAGGCCCCCTCATGACTCGTGGACTTCAACTCCCAGAATTCCTGAGCCAGCATGGGGGAACTATGGCCCCCTCATGACTCGTGGACTTCAACTCCCAGAATTCCTGAGCCAGCATGGGGGAACTATGGCCCCCTCATGGCTGGTGGACTTCAACTCCCAGAATTCCTGAGCCAGCATGGGGGAACTGAGGCCCCCTCATGACTGGTGGACTTCAACTCCCAGAATTCCTGAGCCAGCATGGGGGAACTATGGCCCCCTCATGACTGGTGGACTTCAACTCCCAGAATTCCTGAGCCAGCCTGGCTCAGCTTGGAAACCTCTCCCTTTCCCCTCAGCATGGCTGGCTCAGGAATTCTGGGAGTTGAAGTCCACCAGTCATAAAAGAGCCAAGGTGGCCTACCCCTGGTGTAAGTCCTCAGCTTACAACCACAGCCCAAAACCTCTGTCACTAAGTAAGACATTGTGCCGAGTGAGTTTTGCCCCATTTTATGACCTCCCTTTCCACTGTTGTTAAGTGAATCTCTGCAGTTGTCAAGCTAGTCACACGGTCGTTAAGCGAATCTGGCTTCCCCCATTGACTGTGCTTCTCAGAAGGTCACACAAAAGAGGATTCACCTAGTCCCTGGGACGCTGCGACCGTCATAAATATGAAGCAGTGGCCGAGCATCTGATCATGGGGATGCTGCAAAGGTCATAACTCTGAAAAACAGTCGTAAGTCGAGTCACCATTGTAACCTTTGAACGGTCATTAAAAGAACTGTCATAAGTCGAGGACTTACTACCTGTATTCCCCGACTGTTTTGTTCAGCTGACTGAAAGAGACAAAGCTGGATTCACTTAACAACTGAGTTACTAATTTAACAATGGCAGCTATCCACTTAATGGCGGTGACAAGGAAGGCCGTAAAACGGAACAAAATTCCCTGAACAATTGTCTCGCCCGGCAACAGAAATTTTGCGCCCTGTTGGGATTGTAAGCTGAGGACTAACCTGTACTTTCTCCGAGCTCGTTGTTCTGTTACTAATCTTGCGGCTGGCCTCCTCTGCTTCCCCCCTTCCTGCAGTTTGTGAAGTTTGCAAACATTGAGGAGGACACTCCTTCCTATCACCGTCGCTACGACTTCTTTGTGTCCCGCTTCAGTGCCATGTGTCACTCCTGCCACGACGACCCGGAAATACGGAATGAGTAAGTTGCGTGTGTGAGTGTGAGCTTTCCAATTGTTTCTTAAGTTAGCGATCCAAGAATCTGTCAGAGTGTGCACATTCTTATTGTGCTGAGATAATCCAGGAGTAAACATGGTGGTTTATCTTACACTATCTACAATATACACCAGGAATAATATGCATACATGTGCTAATACAGTAGGATCTAACAAGCCACAGTTACAGCATGAAACGGAAGAGAGAGAACACATCAGCAGAGTCTTCCCTTTTATACAAGGCTCTTAAAGAGACGCAGACCCTGCTGATTCATTCTCATCATTACATTACATCTTAACATCTTACATAAGCTGGTTAGTTGTTAAACTATACCTTGACAGAATCTCTCTCCACTGACTCTCAGCCAAGCACAGTTTTCTTTCATTTTATAAGGTAAAATAACCTTTATTGTCACTTTTTTCTGTGAACACATTGGCACACATTAAAAAATGAAATTCTGATGCCCGGTCTCAAAAGAATTTGAGAACAATTAACCGGTGGAACAGAAGTTGCCTTCAGAAGTTGTGTGTGCTCCAACACTGGAGGTTTTTAAGAAGAGACTGGACAGCCATTTATCTGAAATGGTCTAGGGTTTCCTGCCTGAGCAGGGGGTTGGACTAGATGACTTCCAAGGTCCATTCCAATCCTGTTATTCTGGATTCTGTAAGCGGCAACTTGGGCAATAAAAAACAGGGCTAGTAACTTATTGCTAAATGTGGGTCGAGGAGCAGCAAATGTGCTGACTTCTGTTGCGTGTTTTCTGTCCCTCATCCCCACATCACTTCATTAGACCCACCCTTTCTGCCTGCACGGAAGGATTTAATTTAGAAATAGGATTTGCAGGGCAATTGATCACACATTCACCCGTTCCCTTGAGTTACCCTCTCTAATATTTCTGCCTCTTCCCACAAGAATCCGGATCGCCGGCATCAGGGGCATTCAAGGAGTTGTCCGTAAGACGGTGAATGATGAGCTCAGAGCCACCATCTGGGAGCCTCAGCACATGGACAAGATTGTCCCCTCCCTGCTTTTCAACATGCAGAAGACGGAAGACCTAGATGGGTATGTCTGCCTTGAAGAAGACTGTGTCTTCTTCCCTCATTGAGGTCTCCCTTGACCTTGGTTGATCTCAGTTGACTAATGTTGATTAATCAAGACCAATGTTGACCTCTGTTGACCAGTGTTGACCTTGGTTGACCTCAGTTGGCCACTGTTGACCAATGTTTACCACTGGAACTCGGTTAATCTCTGTTGACCAGTGTTCACCATTGTTGAGCTTGGTTGACCAACATTGACTCCTGTTGACCTTGGTTGACCTCTTTGATCTTCATTGACCAATGTTCACTTTGGTTGACTTTTTTTGACCAATAATGACCACTATTGATCAAGGTTAACCTCGGTTGACCTCCGTTGACTAGTGTTCACCATTGTTGAGCTTGGTTGACCAACATTGACTCCTGTTGACCTTGGTTGACCTCTTTGATCTTCATTGACCAATCTTCACTTCGGTTGACTTTTTTTGACCAATGATGACCACTGTTGACCAAGGTTAGCCTCGCTTGACCTCTGTTGACCAATATTGAGCACTATAGCTGCTTCCCTGGGAAACAAAGTGGCAGCAGCCATGAGCAAGGGGCAGCCAAGAAGGAAAGAGGCTCATGGGAGCCAGATAATTTCCTCTGAGAATGCGTGTGGCCCTCAGCATCTCTGCCAAGCTTGGCAATCCTGCCCCAGCAGTGTCTCTCTTCCTTCCAGCCGAATTGGACCGCCCGCCTCTCCTTCTGGCGAGAAAGAGGAGAACCCTGCTGTCTTGGCTGAGAACTGCTTCCGAGAACTGCTGGGCCGTGCGACTTACGGGAACATGAGCAACGCTGTCAGGCCTGTCTTTGCGTAAGTAGGGCCCTCCAGAATCTTTGGGGTTTTGCTAGGAGTAAGAGGCGAGCGATGGAGGGCAGCTGCAGTTCCTGACCCAAGGGCTCCTCCCGAGCCATTCTGACTTCTGCTTCGCTCTGGATCCATCCGTGTTTGCAAACTGGACTGGCTCCTAGAAAGAACTAAAAGCAGTGTGGAGTAGTGGGGGGGAGTCCAGCCACAGACCGTGCAGCCTCTTGTGGGCCTTGCACCTCGCTGCTTAAACTTTCCCTCTGGAATTGGCCTTGGAAGGAAATGAATTAGGTCTGGGGTTCTTGGTGCTCTCTGAGCTTGGCGGCTTTTTTGCAGACAGTTCATTACCCAAACTAGGTAACATTATCAGTGATAGAAAGGGGTGGGGTTTGCAGAGAGGAGGAAGAGGAGGAGGAGGAAGAGGAAGAGGAGGAGGAAGAGGAGGCCTATGGAGACCTTGGTGCTCTCTCAGCTTGGCTGTTTCTTGCAGACGTTTTCATAACCCAACTAGGTAACCTCATCAGTGCACACCGTAGCACCGATAAACAAATTGTTTGTTTTTAACAGGCATTTAGGCCATCACAAACTCTGGGACCCGAATGAATTTGCCGTCCACTGCTTCAAGGTCATCATGTACTCCATCCAAGTAAGTCTTCCCTTGCTGGCTGGGCAATTCTGGGAATTGAAGCCCACACATCTTCGAGTCGCCAAGGGTGACCAGTGCTGTTTTAGAGATTCTTCCTTTGACTTTCCAGCTGTTCCTCTGCTTTTTTGGGATGCCCCCAAACCTATTCTGCGACTTCCGTTTCTCGTTTGGATTCAAGAGGCGCAAAAATTCTGGAGTGGGAAGGCAGGGACTTGACTACTACACTGGAACAGGTCCAACCTTGTGCCTCTTTCTTTGTCCTTCCCAGGCCCAATACTCACACAACGTGATACAGGAGATCCTGGCACACCTGGACAGCTGCAGGCGAGATTCTCCCCGCGTCCGAGCTGGGATCATCCAGGTCCTACTGGAGGCCGTGGCCATCGCAGCCAAAGGATCCATCGGTGAGTCCCGTCAGGTCCGCCCAGCGTGTGGTTGTGAGAGCTGGTTGGTTGTAGGGATGTGTGATGACCCAGGGCACAGCACAGAGGCAATGCAGTCAGCTGGCAATTCAAACCGTCCTTTAATTGCTCCAATTTTCCCCCAAATGCTCCCACGTTTCTGGCCAGCCTCCAAACAAAGGAAGACACACACACCTTCAGCCGCCTCTGGCTGCAAGTAGTTTCACTTACAGTCTGATTAGGAGAGGAATTTACTCAAGGCCACGGAGATAGCAAAGAATGACGCATACATCATAAACCTAACCAGTCTGTGTGAATACACGCTTGCCTGAGTGGTTTCAGAAGGGAAGCCAAAATACTGTCCAAGTTCTTTAAATATCCAAGCAACGTTGTCAGCCAGTCCAAGGGTCAGAGTTTCCGGGTTTCCAAGCAGAAGTCACAGAACAAGAGATCAGCAACAACACACACAAAACTCCAAGGAACCAGCGTTTGTTCCCGATAAATGCCTCTCCCCACAGTGTCTCCTTAAATCTCAGTCTCTGGGTGTACCTTGTGGAGAGGGGCGGGATGCTCTCCTCCCGAGTAGTTGAGACTGCCTGCGTTTATTATATAATAATAATAATAATAATAATAATAATAATAATAATAATAATAATAATAATAATATAAAAATAAAGTTGGAAGGGACCTTGGAGGTCATGTAGTCCAACCCCCTGCTCAGGCAGGAAACCCTATACCATTTCAAACAAATGGCTGTCCAGTTTCTTCTTAAAAACTTCCAGTATTGGAGCATTCACTGCTTCTGGAGGCAGGTAGTTCCACTGATTAATTGTTCTCACTGTCAGGAAGTTTCTCCTTTGTTCTAGGTTGCTTCTCTCCTTGATCAGGTTCCATCCGTTGCTTCTTGTTCACTTAACAAGGGTCTCGCTTAGCAACAGAAACTTTGGGCTCAATTTGTCGTCCTAAGTCAGGGACAATCTCTACCATTCCTCCCTGTACAGAATGCCTGCCAATTATCCTCCCCCCCCCCGCCGCCCCCGGCAGCCACGTGTGGGGGAATAATAATAATAATAATAATAATGATAATAATAATAATAATAATAAAGTTGGAAGGGACCTTGGAGGTCATCTAGTCCAACCCCCTGCTCAGGCAGGGAACCCATAATAATAATAATAATAATAATAATAATAATAATAATAATAATAATAATAATGTTGGAAGGGACCTTGGAGGTCATCTAGTCCAACCCCTTGTTCAGGCAGGAAACCCATAATAATGATGATGATGATGATGTTGAAAGGGACCTCCAACCCCCTGCTCAGGCAGGGAACCCATAATAATAATAATAATAATAATAATAATAATAATAATAATAATAATGTTGGAAGGGACCTTGGAGGTCATCTAGTCCAACCCCCTGCTCAGGCAGGAAACCAATAATAATAATAATAATAATAAAGTTGGAAGGGACCTTGGAGGTCATCTAGTCCAACCCCCTGCTCAGGCAGGAAACCCATAATAATAATAATAATAATAATAATAATAAAGTTGGAAGGGACCTTGGAGGTCATCTAGTCCAACCCCCTGCTCAGGCAGGAAACCCATAATAATAATAATAATAATAACAATAATAATGTTGGAAGGGACCTTGGAGGTCATCTAGTCCAACCCCCTGCTCAGGCAGGAAACCCATAATAATAATAATAATAATAATAATAATAATAATAATAATAATAATAATAATAAAGTTGGAAGGGACCTTGGAGGTCATCTAGTCCAACCCCCTGCTCAGGCAGGAAACCCTACACCATTTCGGACAAATGGCTGTCCAGTCTCTTCTTTAAAACTTCCAGTGTTGGAGCATTCACCACTTCTGGAGGCAAGTAGTTCCACTGGTTAATTGTTTGAATGCTAAGAGTTGCTCCGTCAGGGAAGCGTGATGGGAAGGCCCTGGAGTAAGCAGGACCGTGATGGGTGGCATTACCAGAGGCTGGCGTTGCTCAGACGTCAGGGATGGTTAAGGAGGAAAAAAAAAATCACGCCACGTGGAAAGGCTAATTAGAGATGATTGAGGCGGGGATGACGTCTGAGACATCCTGGCTTGTGCTGGCTGAGTTCTGCCAGTCGCGACGCGGCGGGATCCCGGATTGAGAGGGAGGCACGTTGGAGCAGGGCAAGAATCGTGGATGTCGGTAGCAAGAGGACCGGGGCACAAATGGCACCCCAGGACGGCAAAACCTGCCAAGAAGTCGAGAAGGGAGAGGCAGATGGTGAGGAAACGGGTTTTCCCCAGGGCAGAAGGCGGAAAAATGTACTTGCTAATCCCGGTTGGTTTTTCTTTCTTGACTTGAACAGAGAACCGGCTCTAAAGTATCATCCCAAAGATGGTTTTTTAGGAGGCAACTGGATTACCTTCTTTTTCTTTCTTCACTTCTTATCCCAGAAGCTTCTTCGGTTCTGATTGGATGGTGGGGAAGGGAAGGGTTTCTATCTAGAACTGAAGAAGCTTCTGGGATGAGAAGCGAAAGGTCTTCGAAGAAAAAACAAAGTCGCCTCCTGGAAAAAAAAAAAAAAAGCACCTTTGAGATAACCCTGACCTGGAAGATGGAGACTCTCCAAGGACCTCCTAAAGTAGAACTTATTTCTAGTTCGTCTACTCTTCACTAGGTCATTGAACCTTTTTGATTGGGGGTCCATAACTCTGAACGGTCACTAAACGAACGGTCGTAACTCAAGGACAACTTGCGTTTCCTAGCTCGGTTCTTGCTGGCGTCTTTTTCCTTAATGAACATTAGAAAAAAGTCGAAAGATTTATATGATCTGAAGAGAAACCAGAGTATGTAACCAGAGATGGACAGATTAACTATGAAGTTGAAAGATAAAGAAGATACAGACTGCTATCAAATTTGGAATTTATTTTATTCTTGGTTAGAGAAGAGAATAAAGGATTTGGAAGTGAACATGTATTAGCTTAGCAAATACCAGACAACTTCTTGATTGGAAAAATTAACATATGTTGATGGAAAAAAAAATTAATAAAAGAGATTGTTAAAAAAAGAAAAACCATCTTGGGTTCCTAACAAGTTCGCCGAGTCAACGGAGAGCTTAGATCAGGAATTCTCACGCTGACGGCTGTCGGCGGTTTGAGCCAGGTGAATAATTCTGGCTTAAAGAGGCATTTCATCGGGTCCTGGCAGCTCCGAGAGCCAGTCTGCCTAGTGGTTAAGGCGCTGAACTAGGGGTGGGAAGGCCCGAGTGCTAGTCCTGCCTCGGGCAAAAGGCTGTTTGTGTGAGTCACTGCCTTTCAGCTGCGGGAAGAACCCGATGTGCCTCTGAAAATGGCTACTTAGGAAACTGCTCTTGGCTTGTCCCGCAGGCCAGTCTGGGCTAAGAGCCAGATGAGAAGCTGGGAAATGAATGAGAGTTAGAATCACAGAGTGGGTTTTATAAATGGCATCTGGATCCTAAAAAGTTGTCTTGTATGTACTCGAACCTGCAACCTAAATGTTGGAGATGTGGTAGTTCTGATGCAACTTATTTTCACGTTTGGTGGACTTGCAAAAATATTAAAGCTTTTTGGATTATGATTTGGTGGACCACTCGAAATGTTTTTAAAAGGAAGATTAAGTTTACTCCCCAATTATTTCTTTTGGGTATTTTTGTGGATTTTGATGTTAATGAAACTATTTTAATGTTGAATTTAATAACAGCAGCAAGATTATTGGTGGGTCAGTGTTGGAAGAAGGATACTCTGCCTTCTTTAGAAGAATGGGTATTTAAGGTTTCTAATTTAGCAGAAATGGCTAAGATTTCTGCTTATGTAAAGGATCATTCACAAGAGAGATATGTTATTGTATGGAGAAGATGGATAGAATATGTTCAGAAGAAATATGGAACTACAAAGTTTCATTTATTTTATGAGTAAGGGATTTGTTTATAAAATTATGATATTAAAGTTTGAATAGAGTTAAGGGTTAGTATGATTTTGGTTGTTGTATAATCAGTAAATTTAAATAGATTATGTTTAATATGTTTGTATAACCCTGTACTTGGCTCTGGGAAGTCAGGGTGGGGGGAGGGGGTGGGGGGAGGATGGGTTGGAGGTCAGATAGGTCAGATAAGTAGAAATAGTTTTATTCTATATAATATTGATGTTTCAATTTGGAGAGAGGAATTGCTCGGGCATTTCCCCTGGACGGCATCCGAAGTGGGATGAGATAGTAGGAAGGGGAGAAGTAAGTAGGAAGGTTGAGGAGGAGGAGGAGAGGAGGAGAGTAAGGAAGAAGAGGGAGGAAGAGGGAAGTGAGAGAAGAGGTTAGAGGGTGGATGCAGTTTGGGGGGAAATGGGTGAGCAATTCCGAAAGTCGTGTGTATAAATTTATTTTATTCTTTATCTGAAGTATTTTTTATGATGTAATGAAAAACTGAAAATAAAAAATTTTGCAATATAAAAAAAAAAGAATCACAGAGTGGGAAGGGACCTTGTAGGTCATCTAGTCCAACCCCCGCCCAAGCAGGAGACCTGACGCCAGGGGTCTTCAAACTTGGCCCTTTTATGATGTGTGGACGTCAACTGGGGTTTTTTTTTTTGTAGATGTTTCATGACCCAACTAGGGAACATTATCAGTGGTAGAAGGGAGAGGGGCTTTGGGCTCTGACCTCGACTTGGTTTGAATTCAAACACGGCGAAAAAGTGGGAGATGGTGAGTTCTAGTCCCTCTTTAGTCATGGAAGCTGGCTAAGAAGAAGTGAGGTGGCTTGGGCTGAGAGAGAGGGACTGGCCCAGAGTCATCAAGCTGGCTTTCATGACTAAGGCGGGACTAGAACTCACCGTCTCCTGGTGATTGGCCCAAAGGCACCCAGCTGGATTTCCTGCCTAAGGCGGGACTAGAACTCACCGTCTCCTGGTGATTGGCCCAAAGGCACCCAGCTGGATTTCCTGCCTAAGGCGGGACTAGAACTCACCGTCTCCTGGTGATTGGCCCAAAATCACCCAGCTGGATTTCATGCCTAAGGCGGGACTAGAACTCACCGTCCCCTGGTGATTGGCCCAAAGTCACCCAGCTGGCTTTCATGGCTAAGGCGGGACTAGAACTCACCGTTTCCTGGTGATTGACCCAAAGTCACCCAGCTGGATTTCATGCCTAAGGTGAGACTAGAACTCACCATCTCCTGGTGATTGGCCCAAAGGCACCCAGCCAGCTTTCATGTTCAAGGCGGGACTAGAACTCACCGTCTCCTGGTGATTGGCCCAAAGGCACCCAGCCAGCTTTCATGACTAAGACGGGACTAGAACTCACCGTCTCCTGGTGATTGGCCCAAAGGCACCCAGCCGGCTTTTATGTTCAAGGCGGGACTAGAACTCACCATCTCCTGGTGATTGGCTCAAAGTCACCCAGCTGCTTTCATGCCTAAGGCAGGATTTGAATTCATGGTCTCCTGCTTTCTTGCCTGAAGCCTTAGCCACTAGACTTTGGGCCAATCACCCGGAGACGGTGAGTTCTAGTCCTGCCTTAGGCATGAAATCCAGCTGGGCAACTCTGGGCCAGTCACTCTCTCCCAGCCCAACCCACCTCACAGGGTTGGTGTTGTGGGAAAAAATAGGAAAGAAGAAAACATGTTTGTCACTTTGAGTTATTTGTAAAAACAATAAAGGCAGGATAAGTAAACTTTTTTTTTTATCATGCTCTGTTGGGCAGGGCCCACCGTCCTGGAGGTCTTCAACACCCTGCTGAAACACCTGAGCCTCAGTGTGGACTTTGAACTGGGCAGCGGGAGGGACCTTCACGGCAGCGCTGCCCCCACCGCCCCCTCCAAGGAGAACGACGAGCGCATCGTCCAGAACGCCATCATCCAGACCATCGGTGAGTTTCAAGGGCTGAGTCTCACCTTGCATCTTTTTTTATTATTATTATTATTATTTTTTTGTACCTTCTCATCCCCCTGGGGCAAAATAGCCCCCCCCTCTAGTTGTTCCTCTCTGTGACCACCGCATAATTCAAGTCAACCCAACTGCATCCAGTTTTGGTCACCACGATGCAAAAAAGATGTTGACTCTAGAAAGAGTACAGAGAAGAGCAACAAAAATGATTAGGGGACTGGAGGCTAAAACATGGGAAGAACAGTTGCAGGAATTGGATATGACTAGTTTAATGAAGAGAAGGACAAGGGGGGACATGATAGCAGCCTTCCAATATCTCAGGGGCTGCCATAAAGAAGAGGGAATTAAGCTATTTTCCAAAGCACCTGAAGGCAGGACAAGAAGCAACGGGTGGAAACTAATCAAGGAGAGAAGCAACCTAGAATTAAGGAGAAACTTCCTGACAGTCAGAACAATTAACCAGTGGAACAATCTGCCTCCAGAAACGGTGAATGCTCCAACACTGGAAGTTTTTAAGAAGAGACTGGACAGCCACTTGTCCGAAATGGTGTAGGGTTTCCTGCCCGAGTAGGGGGTTAGACTAGATGACCTCCAAGGTCCCTTCCAACTTTACTAATATGAATATAAATGTTATGGCTGACACAAGTATTATCATCACCATCATCATCATTCATAATCATATAGTCATAGTCATAATCATAATCATAAAGTTGGAAGGGACCTTGGAGGTCATCTAGTCCAACCCCCTGCTCAGGCAGTAAACTCTAGACCAGTGGTTCTCAACCTGTGGGTCGGGACCCCATTTGGGGTCGAACGACCATTTCACGGGGGTCGCCAAACAAGGCTGTCCGCCATTTCTTCCCCCTTTTCTTTGGCCATGCCCCTGGCACCCGGTGATGTATCAGTGGTTGGGGGTCACCACAACATGGGGAACTGTATTATGGGGTCACGGCATTAGAAAGGTTGAGAACCACTGCTCTATACCATTTCAGACAAATGGCTGTCCAGTCTTGATGACTAGGAATTAGGGGACAGTATGAATTGTGAATACATATAGAGGGCTTCTCTCTCTTTGGTCACTTGTAATCCTGGATGCAGGGTCAGGAAAGGACAGCAAGGATAACTCCCAATGTCCTAACCCACCCAAGAACATGCAATATCTTTAAGGAACACTCAAATGAGAACCTGTTTAGCTACTTCTGCTTTCTCCCTTCTTATCTACAGTGTGCCAGACTTAACTGGGTGCAATCTATGTATGTCAGGTTTGCTGGATGGGTTGCTTATGTAATTATACAGAATAAATACAAGCATTTCTTGTCATTTGTTGCTCCGGCAAGCGGCGAGGACGGTTTCTTCTTACACACGGTTGGGTAGGTCCAGATGCTGGCCAGGCTCACCCTGGGGAGTTAGTACCTGGATCTCAGCCAGATGGTCCCCAATTTCCCAGTACCTCTTTAGGAATTTGAGGCTCCAGCACCCATATATAGAATATGCAAGCGTGGGTTAAGCTTTTGAATGTAACAAATTGCTGGATCTGCACACATATACCCCCACTGGTACACGTGGATTGGTCATGGAAGCTACACCCTTAAAAACGCTATGGCGGCCACACCCTCTGCCCGCGCCCTGCAGCATTAACTGCATGATGGGACGTGGGGGCAGAGTCTTGTCTACGCTGCCTGGCTGCCATGCCCTTGACTGCGCTGCTCCGTGTGGGCCACGCTCGGGGAGACTCTCCTTCAGGGGGGCTGCTGGAGAGGAGGGGGTCATGGGGGGAGGCAAGGTTGGGGTAATGGCACGTGGGCTCCGAGTGCCGCCTCTGGCATCCGTGCCCTAGGTTCTCCACCACTGGGATATACCATTTCAGACAAATGGCTGTCCAGTCTTTTCTTAAAAACTTCCAGTGTTGGAGCATTCACAGCTTCTGGAGGCAGGTTGTTCCACTGATTAATTGTTCGCCCTGTCAGGAAGTTTCTCCTTAGTTCTAGGTTGCTTCTCTCCTTGACTAGTTTCCATCCGTTGCTTCTCGTCCTGCCTTCCGGTGCTTTGGAGAATAGCTTGACTCCCTCTTCTTTGGGGCAGCCCCTGAGATACTGGAACTCTGCTATTATGTCACCCCTCATCCTTCTTTTCCTTAAACTAGACTAGGGGTAGGCAACCTTGGCCCCTTCATGACGCGCAGACTTCAACTCCCAGAATTCGTGAGCCAGCATGGGGGAACTATGCCCCCCTTTATGACTCATGGACTTCAACTCCCAGAATTCCTGAGCCAGCATGGGGGAACTATGGCCCCCTCATGACTGGTGGACTTCAACTCCCAGAATTCCTGAGCCAGCATGGGGGAACTATGCCCCCCTTCATGACTCGTTGACTTCAACGTTGACTTCAACTCCCAGAATTCCTGAGCCAGCCATGCTGAGGGGAAGGGAGAGGTTTCCAAGCTGAGCCATGCTGGCTCGGGAATTCTGGGAGTTGAAGTCCACCAGTCATAAAAGAGCCAAGGTTGCCTACCCCTGAACTAGACATACCCAGTTCCCAGCAACCCAATTTTGCAAACCATGTCCAAACCTTGAAACTTGGTCTACAAAGAAGGGTCCAGGGTCCAGCCCCTTCTCCTTCCTCTTGCAGCCGTTCCCCCATTTCCTTGGGCACCAATAGTTAATATGTCTCTCCTTCCATATAATTAAGCCGTGCCCCTTTTTTTGTGGGGGGGTGACAAAAATATTGACCTATAGGCTGAATCAGATGCAGCTCCAGCTTATACGCAAACAAGGCACACAGGCTATAATTAAGAGTCTGTTTCTATTTTCTTATTTGGATTTTTAAAAAAATTATTTCTAAGGCAGCGTTTCCTGATACGGCTCTTAGGTAATTCTGGATTAGGAGGAAGTAGGAAAGATCCGGGGATGGCCCGGCATTTATTTCCTGATTTTTAAGGGGGTGTTTCTCAATCATGTCAACTTTAAGATGGGTGGGGGCTTCAACTCCCAGAATTCCCCAGCTAAGGTTGAGAAACGGGTTTTTTTCCCCCGCCTTCTATTTTTATTTTATTTAAAAAATAAAACAAAATACAAATAAAAAACTTCCAAAAAAACCAGGCGAAAAACACAAACAAATAAAACAAGAGACATAAAAATGCATTAAAAAAACCTAATACATACACATATCTTATTCCCCCCCCCCAGTTGAATACTAACAGGTTACAAGAATAACCTTGGGAAACAGCCTTTCCTCCCTCCCTAATTTTAAACTACTAAATCAATTTGCAATTGATTAGTTCAGAGGTAGGCAACCTTGACCCTTTTATGACTGGTGGACTTCAGCTCCCAGAATTCCTCAGCCAGCCTCCATTTTGTTTGTTAGATTTAAGACAGAAGTCTTCAAACTTGGCCCCTTCATGACTCATGGACTTCAATTCCCAGAATTCCTGAGCCAGCCTGGCTCAGCTTGGAAACCTCTTCCTTTCCCCTCAGCATGGCTGGCTCAGGAATTCTGGGAGTTGAAGTCTATGAGTCATAAAGCGACCTAGGGCAGGGGTAGGCAACCTTGGCTCTTTTATGACTGGTGGACTTCAACTCCCAGAATTCCTGAGCCAGCATGGCTCAGCTTGGAAACCTCTCCCTTGCCCCTCAGCACGGCTGGCTCAGGAATTCTGGGAGTTGAAGTCCACCAGTCATAAAAGAGCCAAGGTTGCCTACCCCTGGATTAGCCTAACAGCTATAAACTATATTAGAGCAAATGGTTAACAGGAAGATCAATCAAAATAGGAAGGACGAAATTAAAATTTCAAGGCCCTCTGTTACCAAAGTGGTACATAAAAATAAAAAAAATGCAGGAATCCACAGAAGGGGGGGGGGGAAATGACCGGGCTGGGGAATTCTGGGAGTTGAAGTCCACCCATCTTAAAATGGCCGAGGTTGAGGGACTGTTTTTTAAGGAATTGTTTTAAAAAATTGTCCCAAGGACTTCACAAGAGATGTGGAAATTCCTGCCCATTATTCTTGCATTCCCTGTCTTGGGAATGGCTGGAAGGGTTTCACGCTCCCTTCGTTTTTCGTTCCCCCCGTAGGTTTCTTCGGAAGCAACCTGCCCGATTACCAGCGGTCGGAGATCATGATGTTTATCATGGGGAAAGTCCCCGTCTTTGGGGTGACCTCCCAGACCTTGGACACCAGCGAGCTTGGGTTCGTGTCCCCCGTTTGTGTTCTGTTTTTCTTTCTGCAAGCGGGTATTAATAAGAGTAGAGCTGTGGTGGCCCAGGGGTTAGAAGGCAGCATTGCAGGCTGACTCTGCCCACTGCCAGCAGTTCGATCCTGACCGTCTCAAGGTCGACTCAGCCTTCCGTCCTTCCGAGGTCGATAAAATGAGGACCCAGATTGTTGGGGGGCAACAGGCTGACATTGGTAAACTGCTTAGAGGCTGTAAAGCACCGTGGAGCGGTATATAAGTCTAAATGCTGTTGCTATTGCCCTTCCTTCCTTCCTTCCTTCCTTCCTTCCTTCCTTCCTTCCTTCCTTCCTTCCTTCCTTCCTTCCTTCCTTCCTTCCTTCCTTCCTCTCTCTCCTCCTCCTTCTCCCCTCCCTCCCTCCTTCCCTCCCTCCCTTCCTTCCATCCATGGTGCACAGTGGTTAGAATGCAGTATTGCAGGCTAATTCTGCCCACTGCCAGCAGTTCGGTTCTGACCAGCTCAAGCTTGACTCAGCCTTCCGTCCTTCCGAGGTCGGTAAAATGAGGACCCAGGACGTTGGGGTCAAAATGCTGACATTGGTAAACCACTTAGAGAGGGCTGTAAAGCACCGTGGAGCGGTATATAAGTCTGTTGCTGGGTGCTATTAAGAGCACAGCTGTTAATATGAATTCTTAGGATGCCTGGACTAAGATAGGAGGATCTTTGTAGGGTTGACATGAGTGGGTCCTTGGTGCTCTCTGAGCTTGGTAGTTTTCTTGCAGACGTTTCATGACCCAACTAGGTAACATCATCAGTGCTAGAATGGAATGGGGTATGCAGAGGGGAGGAGGAGGAGGAGGAGGACGACGACGACTGTGGGATCCTTGGTGCTCTCTGAGCTGGCTGGTTTTCTTGCGGACATTTCATGACCCAACTAGGTAACATCATCAGTGCTAGAATGGAATGGGGTATGCAGAGAGGAGGAAGAGGAGGAGGAGGAGGAGGAGGAGGAGGAGGAGGAGGAGGAGGAGGAGGAGGAGGAGGAGGAGGAGAACTGTGGGATCCTTAGTGCTCTCTGAGCTGGGTGGTTTTCTTGCAGACATTTCATGACCCAACTAGGTAACATCACCAATGCTAAGAGTACAGTTTGCAGAGGGAGGAGGAAGAGGAGGAGGAGGAGGAGGAAGAAGAAGAGGAGGAGGAGGTGGAAGAGGAGGAGGAGGAGGAGGAGGAGAACTGTGGGATCCTTGGTGCTCTCTGAGCTGGCTGGTTTTCTTGCAGACATTTCATGACCCAACTAGGTAACATCATCAGTGTTAGGAGGTGCAAACCTCATTCCCTTCTAGCATTGATGATGTTGCCTAGTTGGGTCATGAAACGTCTGCAAGAAAACCTACCCAGCTCAGAGATCACCAAGCACCTCACAGTCCTCCTCCTCCTCCTCCCTGCACACCCCACTTCCTTCTAGCACTGATGATATTATCTAGTTAGGTAATGAAATGTCTGCAAGGAAACAGCCAGGCTCAGAGAGCACCAAGGACCCCACAGTCCTCCTCCTCCTCCTCCTCCTCCTCCTCCTCCTCCTCCACAAACCCCACTCCCTTCTAGCACTGATGATGTTCCCTAGCTGGGTAATGAAACATCTGCAAGAAAACCACCCAGCTCAGAGATCACCAGGGACCCCACAGTCCTCCTCCTCCTCCTCCTCCTCCTCCTCCTCTCTGCAACCCCTCCTCCCTGCTCTGAAATATTGACAGCTGGTTTTTGAAACCAGGCCCTTCTGGGTGTATTTTGCTTCTGCGAATTCTCTCTTGGAGAACTTTTTAAAAAGTCTTCCAGAGTGGGAGAGAATTCCTGGGGCCCTTGAGGTCAGGCGCCTCAGATCGATGGCGTGTCGTCCCAGTGGATGGTTTTCCAGCCAGGAATGCTGCTGGCTTTGGAGGCAGCCCCAGCATCGCTCCTGCCCTGAACCTTTTTCCCTGTTTCCTTCCGGAATATAATACTTTCTCTGCTCTTTCCGGTCTCGCAGGGATTTGGGAACCCGGAGGATCCAAATCATGCTGCTGAGGTCATTGCTGATGGTAAGGAGGAATTCTGGGATCGGGGTCTGCGGGATGAGGTGCCGAATTTCCGGGGTGGCATCTCCAGATCTCCCCTAATAACAGAGCTTCCGTCCTGTTTGTTTGGAACGTGGCTCAATATCCCAGGACAAACAAACTCAACTTGGAATTCCAGGAACAAAGCTTTATTTGGAAAGAAGTGTTTGCAAAGGCTTGGTGGACAAGGTCAGGCAGGAGACTTCAAGCCATACCTTAAAGCAGTGTTTCCCAAACTTGACAATTTTAAGGCATGTGGACTTCAACTCCCAGAATTCCACAGCCAGCGTTGCTGGCTGTGGAATTCTGGGAGTTGAAGTCCTCACGCCTTAAAATTGTCAAGTTTGGGAAACACTGCCTTAAAGAGATGTGAAACATCTTTTTATGCCCTGTCCCCGAACCAGATTCCCCCTCCCGTATCACTCTCAACACCCTTGTCGCGGTTCCAACAGATGCCAAGTTTGAAGACCTACATAGTAATAGTAATAGTAGTAAAGTTGGAAGGGACCTTGGAGGTCATCTAGTCCAACCCCCTGCTCAGGCAGGAAACCCTACACCATTTCGGACAAATGGCTGTCCAGTCTCTTCTTAAAAACTTCCAGTGTCAGAGCATCCACCACTTCTGGAGGCAGGTGGTTCCACTGGTTGATTGTTCTCACTGTCAGGAAGTTTCTCCTTAGTTCTAGGTTGCTTCTCTCTTTGATTAGTTTTTCCATCCCTTGCTTCTTGTCCTGCCTTCAGGCACCTTGAAGAATAGCTTGACTCCCTCTTCTTTATGGCAGCCCCTGAGATACTGGAACACTGCTCTCCTGTCACCCCTCGTCCTTCTCTTCATTAAACTAGACATACCCAATTTCTGCAATCGTTCTTCCTATGTTTTAGCCTCCAGCCCTCTAATAGTAATAGTAGTAAAGTTGGAAGGGACCTTGGAGGCCATCTAGTCCAACCCCCTGCTCAGGCAGGAAACCCTACACCAGGGGTAGGCAACCCAAAACACTTAAAGAGCCACTTGGACCCGTTTCCCACCAAAAACAAAACACTGGGAGCCGCAAAACCCTTTTGATGTCTAAAATGAAGATAACACTGCATATATCCTTTTTTACCTTTATTATAGGTGTGTGTGTTTGTGTGTGTGTGTGTGTATATGTATATGTACGTATGTATGTATGTGTGTATACACACACACACACACACAGATACACACACAGGTTAAAAAAAGGATATATGCAGTGTTATCTTCATTTTAGATGTCAAGAGGGTCTCTCTCTCTCTCTCTCTGTCTCTCTCCCTCCCTCTTTCTCTCTTTCTCTCTCTCTTTCTCCCCCCCCCTCTCCTATCTGCTGCTCACCTGGCAAGCTTCAAGCTGTTCTCCAACAAGCTCAGGGGTAGGCAACCTCGTCTCTTTTATGACTCATGGACTTCAACTCCCAGAATTCCTGAGTCAGCCTAGCTGGGCTAGCTAGCTCTCTCCTGCCCTTCCTGCTTCCTGCTTCCTGCAGAGATGCAGCAAAGGGAGGAGCTCCGCCCAGTAAGCTTTTCAGCTCCTCGGAGAACATGTGAGTACACTCTCTTTTACACATACACACACACACACACACACACACACACACACACACACAAAAACACACACACACACACACACAGAGAGAGAGAGAGAGAGAGAGAGAGAGAGAGAGAGAGAGAGAGATTGAAGCAGGGAAGCGCAATTGCCTCTCTCTGTCTCTCTCTCTCTGCAAAGGCAGAGGAGGCTGGGAGCCACAGGGCAAGGCTCAAAGAGCCGCATGCAGCTCCGGAGCCGCAGGTTGCTGACCTGTGCCCTACACCATTTCAGACAAACGGCTGTCCAGTCTCTTCTTAAAAACTTCCAGTGTTGGAGCATTTACCGCTTCTGGAGGCAAGCTGTTCCACTGATTAATTGTTCTCACTGTCAGGAAGTTTCTCCTTAGTTCTAGATTGCTTCTCTCCTTGGTTAGTTTCCATCCGTTGCTTCTTGTCCTGCCTTCAGGCGCCTTGGAAAATAGCTTGACTCCCACTTCTTTGGGGCAGCCCCTGACATATTGGAATACTGCTGTCATGTCCCCCCTTGTCCTTCTCTTCGTTAAACCCCTCTTGTATCCTGTCTTCCTTCCCCAGCCCTCCTGTTTATGAGCACCTTCCTCTCTGGAAAGCTTGCAGGAGGCTCCTTGTGTTGGATAAATGGGTGGCGATCACACCGTCAGGTGGATTTCCTGATCGCGGACTACAGCTCCCAGCATCCCCTGGCCTTGCAGGCGGCAGCTGACGATTTCTGGTGTAACCTTTGGAAGGCCTGGGTGGCAAAGGCCCTGTAGTGGGGATGAAACCCCCCTCCCCCAGTTGGCGTCCCTGTTCTCTCCCAAGTGGTCCCCGACTTACAATCGTTCGTTTAGCGACTGCTGAAAGTTAGAACAGACCTTGAAAAAAGTGACTTTTGACAGTTATTCACCATTGCAACCTTTCTAGTGGTCAAAATTCAGATGCTTGGCCCCTGACTCCTACTTATGACGGTCACGTGATCCCCTTTTGCGACCATCTGACGAACGAAATCGAGGGGGAAGCTGGATTAACTTAACAACCATGTCTCCAACCTATCAACTATTAAGCGTTCCTAACCATTAAAAAAAGGGCGTTAAAATGGGGCATAATTCACTAAACTGTCTTCGCTTAGCACAGTGGTTCTCAACCTTTTTAATGCCGCGACCCCCAACCAGTCGTAAGTCGAGGACTACTCAACCGGTTGTAAGTCGAGGACTACTCAACTGGTGCAGCCCCGTTTGCAGAATGGGACTTTTGGCGGGCTCAGCAGGGCAGAGACAGCCTGGACAATTCCTATTGGCTTTTGAAAGCCAACAGAATTAGACTCTATTCAAGAGAGTCTCTTCTATTGGCTTTCCAAAGCCAATAGAATAAAAGGGAGGAGCACAGCTAAGGAAAAGGGGAAAAAAATGGCCGACTGTGTTGTTTGGCGACCCCCGTGAAATGGTCGTTCGACCCCAAATGGGGTCCCAACCCACAGGTTGAGAACCACTGGCTTAGCAGCATAAATCTTGGGGTAGTACCCTGTATGTTTGAATCCTGGGCTCCTTTGTGGCTTGAGTAGCGTTTGGGCTCGTTCAAGCAGCCGCCAGGGCTAACTCGGGACCGCTCCTTGGCAGGTGACCTCCGGCTACAACGCAAAGAGCATCGCCTCGGTGCTCTCGGCGCCCTTCCTGGACCCCCTGCTCTCCACCTCCCTCATGGAGGACTGCGAACTGCGCCAGCTGGTCCTGGAGATCCTGCACAATCTCATTGACCGGCACGACAACAGAGCCAAACTTCGAGGGATCAGGTAGGTGTCAGCTGTCAGTCAGAAAAGAAGAGCTCCCGGCCCACCGTGAGCCAAGAATAGACTTTACTAGAGGCAAAATGGTTGGAGCAGAAGCAAAGCTGGATCGGAGGTTTTCGCGCGCAAAAGTTATCGTTAACTT
Source organism: Crotalus helleri (assembly GCA_024509115.1). Lineage (NCBI taxonomy): Eukaryota > Metazoa > Chordata > Lepidosauria > Squamata > Viperidae > Crotalus > Crotalus helleri. The sequence continues at coordinate 3,286,462 of JAKSXO010000035.1, read as the reverse complement.
TTTCTTTCTCCCCAGCCATCTCCCTGGTTATTGTGGACAGTCCTAGTAGATGTTAACCAATTTAGTAATGGTCAGTTAGAAAAGAAGGACTCCTGGCCCACCGTTAGCCAGGAATAGACTTCACTAGAGGCAAAGTGGTGAGAGCAGAAGCAAAGCTGGATCGGAGGTTTTGGCGTGCAAAAGTTAAGGCTTTGATACAACTGCTGGCAGCAAAGCAGGAAAGGTGCAACGGCTGTGTAGTTTACAAAGAGTCTCCATTCTTCTCGGAGCGCTTCCCGATTTTAAGTGGCCACTTGTTGCAGAAGCAAAGCTGGAGGTTTTGGCACGCAAAAGTTACTGTTAATTTTCCCTTCCCCCCCCCAGCCATCTCCCTGGTCATTGGGAATGGTCCAATTAGGTGTTAACCAATTTAGTAACGGTCAGTTAGAAAAGAAGGACTCCTGGCCCACCTTTAGCCAGGAATAGACTTCACTAGAGGCAAAGTGGTTAGAGCAGAAGTAAAGCTGGATCGGAGGTTTTGGCGCGCAAAAGTTAAGGCTTTGATACAACTGCTGGCAGCAAAGCAGGGAAGGTGCAACGGCTGTGTAGTTTACAAAGAGTCTCCATTCTTCTCGGAGCGCTTCCCGATTTTAAGTGGCCGCTTGTTGCTTCTGTAAGGAACGAGCAATTTTTTTTCCCCTCCCCGTTTTAGAATCATCCCGGACGTCTCCGATCTGAAGATCAAGCGAGACAAAATTTCACGGCAAGACGTCAGCTTTATGAAGAAGGTAAATTCCCAGATCGAGAGACTTAAACTCGTCGGGAGATGCTAATGCCAGCCCCCCTCTCCCCTGTGTCAACGTGGTTTTTGCGGAGATCCCCTTATTTTTCTTGGATTTGATTCAAATGGAAGGCAGTCCTGATGCTGGGGGATTCTGGGATGGAAAGATGATCCTTAGTTTATAAAAAGAGAATGAGACAATTCTCTAACAACAGTGAGAACAATTAGCCAGTGGAACCACCTGCCTCCAGAAGCAGTGAATGCTCCAACACTGGACGTTTTTAAGAAGAGACTGGACAGCCATTTGTCCAGAATGGTATAGGGTTTCCTGCCTGAGCAGGGGGTTGGACTAGATGACCTCTAAGGTCCCTTCCAACTTTATTATTATTATTATTAATAAAAGGAGGGGAATGGGGAGAGCAGGCATAGAAGCAATGTAGCCCTGTCTCTGAAATGAGTAAATCAAGGGTAAAGGGGAGGCCTTGGGGAGGGGCAGGGGGATTGTCCCCATGGCAGCAAAAGATACAAGATAGGGTGGGCTACTGTCCGGTACGCCTCGACCCAATTAGAGACCTGTTTCCTGGCTTTATTGCTTACTGACCAAGTATCTCAGCTGCTATTTATATACATTTTGGAGGTTTTTCTGTTTGTAAAATGCTTTTTGTTTTAATTGTTTTTATACTTTGGGAGTTAGTTGTAAGCTACCCAGATTCATTGATTGAAATGGGTGGCTATGGAAAAAGGAGGGAGGGAAAGAGGAAGGAAGGAAGGAAGGAAGGAGGAAGGAAGGAAGGAAGGAAGGAAGGAAGGGAGGGAGGGAGGAAGGGAAGGAGAAAGGGAGGGAGAAAGGGAGGGAGGAGGGAGGAAGGGGAAGGGAGGGAGGAAGGAAGGAAGGAAAGGGAGGGAGGAGGAAGGAAGGAAGGGGAAGGGAGAGGGAGAAAGGAAAGAGGAAGGAAGAAAGGAAGGAGGCAGGAAGGGAGGGAGATAAGAAAAGGGAAGGGGAAAAGGAAGTTAAGAAATGGGAGGGAGGAAGGGAGGAAGACAGCAAGGAAGGAAGGGGGAGGAAGGGAGGTAAGAAGGGAGAAGGAAGTTAAGAAATAGGAAAGGGAGGGAGGAAGAAAGGAAGGAAGGGGGAGGAAGGGAGGTAAAAAGGAAGGGGAAAAGGAAGTTAAAAATGGGAAAGGGAGGGAGGAAGCAAGAAAGGAAGGAAAGGGTGAGGAAGGGAGGTAAGAAAAGGGAAGGGAAGGAAGAAAGAAAGGAAAGAAGGAAGGAAGGGGCAGGAAGGGAGGTAAAAGGGAAGGGGAAAGGATAAGAAATGGGAAAGGAAGCGAAGGAGGGAGGGAGGAACGGAGGAAGGAAGTGGGGAGGAAGGGAGGTAAGAAAACGGAAAGGAAACAAGGGAGAGAGGAAGGGGGAGGAAGGGAGGTAAGAAATGGGGAAGGAAGGAAGGAAGGAAGGAAGGAAGGAAGGAAGGAAGGAAGGAGAGAGAGGGGGGAAAATGCACCATTCAGGCCTTGCTCTGAGCATTAACAAATTGTCTCTCGCCGCCGCTGCATTGTGTCCCTTCCCCCCCCCCCCCCCGCGCAGCACGGCCAGCAGCTGTACCGCCACGTCTACTTGGGCTGCAAAGAAGACGACAACGTGCACAAGAACTTTGAGCTGCTCTACACCTCGCTGGCTCTGATCACCATCGAGCTGGCCAACGAGGAAGTGGTCACGGACCTCATCCGCCTGGCCATCGCCCTGCAGGTATCCCGGAGGGGGGGACGGGGGGGGAGGAAGGCCAGGCTGGGGGGGGGGAGAAGAGCCTGCTTGGGGGCTGTTGAAGATGCCTAAGCAGGTGAACGTCCCCCAAAGGGGAAAAAACACGCCTGCCTGGAACGCTTTCCGGGAAGCCACTTGGCACTTTTGTGCGTCTTGATTTTGTTCCCTTTTCTCCTCTCCCTCCACCCGGAAGGACATTGCCATTCTCAACGAGGACAACTTACCCATGTTCCACCGGTGCAGCATCATGGGGCTGGTTGCCGCGTACCTCAACTTCCTGAGCCAGATGATCGCAGTCCCGGCTTTCTGCCAGCATGTCAGCAAGGTGGGTGCAAAGTCGCGGTTTGTCCCTTTTCCTCCGTATTTCTTTTTTTGGCCCTTCTTCCTCGTGGAACATTTTCCGCCTCTCCCCCCAGCACACACACCCCCCCCTCCAGCAGGCAGCGAGCCGTTTTGGGTGCCCCGAAGAAGCCCCCCCCTCCCCTTATTTTAGCTTTGCATTTTCTGCCAAGAAAAAGATTGTGAGTAATTGTGATTTCGTTCTGCTGGGTTCACAACTTTGATCCCGCTGCTTTCCAGGTGATTGAAACCAGAACAGTGGATGCACCCTACTTCCTGCCGGAAACCCACCTCCGAGAGAAGTGCAGGTAAAAAGGCTCCTGGCCTGGCTGATTGACAAGAGCTCAAATTGACAAGAGAATCTCTGTAGCTCAGCGTTGAACTTTGGGGTCCCTGGTGCTCTCTGAGCTGGGCGGTTTTCTTGCAGGCGTTTCATGACCCAACTAGGGAACATCATCAGTGCTAGAAGGGAAGAGGGTCTGAGGAGAGGAGGAGGAGGAGGAGGAGGAGGAGGAGGAGGAGGAGGAAGGCAACTGTGGGGTCCTTTGTGCCCTCTGGGTGATTTCCTTGCAGACGTTTCATGACCCAACTAGGGAACATCATCAGTGCTAGAAGGGAGGAGGAGGAGGAGGAGGAGGAGGAGGAGGAGGAGGAGGAGGAGGAGGAGGAGGAGGAGGAGGAGGAGGAAGTCTGTGGGGTCCTTGTTGCTTTCTGAGCTGGGCGGTTTTTTTGCAGACATTTCATGACCCAACTAGGGAACATCATCAATGCTAGAAGAGAGGGGGGTTGTGGAGAGGAATAGAAGGGGGGAGGAGGAGGAGGAGGAGGAGGAAGAGGAGAAAAAGAAAAAAGAGGAGGACTGTGGGGTCCTTGGTGCTCTCTGAGCTGGGTGGTTTCCTTGCAGACGTTTCATGACCCAACTAGGTAACACTCTCAGTGCTAGAAGGGAGAAGGGTTTGTGGAGCGGAGGAGGAGGAGGAGGAGGAGGAGATTGTGGTGGTCCCTGGTGTTCTCTGAGCTGGGCAGTTTTCTTGCAGACATTTCATGACCCAACTAGGGAACGTCATCAGTCTTAGAAAGGTGAGGGTTTTTCCATTGGACAGATTGTTCCAAGCACACCGATGCAGTTTAGCCATTTTAATTTTTATTCTGACGTTCGAAAGAGGACCCTGCAGCACTTTACTAAATCTGATGTTAGATTTGATCGGTGTTGCAGGATTTATTAAAAAAAAAACTTGGTCGAGATTTCAGGACAGTAAGATGGCATCATTAAAGATTTCAGCCAAGTTCCCTTTCAGCTAAGAGGAAAGAAGGTGAGTGGATTGAAAGGAGAATCTTTGGAAAGTCAGGCAGAGCTTGAAGGATATTGTTAAGGCAAGGGGTAGGCCATCTTGGCTGGTGGACTTCAACTCCCAGAATTCCTGAGCCAGCCATGCTGAGGGGAAAGGGAGAGGTTTCCAAGCTGAGCCATCTTGGCTCAGGAATTTTGGGAGTTGAAGTCCATGAGTCATGAAGGGGCCATAGTTCCCCCATGCTGGCTGAGGAATTCTGGGAGTTGAAGTCCATGAGTCATAAAGCGGTCTAGGCCTAGACCAGGGTAGGCAACCTGGGCTCTTTGATGACTTATGGACTTCAACTCCCAGAATTCCTGAGCCAGCCATGCTGAGGGGAAAGGGAGAGGTTTCCAAGCTGAGCCAGGCTGGATCAGGAATTCTGGGAGTTGAAGTCCACGAGTCATGAGGAGGCCATAGTTCCCCCATGCTGGCTCAGGAATTCTGGGAGTTGAAGTCCACGAGTCATGAAGGGGCCATAGTTTCCTCACGCTGGCTCAGGAATTCTGGGAGTTGAAGTCCACCAGTCATAAAAAAGCCAAGGTTGCCCACCCCTGCGTTAAGGCAGTAAGTAAGAACGATTTATCATTGGGATGATTTGCCTCCAGAAGTTGTGGCCGCTCCATCACTGCAGGTTTGTAAGAAGAGATTGGACAGCCATCTGTCGGGAATGGTGTAGGCTCTCCTGCTTGAGCAGGGGGCTGGACTAGATGACCTCCAAGGCCCCTTCCAGCTCTTTTCGGTTAGAGCAGTGTTTCTCAACCTTGACAATTTTAAGGCACGTGGACTTCAACTCCCAGAATTCCACAGCCAGCATTGCTGGCTGTGGAATTCTGGGAGTTGAAGTCCACGTGCCTTAAAATTGTCAAGGTTGAGAAACACTGGGCTAGAGATCCACTGATAACCTCATTGGTTTTTCCCCTTCATTTTGATCGATGTATTTTTTTATTTTTTTTTACAGCATTCCCCCGAACTTTGGTAAGGACGACAAGAGCCTGTTCTTCCTGACTCACAAGATTGTGGAGTCCTTAGGAGGCAGCGGCTACAGTGTGGAACGGCTGTCTGTACCGTACGTGCCCCAGGTGACAGGTGAGACCCTCTGGGCGTGGTCTTGGCCCTGGATACTCATGGCCATTGTTGGCAACAAGAGCCCAGGGACAAAACTGCTCCGTTTGGGGATCTGGATTGTTGAATAGATAGGAAGAAACCACTTCCGGTTGCAATCGGCCGTTTGTGGCTGAGCAATGATGTTGCTGAACCGCAGCTCACGGCACCTGGCTGTTCTGGATCTGGAAGGCCACTGGCTGACCCTCCCTGATGCCCTCTTGAAGAGGCCTTGGGGGTTACTCTGAAGGGCAACCATGGTCCTTCTCTTCCTTCCTTCCTTCCTTCCTTCCTTCCTTCCTTCCTTCCTTCCTTCCTTCCTTCCTTCCTTCCTTTCCTTTCCTTTCCTTTCCTATCCTTCCTTTCCTTCCTTCCTTCCTTTCCTTCCTTCCCTCCTTTTTTCCCTTTCCTTCTTCCTTCTTTCCATTCCTTCCCTTCCCTCCCTCCCCCTTCTTCCTTCCTTCCTTCCTTCCTTCCTTCCTTTTTTCCCTTTCCTACCTCATTTTCCTCCTTCCTTCCTTCTTTCCTTCCTTCCTTCCTTCCTTTCCTCCTATCCTTCCTTCTTCCTTTCCTTCCTTCTTTTCCCTTTCCTTTTTTCCTTTCCTCCTTTCCCTCCTTCCTTCCTTCTTTCCTTCCCTCCCTTTTTTCCCTTTCCTTTCCTTCCCTCCTTCCTTTTTCTTTCCATTCCTTCCCTTCCCTCCCTCCCCTTCTTCCTTTTCTCTTCCTTCCTTTTTTCCCTTTCCTTTCCTTTCCTGCCTCATTTCCTTCCTTCCTTCTTTCCTTCCTTTTTTCCCTTTCCTTTCCTTCCCTTCTTCCTTCTTCTTTCCATTCCTTCCCTTCCCTCCCTCCCCCTTCTTCCTTTTTTCTTCCTTTCCTTCCTTCCTTCCTTCCTTTTTTCCCTTTCCTTTCCTACCTCATTTCCTTCCTTCCTTCTTTCCTTCCTTCCCTCCTTCCTTCCTTTTTCCTTTCCTTTCCTTTCCTTTCCTCTTTCTTTCCTTCCTCTCTCTCCCATACAGTATATTTACTTCCATTCCCTTCCTCTCCCCTCCCCTTCTTTTCTTTCCTTCCCTTTCCTTCATCTTGTCCCTTCAGATTTTGCTTCCCATTTTGACAGGAAGCGAGCTGATCTGCTTTCCCACCTAAAGGGGGGGCAGCCATCTTTGGGGGGGAAATGGGTGGATCACGGCTCTTATCCCTCCACCTCCGTTTGAGCAGCCCTCATCCCAAGCTTGCATCAGCTCCACAAAGTAGACCAGAGCCAGAAACCAGCCCCACAGGAAGCGTCAAGCTACAAGTAGTCCTTGAGTTACAACCATTCATTTAGTGACCGTTCAGGGTTATAACGGCTCTGGAAAAAAAATGACTTTTGACCATTGTTCACACAAGCATTGCAGCATCCCCACAGTCACATGATCAAAATTCACATATTGGCCACTGCCTCGTACTTATGACAGTCGCAGCCTCCCCGGGGTCACACGATCCCCTTTTGCGACCTTCGGACAAGCAAAATCAGTGGGGGAAGCCAGATTCACTTAACAACCGTGTTACTAAGCTAACCACTTCAGGGATTCACTTAATAACCGGGGTAAGAAAGGTCGTAAAATGGGACAAAATTCACTTAGCGACCGTCTTGCTTAGCAACAGAAGTTTTGAGCTCAGTTGTCATAAGTCAAGGACTGCCCGTACTTTCATTTTGGTTGGGTACAGAATCTGGTAAGGCTGATTGTGCTCCCCCCCCCTCCTAATTCAGAGAATTGGGGGGGCGGGGGTGTCTAAACGCTCCCATTTCTCAGGACTTCAAAAAAATCGATTTAGCACCATTGTCCCAGGGAACAATTCCTGCATATTTCTCTCCAGTTCATCTTCCTTACAGATGGTCCTCAGGCTAGGATTGTGATGGAAGCTGCCCATCACAGTCATAACGTGTGACAGTCATAAAGTGGGTTTTACAATGCTTGTGGCAATTGTTAAGCAAATGCAGCAGCCATTAAGTGAACCAGTGGTTTGCCAGGGGCATGGTGCTGCCAAAGAATAAAATAGAAGTAGAATAGTGGAGTGGAGTGGAGTGGAGTGGAGTGGAGTGGAGTGGAGTAGAGTAGAGTAGAGTAGAGTAGAGTAGAGTAGAGTAGAATAGAATAGAATAGAATAGAATAGAATAGAATAGAATAGAATAGAATAGAAGCAGGTAGGCCTGTCAGAAGTTTGAATAGTCACTAAGTGACCGGTGGTAAATCAAGGACTTACCTGCACCCTCTACAGGTTTTCATCATACTCCTAGTTTCTGAAACCTACTGATTCTCTCTCCCCCCACCATCTCTCTCTCTCTCCTCACTCTCTTTCATCTATCCTGTATCCTCTCTCTGTCTGTCATTCATCTACCTACCTACCTATCATCTATCTATCTATCTATCTATCTATCTATCTATCTATCTATCTATCTATCTATCTATCTATCTATCTATCTATCTATCTATCTATCATCTGCTTGCCTGCCTGCCTATCTATCTATTTATCCATCTATCCATCCATCTATCTATCTATATATCATTATCCATCCATCATCTGTCTATCTATCTATCTATCTATCTATCTATCTATCTATCTATCTATCTATCTATCTATCATCTATCATCTGCCTGCCTGCCTGCCTGCCTGCCTGCCTATCTATCTATCTATCTATCTATCTATCTATCTATCTATCTATCTATCTATCTATCTATCTATCTATCTATCTATCTATCTATCTATCATTATCCATCCATCATCTGTCTGTCTGTCTGTCTGTCTGTCTGCCTGTCTGTCTTATCTATCTATCTATCTATCTATCTATCTATCTATCTATCTATCTATCTATCTATCTATCTATCTATCTATCTATCTATCTATCTATCTATCTATCTATCTATCTATAGATAAATTACCAGATATTGTATACTATAATTTATATTACCCACAATGAGAAATACAAACTTTTCTGATACTATCTATGCAGACGAGGACCGGCTGTCACGAAGGAAGAGTATTGTGGACACCATATCTATTCAGGTGGACATCCTTCCTGGAACTGGTGCAGAAGATAAGGTATGCTCCATTGATCATGGACATTATGCACTTAGGAAAGTCTTTTCATCTTTCTTGTTCCTTTAAGGCCAGGGCTCTCCAGACACGGCAGCTTTAAGACTTATGGACTTCAACTCCCAGAATTCAGTTCCCAGAGCTGAACTGAGTTGAAGTCTGCCAAGTTTGGGGAGCCCTGTCCTAAGTGATTTCACCTTCCTACCTATCAGTTGCACCTATCTGTCTATCCATCCATTTGTACCTGGCCAAAGTCACCCAGCTGGCTTTCCTGCCTCAAGGCAGGACTAGAACTCCTGGTTTTTAGGCCAGCACCTTCACCCCTACACCAGACTGGCTCTCCATGTACAATTGTGTATAATTGTTTACAGATTCAACATAACGAAGTGTGAACATGGCAGGTGCAGAAGTTTGGATATCCTTTATTTAATTTTATTGATTTTTCTAATGTTACAATTATTTCTTTGAAAAGCACCGTGGCAACTTTTGTTGTTGTTATTGTTAATTGGGAAGTCGTGTGCGACCCCATGGACAACGTTCCTCCAGGTCTTCCTGTCCTCTACCATCTTCTGGAGTCCATTTAAGTTCACACCTGCTGCTTCAGGGACTCCATCCAGCCATCTCATTCTCTGTTGTCCCGTTCTTCTCTTGCCCTCCATCTTTCCCAGCATTAGGCCCTTCTCCAGTGAGTCCTTCCTACCTACAGATATGATTAGTACAAATCTCAAACTATTACAGTAAATATTTCTTCTCTTTTCCCCTTAATAGGTACTGTCTCATATTTAAGTTAATATATTTCTTATTCTATCCATCAAATGAAAAATAACTATATATATATATATATATATATATGTTTTCTGAGGTTTTCGCGGGTATTTGTATGTAGGTCTTTGGTTGTTCGGGTTTTCTCCCCGAACAACCAAAGACCTACATACAAATACCCGCGAAAACCTCAGAAAACACACACACACACACACACACATATATATATATTATATCTCAATGGTTTTAACATCCCAACTTTTAGACAATATTAATTTCCCATTAATATTTAAATTTAACATTTAATATTTATAAATATTAAAAGCTTGGATATCGTTCCGGTCGACCCTTTATATCGCCTCCTCTGACAGAAAGAACAGATTCCAGACGTTCCCAAAACCGTCTTTCTCTTCTTGGTTTTGGGATGTTTTCCCACATTTCCTGTGGATGCTCTAGCTCCGAAATATTATTGGGCCTTCTTGCAGGCCCAGGTTGACCGTGGCGAGCCGGCTGTGGCGAGCTGCGCCATTCTGATGGCTCCTATACGGTTAATTCGTAGTTTCCTCCTTGCAGTTCTCTCTTGCTAAACCAGAGCTGGGAAACCAGAGTAAATTATTTTATTTTCCTTTTTGTTCGACTGTTGTGATATTTAAGCAAAAGACTTCTGCCCTCTCTTCCCAGGTCAACAGCACAGAGGAGATAACTTTTGAAGCACTGAAGAAGGCGATAGGTAAAATGCATCACAATATATTGTAAAATATCTATTTATGGAGGTTCTCAGTCATCCGGGTCATGGTTGTCCCAAAGGTGCTTTTTCAAGAGTATAAATCCTTCCATTCCCCACCATCTGGTCAGAGCTGAAGAAGCTTCTTGGATGAGAAGCGAAACGTCTTCAAAGAAAAACAAAGAAAGTCCAGTGGCCTCTTGAAAAAAGCACCTTTGGGAGAAGGATGAAAGGGAAAGAGGAAGAGGAAGACGGGAGGGAAATAATAATAATAATAAATAATAATAACAATAACAATAAATAATAATAACAAAACAACAACAACAATAATAATGATAATAATAATGAAGTTGGAAGGAACCTTGGAGGTCATCTAGCCCGATCCCCGGCTCAGGCAGGCAACCCTATACCATTTCGGACAAATGGTTGTCCAGTCTCTTCTTACAAACTTCCAGTGTTGGAGCATTCACCGCTTCTGGAGGCAGGTGGTTCCACTGGTTAATTGTCCTCACTGTCAGGAAATTTCTCCTTAGTTCCAGGTTGCTTCTCTCCTTGATGAGTTTCCATCCGTTGCTTCTTGTCCTGCCTTCAGATGCTCTGGAGAAGAGCTTGACTCCCTCTTCTTTGGGGCAGCCCCTGAGATACTGGAACGCTGCTATCCTGTCCCCCCTCGTCCTTCTCTTCGTTAAACTAAACATACCCAATTCCAGCAGCCGTTCCTTGTATGTTTTAGAAGGAGAGGAGAGAGAGCGACAAAGAGAAAGAGAAGGAAAGAAAGGAAGGAAGGAAGGAAGGAAGGAAGAGAGAGAGAGAGAGAGAAAGAAAGAAAGAGAAAGAAAGAAAGAAAGAAAGAAAGAAAAAGAAAGAAAGAAAGAAAGAACCTTTGGGAGAAGGATGAAAGGGAAAGAGGAAGAGGAGAAGGAGAAAGATAGGAGAGAAAGACAGAGACAGAGAGAAAAAGAAAGATAGAAAGAAGCACCTTTGGGAGAAGGATGAAAGGGAAAGAGGAAGAGGAGGAGGAGGAGGAGGAAAGATAGGAGAGAGAGACAGAGAGAAAGACACAGAAAAAGAGAGAGAGAGAGAAAGAAAGAAAGAAAGAAAGAAAGAAAGAAAGAAAGAAAGAAAGAAAGAAAGAAAGAAAGGAAAGTCTGCAAGGAGTATAAATCTTTCCATCCTCCACCATCCGGTCAGAGCTGAAGAAACTTCTTGGATGATAAGCGAAATGTCTTCAAAAAAAAAAAAAAACAAAAAAAACAACAAGAAAGTCCAGTTGCCTCTTGAAAAAAACATCTTCGGGGTAAAATTTATATCCTACACCCATCCTTATTGCATCAGACTCTTAACAAGCCGTGTGATTTCCCTCCCCCCCCCATAATGTAATCATAATCCTTGCTACTATGAATTGGATCTCCTCAGTTAAACCATGTGGAATATTCATGGAGCTTCTCCATCATCCAGGTCATGGTCGTCCCAAAGGTGCTTTTTCCAAAAGGCAACTGTACTTTCCTGGGGGCTTTGTTGGTTTTTTTTTCCCCTTGAAAATGTTTCGCTTCTCATCCAGGAAGTGTCTTCGGAACCGAAGAAGCTTCTTGAATGAGAAGCGAAACGTTTTCAAGGGGAAAAAACCAAAGAAAGTTGAGTTGAATGAGAAGCAAAACGTTTTCAAGGGGGAAAAAAACAGAAATCTTTTGGAAAAAGTACCTTTGGGACAATCGGGTGAGAAAATACAGTTGCACATTTTAATAGGTCGGTTAATATTAATAACGATGGGACGAATTAGGCTCCAAATTGGATCAGGTCCATCCACTAAAGATGTCTGAACTAACCTTTCCTCAACCAAAACAAGCTTTCCTTTTGAAGTATAATTCCCCTTTTTTTTTTCATTTATTTCTCATGGCGTAGCCAAAATACAGCGTAGTGCGCAAAATGGGTAACTCAGAGGCGCCTGTTTATTCCGACAGAATGGAAGGCTAAGTGTCCCGGAACTTCCCAGAATTCCTGGGACATCACTTGTCTTCTTGGCAGACCACTGTAGAGAAGATCTGCACAGCCTCTGGCGTAGCCAGCCAGCTGCCCATGGCCGGGCCGAGATTGTGTCCTAGGCCAACTTGGACAGGGACACAACACCCCAGGGTGTTTGGGAAAGCTGTTTCGCCACGTGTTTTGTGAACAGGTTTTTTTTAATGTTTCTTTCTCTCTTTCCTTCTTTCTCTTTCCTTCTCCATCCCTTTCTCCATTTTTTTTTTAAATTATTAACTTCCTAAGATAATACCGGCCTTGAAGAGCAGGAGAAGGAGAAGAGGCGTCTTGTTATTGAGAAGTTTCAGAAAGCTCCCTTTGAAGAGATCGCAGCGCAGTGCGAGACCAAGGTGAGCCGAGCGAGCGACGTCTTCTACAACAGCCCCCGGCTTGGTGACGCCCAGATAGCCTTGCAAGGCAGCTGGAGGGTCCACTTAGAGAGTGAGGATCCCACAGCATGAGCTAAGCTGGGGTGATCACTTTTCTCCATTTGCGGTGCACATCTTGTCCTACAAGGATGAAGAGTTGGGAGATACAATCTGGTGCAAAGTTGTATTCTGCATAATGGAGTGTGAGAATCGGGGCAGACGAGTGTGCAAAGTGTGAGGAGGGGACAGAATCTTTCACTGTCCCTCTTATGGATGGGAACCGGCATCCAGAGTAGGATTGTCAGATTGGAACCCTTGGCTGAACAAGAAACCCCCTGTTAACAATTTCTGCTTGACACAGTGGGAAACGGGGTTGTAGCTGGGGACAAAAACACTGCCTTTTCTGCTCGGGAGATGTGGGAAGAGAGAAGGCGGGCCACGTTACAGCGTTTTCCTCCCAGAGAGGATTTTTTCCAGCTTTTATCAGTGAGGGATAATCCGGGATATGGGATGCCTCAAGAAGAGAATACAGGATAACAGAATTGGAAGGGATCTTGGAGGTCCTCTAGTCCAGCCCCCAGTTCGAACAGGAGACCCTAGACCAGCGGTTCTCAACCTGTGGGTCGGGACCCCATTTGGGGTCGAACGACCATTTCACAGGGGTCGTCAAGCAACGCAGTCCGCCATTTTTTCCCCCTTTTCCTTAGCTGTGCTCCTCCCTTTTATTCCATTGGCTTTTGAAAGCCAATAGAAGAGACTCTCTTGAATAGAGTCTAATTCTATTGGCTTTCCAAAGCCAATAGGAATTGTCCAGGCTGTCTCTGCCCTGCTGAGCCCGCCAAAAGTCCCATTCTGCAAACGGTGCTGCACCAGTTGAGTAGTCCTCGACTTACGACCAGTTTAGTCCTCAACTTACGACCGGTTGGGGGTCGCAGCATTAAAAAGGTTGAGAACCACTGCCCTATACCATTCCAGACAAGTGGCTTTCCAGGGTCTTCTTAAAATCCTTCAGTGATGGAGCACCCATAACTTCTGATGGCAAGCTATTCCAGTGATCAATTGTCCTCACTTTCAGGAAGTTTCTCCTTAATTCCAGGTTGCTTCTCTCCTTGATGAATTTCCCTCCGTTGCTTCTTGTCCTGCCTTCCGGTGCTTTGGAAAATAGGTGGACCCCCCCCCCCTTCTTTGGGGCAGCCCCTCAAATATCAGAAGAGTGCTATCATGTCACCCCTGGTCCTTCTCTTGTTAGAACTTATATTATTATGATTCTAAGAAGAATAGGAATCCTAGGGCGGTAAGGGGCTGTGGAGGTCTTCTAGTCCAACCCCCCGCTGGGAGCACGAGTCCTTATGCCATCCCATTGTCTAATTCATTCCTGAAAACCCCCAACTCTGGGAGGCCAGCTGTCCCACTGAAAAGACAAAAGGAAGGAATCTTGACGGCCCCCCAATCTCACTCGGTCTGTTTTCTCTCCAGGCAAACCTCCTCCACGACCGACTGGCCCAGATCCTGGAGCTCACCATTCGGTAAGGAGAAATCCCGAAAGGACCGGTGGGATTTTGACTGGGACACTGGAGGATTGGGAACTTGGGAGTCATGAGGTCAAAGGGTGGGAAATTCAGGCATGATCAAAAGACGGGCAGTCCTCAACTTACGACAGTTCAGTTAGTGACTGTTCGAAGTTACATCGGGACCGGGGGGGGGGAAAGCGACTTAGGGCTGGTTTTCCACACTTAGGACCATTGCATCACACGATCGCAATTTGGGCACTTGGCAATTGGTGTGAATTTACAACGCAGTCACATTTGCCGCCTTTTGACAAGTGCTGAGTGGGGAAGCCACGAATCACAGCCACGGACATTGTGCTTAATGCCCAGGGCGATTCGTTTCACAACTGCAGCTAGACGTAGGGTGTTTCAGTTTACAGCTGTGTCACGTAGCGACGGAGTTGCCAGACTCAGCTGTAGTCACTAAGTGAGGACTACCTGTAATATTTAGTTCTGATGAGTTGGTCCTCAGTGACAATTGCTGGATTCCCCAGAGTCTGTGTTAGTCTCCGTTGGCTTTTCCACCACGCCACGGACTTTTTACTTGTTCAAGGATTAGTTTGCAAACTTTTTTGGAAGACCAAAAAAAATGACAATTTAGGAAGTTACACATTCCTCAGTTGAAGCCATTTCAGATCTGACTTTATGAAAAAAAAGCTAAATATTGAAAAATTAGATCTAAAAGAAAAAAGAAAATTATCATGAATATGTTTATTGATTAACCCAGGCAATATATATAAAATGAGTTTGATTTATTAAAGGGGATGTTGTATTATTAAGTAGATGACTTAATATGGTGGGAAATAGGTAACTTTTAGGAAATAGAACAAGGTTATATTTAAATAGATAAAATGTGTATTTTGGACATCGTAGTTTGTTATGAAATCTCACTTCATAACAAACTACAAGGAAAATCTTGGTTACCCAAGGTCTGAAAAATATGGATATCAAAGGTTAAATTGGAATATTGATGAGAAGTTAAAAATTATGCAAAAATTAATAACAGGATATGGATTGTTCCTGAAGATTGAATGTAATTAAGATATATAAGCTAAAAAATTATTGATAAATGTAATTATGATGTCTTTATTGAGTTAACATAATTAGAAATGTACTAGTTTGAATAGAGATAATAAATGTTAAGGAAAAAAAGAGAAGAAATATATGATGTTGTAACCTGAGATTTCCACTAAAGATTTTGTTACTGAATTATTGATTCACCCAGTCACCATGCTGCTTTTTAAATACTCAACTGTAAAATTGGAAAATTAATATATATATATATATATATATATATATATATATATATATATATATGTATGTATGTATGTATGTATGTATGTATGTATGTATGTATGTATGTATGTATGTATGTATGTATGTATGTATGTATGTATATATATGTGTGTGTGTGTGTGTGTGTGTGTGTATGTATGTATATATATGTTTTCTGAGGTTTTTGCGGGTGTTTGTATGTAGGTCTTTGGTTATTCGGGTTTTCTCCCGCGTCACATTGGAAGTGTCTTGCCGACATTTCGACGAAAGTCTCGTCCGTCATCTTCAGGCTGGTGTTTTCGGCTTCATGCTTCTAGAAGCACGAAGCCGAAAACACCAGCCTGAAGATGACGAATGAGACTTCGTCGAAACGTCGCCAAGACACTTCCAATTTGATGTGGGAGAAAACCTGAATAACCAAAGACCAGCCGAAAGACGGAATTGTTCAGCGGAAAGTCTGCCTTCTGACCCTGTGGCCTTTCTCTTTGCAGACCCCCGCCCAGTCCTTCAGGAACCCTGACCATCACAGCCGGCTGCCCCCATTACCAATCGGTTCCCGTCTATGAGATGAAGTTTCCGGATCTTTGTGTGTATTGAGGGTCTTCAGGCCCTTGCTGGGAATTATTTTAGTCTTAGAGCAGACACCGTGTAAAGCCCAGAAGGAGATCCTAGCTCTCTTCATTCACTCTTTTGCCACATTTCAAAAGCGGCCACGGAGTGCAGTTAGGCTGGGATTGTACCTGAAACACTTTAATTTTGTACACGTTCTTCTTGAAGTTGTTGTGAAGAAAAGCGGAAGACGATTTATTTTTGGGCAACTTTGTTTTTATGGTTTGGACGTAAGAGAGTGCTTAGGCAGATCATTCCACTTGGTCTAGAAGTTACAATGCTAACTATCAAAATTCTGGGCTGGCTTTTGTTTACTATCAAACCTTTTGCGTCAACGTAACTCTCGAGCACCTTCAGCAATACGTTAAGTGGGCCCTTTGCTATCATTAACTAAAGGATGATGCTAACTACTAGGCCACATTGAAGAACTGGCACACAGCAGTTAAATCTGAACCCTAGTTTTGCTTTCTCCAAATTCTGTGCTTCTGCAAAATAGTTCTCACATGCACTGTTCTGATAAAAAAGGAAAGCCTCATTTTGAGCTTTAAAGCCTGCAGTATTTTTTCACCGTAACAAAAATGTCTAGTCTACAGCCCATACTTTGGGGGGAAAGTGTATTTTTGCTGCACAGCGGTATATAGAGGATATAAATATATATATTTAGTATAGCACAAGATATTAAGGGCATTTTAAAACGAGAGGGTTTTTAAAGACACATTTCTGAAATTGTAATAGAAGAGTTGGTTATCCTACGAACTGTTTCTCTCTGTAATATAGCGGTAATAGTGATATTTTATTAAGAAGAACAAAAAAATATGGACCGAGCCCCTAGGCAACTTGGAATTTTTATTGTAAAGTATACATTCCCCTTCCTTCTTTTCCATCTGCCTTCTCTCTCCTCAAAGGCCTCCAGGTCATTCACACCCATTGCACAAAGGGGTGGATTTTAAATGTTTAGCCTGTCCTACAACTAACTCCGAAAGCTCAATGAACAGCTGGCGAGCTTTGTTAATTTAACATATCGTATAGTTGCCAGTTTGCTGAGGGGGGGGGGTGGCCCAGGGACACGAATCGGGGAGAAGGAAAGTCCTAGGAATTTTACACTTTTTAAATTTTTGGGCCAGCCTATTAAAAGAGCCGAACTCTGGACGTGCTCACCGTAACCGAGCCCTTTTTTTCAGTTTGACAGCGCAATCACAGCTCTTAGTGGAGGACGAAACCGCCTCTCGGGTGCAGCATCCCCCTGTGATTGCAGCTGCTCCGGCCTGCTCCGACGAGAGGCAGCGCCCCTCGCGGGACGCCCGGGGCCCCCTCCCTTGGCACCCTTAGCGCCCCCTTTTTGGTTTTGGAAGGTAAGCTGTATGGGCGTCTGATGTCATGCGAGGGGGTGTCTTCCCGAAGAGCCAAAAAAAAAAAAAGCCAAAGGAAGGCCCTCCTCCACACCCCTGTCTTTCTCCAAAGTGTGGCTGCTTACGCGCCAGCCCCGAAGGGTAGGCCGAACGCGCTGCCGTGATTCACCCCATGCAGTCTGTGACCGTCGGTCCTGCTGTCCGTCCAGCCGCTTCCCCCCCACTGCTCTGCATGCAACAGACGCCTGGCCTTCCATGCCTCACCTGCTGGGCTGCCTCTCCATCTTTTGTTGTTGTATTATTCCACAGTGGAACTCCCGACATTTCCACATTCTTGTGGTTCTTGTGTAGCCTTGAGTGGGGCGGGGGGGGGGAAACGGGAGTGGTGGGCTTTTGAGGACAGGCTGCCTCCTGGGTCTGCAAGCACTCCTCGCCTGATGCGTTGCGCTGGCCTGGAGAAGCGCAGTCTGCCGGGGAGACCCTGGCCCAGGAAGCTCACGCAGCCACGTTGTGGATTCTGTAACGATTCCTCGCACTCCAGAAGGCCTGCGTACTTGATCACCCGTGCTCGTGGCCGTGTCGGTGTCGTTCGAATGTTTTTGTCACTCTGGAAGTCCTGCCGGTAGTTGTAGGCAGACCCGCCTGTCCCTAAGCATTTCAGCTGTTCTATTTGGAAGACTGTATAGCTTTCCGTTGGCATTTTGTTTTAACGCAACAATGAAAACTGCAGTACGGCGGAGGACAGCCGCCAACAACCGAATTGTCTCTCTCACCGATGCTTGAGTAGATTTCTGCGCTCTCCGTACGAGCTGTTTGGTTAAATGTAAGAACACTGTGCAAATCCACTTGTAAGCAATAAAATTTACACAAAGGACAAATTGCAAAGTATGCTTTTCTCCTATTTTACAGCTTTTGTGGACGTTAAATGATTTAGGTAATAATAATAATAATAGTAGTAAAGTTGGAAGGGACCTTGGAGGTCATCTAGTCCAACCCCCTGCTCAGGCAGGAAACCCTACACCATTTCGGACAAATGGCTGTCCAGTCTCTTCTTAAAAACTTCAAGTGTTGGAGCATTCACCGCTTCTGGAGGCAGGTAGTTCCACTGGTTAATTGTTCTGTCAGGAAGTTTCTCCTTAGTTCTAGGTTGCTTCTCTCCTTGGTGAGTTTCCATCCATTGCTTCTTGTCCTGCCTTCAGGAAATGCTTTGGAGAATAGCTTGACTCCCTCTTCTTTGGGGCAGCCCCTGAGATATTGGAAGACTGCTATCACGTCACTCTTAGTCCTTCTCTTCATTAAACTAGACATCCCCAATTCAATCAACTGTTCCTTATATGTTTTAGCCTCCAGTTCCCTAATCATCTTTGTTGCTCTTCTCTGCACTCTTTCCAGAGTCTCAACATCTTTTTTACATCGTGGTGACCAAAACTGGATGCAGTATTTCAAGTGTGGCCTTACCAAGGCCTTGTAAAATGGTATTAACCCTTCACGTGATCTTGATTCTATCCCTCTGTTAATGCAGCCCAGCACTCTGTTGGCCTTTTTGGCAGCTGCAGCACACGGCTGGCTCCTATTTAGGTGATTGTCTACTAGGACTCCGAGATCCCTCTCACAGTTCCTACTATTGAGCAAGGTACCCCCTATATGGAAATCGTTCCGTTAAACAATCTCAGTACAGCGATAGCGAAGCATCTGCCTTTTGAGAGAGGGAAAACGCAGCAGGGATGGGCAACCTGCAGCCCCATTGACCAGCTTCCTCCCCATTGAGAATCTGCCAAGCTCTTCCAGGTTGCTTAATGCTCCTCTTTTAAAAATGCCCAAAGAAGTCATATATTGTCCCCTCCTTCTCCAGTCACACCCATAGCTGACTATTCTGCTCCACGTGGCCCTGGCCTGCCATAAAAAATGGAGTTAATCATATAGAGAGGCCAACACAGTGCTAGGCTGCATTAACAGAGGGATAGAACCAAGATCACGTGAAGTGTTAATGCCACTTTGCAATCCTTTGGTAGGGCCGCACTTGGAATACTTGCATCCAGTTTTGGTCACCACGATGTAAAAAAGATGTTGAAACTCTAGAAAGAGAGCAGAGAAGAGCAACAGGGATGATTAGGAGACTGGAGGCTAGAGCATATAAGGAACAGCTGCTGGGGCTGCCCCAAAGAAGAGGGAGTCAAGCTATTCTCCAAAGTGCCTGAAGGCAGACAAAAAGCAACGGAGGGAAACTAACCAAGGAGAGAAGCAACCTGGAATTAAGGAGAAATTTCCTGACAGTGAGAACAATTAATCAGTGGAACAGCTTGCCAGCAGAAGCTGTGAATGCTCCAACACTGGAGGTCTTTAAGAGACTGGACAGCCATTTGTCTGAAATGGTATAGGGCAAGGATAGGCAACCTCGGCTCTTTTATGACTCATGGACTTCAACTCCCAGAATTCCTGAGTCAACATAGCTGACTCAGGAATTCTGGGAGTTGAAGTCCATGTGTCATAAAAGAGCCGAGGTTGCCTACCCCTGGTATAGGGTTCCCTACCTGAGCAGGGGGTTGGACTAGATGACCTCCAAGGTCCCTTCCAACTTTATTATTAGTTTCCAGCCGCAAGAAAAATATCCACCTGCCCCTTGGGCACGATAACCTGTTTTACATCCAAATGTTTGATCCTCGTTTTCTTTTCAGCCTGCTGGGGAGCCACTGCTGGCAACCTGAGTGGGCATGAACGATCCTGAGCAGGCAGCATCCTCATTTGTCTCCTTTGCCTCCATGCCAAGTCCACCAGAGGTATCGAACTACAGCAAGGGTCTTCAAACTCGGCCCTTGGATGACTTGCGGACTTCAACTCCCAGAATTCAGTTCAAGCCGATGCCAAGCTCTGCGTGCCATGACAGGCCGTTGTCCAAACATGGGTTTGGCCTGGCACAGAAGCTGATCAAGAGCCAGAGAGGAGATAGATTTTTGCAAAACTTTCATTGAGTCCAATTTAGGGGCTGACCCTGAACAACAGTATGGCACAATCTGGTATGTGCACAGTTGATTTTCAGAAGTCACATTTCACAAAGGTGTTGCCTTTTTTGGGGAGTTCTTCCTTGCTTTTAGTCTGTTGTGTGTCTGTTTGTCTAGGGCAGGGGTGTCAAACTGCCGGCCCTCGGAGGAAACCACGCCTGCCCCATTGCAATGGGAAAAAAGTTCCGAGATGTCATGCGACGTCACAGGTTTGACATGCCTGGTCTATGGCGTTGCTCCTTGTTTTATTTATTTATTTATTTTATGAGACTTATATACCGCTTTAAGTGCAAGCACTCTCTAAGTGGTGTACACCAGTAAGCAATGTGTGTGTGTGTGTGTGTGTGTGTGTGTGTGTGTATGTATGTATGTATGTATGTATGTGTGTATATATATATATATATATATATATATATATATATATATATATATATATATATATATATAATATATATATATATATATATATATATATATATATATATATATATATATATATATATATATATATATATATATATATATATATATATATATATATATATATATATATATATATATATATATATGTTTTCTGAGGTTTTCGCGGGTATTTGTATGTAGGTCTTTGGTTGTTCGGGTTTTCTCCCACGTAAAATTGGAAGTGTCTTGGCGACGTTTCGACGAAGTCGAAAAAATATGTAAATATTTATATTTACATTGCCCCCAACAATCTGGGTCCTCATTTTACCTACCCCGGAAGGATGGAAGGCTGAGTCAACCTTGAGCCAGTGAGATTTGAACCGCTGACCTGCTGAACACAGCTAAAGTGGCCTGCAGTACTGCACACTTAACTGCTGCGCCACCTCGGCTCATTTGGAGCACACGTGTCGTTTTGCCCCTATAGTTATGCCTGCGTGTTCTTTTGTCCCTACTTGTGGTTTCTGCTGCTTATTTTCTTGTGGCTAATCTTGAAACTTCCCCTCTTAATTCCGAATATGGGTTGCTCCCTTTCCTTCATCCCTGACACGTTGCAGGTTTACATTCTCCTGAATTTTTATTTCTTCCTAGGAAGGGCTTGTGTTCCTTACTCAGTCAGAGTAGAGTTGGGAGGGACCTTGGAGGTCATCTAGTCCAACCCCCTGCTCAAACGGGAGACCCTTACAGAATCATAGAACAGAGCTGGGAGGGACCTTGGAGGTCATCTAGTCCAACCCCCTGCTCAAATGGGAAACCCTTACAGAATCATAGAACAAGAGTTAAAAGGGACCTTGGAGGTCATTTAGTCCAACCCCCTTGCTCAAACAGCAGACCCTATGCCATTCCAGATGGGTGATCCATCCAAGCAGCCTACAGTTAGTCCTCAACTTACAACCATCCATTTAGTGACCATTTGAAGTGACAATGGCAGGGGAAAAAGCGACTTACAGCCAGTCCTCACACTTAAAACCAAGGCAGCATCCTCGTAGTCACATTATTAAAATCTGGGTACTCAGCAACTGGGATGCATGGACTGATGGTCACCCCGCCCTGGGGTTGTTGCGGTTGCCGTTTGTGACCTTTGCAGCCGGCTTCCGACAAGCCAAGTCCAATGGGGGTGGGGGGGGAAACTGGATTTGTTTAATGACCGCACAATTCACTTAACAGCTGCAAGAACCAGAGCAGCAAAAGGGTGGTGAAATTAGGTGTGACTCATTTAGCAACCGAACAACAGAAGCTCTGGTCTGTTGTGGCCATAGGTCAAGGACCACCGAGACCAAGAGCCTAGACTAGGGTCAGCAACCAAAGAGCCATTTGGACCCATTTCCCAGAGAAAACACCGGGAGCCACAAAACCCTTTTGACATCTAAAATGAAGATGACACTGCATATATCTTTTTTTACCTTCATGCTGTGTATAAAAAAACTATAGCATGTTGCCTTTGTGAAATCAATGAACTGCTACAGAGAAAACATTTTATGTTTTATTTCTCCATGCAAGAAAACCATTTTGAACTCCGAAAAAAAGACGCCGGATCTACGGTTACTTTCAAATAAAATAATGTCTACTTGAGTCCTCCTCATATTTATGAAATAAAAAGGCAAACTTAAATTGTCCGCCTGCAGGAAACCAAAAATGCCGTCTGCTTCTGTGTGCCGTCATCCTTTTATCACGTGTACTGGAGCGTGCAGCCCGCTGTCAACCTGAATAAAAGAAGGACCATTTCACCAAACAATGTCAAATATATATATTTGCAAAATAATAGCCAATTGAAATATTGATTTTACCTGGTTAATGTGATTTTTGGTTCTCAATCTCAGCGCACAGCGTCTGCACATCAGGGCTGTAAGACGTCAGCTTCATCTTCACACAGGACTGCAGGCTGTTGCCCGCGAGGCGTGAGCGATATTTGTTTTTAATGTAGTTCATGTTGGAGAAGACCTGCTCGCATATGTAGGTGGATCCGAAGATCGACAGGACTCCAAATGCATATTTTTTCATGTTGGTGTAAGTGACGGGGATGGCATTCCAGGTGTCGAATATAAGCTTCTCCGGTTTGGGAAGGCGTTCAATATCACTCCATTTGTTGTTCTGAGCAAGAACGGCCTTCTGACGGGCAACATTTTCAAGGTTAGCCGTCAAGCGTTGGAACTTGGACACCCACATGTCTTTATCGGCGATGTCGGCCAGCTCCATCTCCAGATCGGGTTGGCTTACACCTACAAAGGCAGTCATATTCAAGAGGGATGGATCGATGGTCAGGGGAGCGACAGGGAAAGATAATGTGTTTTTTTCCTCTCTCAACTCACAGAATCGCTTTCCAAACGATGTTTGCATTGCGGTGATTGCAGACTGCAAATGCTCCAAATTTGTCACATCGTGAGCTTGTTTGAAGTCCCTCAAAGAGGGGAAGTGAGACAGTGTACCTCTCTCTAAATCTTTGGCAAACACTGCCAACTTGTGCTCGAATGCCAAAAGCTCCTCCAGCATGTGCAGGGCTGTGCCTCCTTTCCCCTGAAGAGTTGTGTTCAGCACGTTCAGGTGCGCTGTCATATCGACCATGAAGTGTAGCCTTTCTAGCCATTCTGGCCATTGCAGCTCCGGAAAGGTGAGCCCTCTGGTGCCCAGGTAAATTTTCACCTCTTCCAGACACGTGGCAAAGCGTTTTAGCACCTCCCCTCTGGACAGCCACTGGACTTTGTTGTGCAGCAGGAGATCCGAAGACGTGCTTTTCACCTCATCTAGTAGAAAATGGAACTGGTGGCGATTTGAACCTTGTGCCATTATTTTATTGACAATCTGAATGACCACATTCATTACTTCTGCGCATTCCGGAGGAAATGTTTGAGCGCACAATGCCTCTTGGTGCAGGATGCAGTGAAATGTTAGCAGCGTCCTACCCAGCGACTTCTGCAGCAAAGCCACAAAGCTATCCTGTGCTCCTGTCATACTCGGTGCCCCGTCAGTAGCCACTGACACCAGGTGGGTGGTGTTTATTTCATTGGTTCTTAAATAATCCAAGACAGCCTCATAGATCTCCTCGCCCCGAGTCTGGCCTTTTAGTGGTATCAACTCAATCATTTCTTCCTGTGGCCCAGCAGAGTTCACATATCGGCAGAACAGCGCTATTTGTTCTTTGGATGCATTACAGGCGATTGAGTACGCCACAGCTGAATTGATGTCTTTAATTTGCTGTCTGGTGATGTTTTCTGCCATTTCTACGGTTCTGTCTTTGACAGTCTTTGCAGAGAGAGGCATATCTCTGATTTTCTGCACAATTTCACTCTTGTTTTCGAAGTCCGAGAATAGATATTCTGAAATCTTAATGAATGATTCTTTGATATAATCTCCATCTGTGAACGGCTTCCCGTGCCTGACTATTTCCTGAGCGGCCACAAAACTAGCATATGTAGTTGAATGTGCAGAGTTCATCTTCTTAAAATGATTTTTGCTCAGATCAACCTTCAGATCAGCCTTCTGCATCAGTTCCAAAACGGCTTTTTTTCTCTCGTCTCCATCCGGATATTTTTCAGCAAAGGCTGTGTGCTTATTCTGGAAATGTCTTGCAACATTCGACTTTTTGTTGTTTGCCAATTTCTCACCACATATTAAGCATACCGGTAAACCAGTCTTGTCAGTAGTGAAAGCAAATGAATATGTCCACGTATCATTAAACATTCTGTGTTCTTCCGAAATTTTTCTTTTCTTGCACGATTTATCCATGATTGGCCTAGCGGGGATCAAAAAGCACAATTAGAGAGAAAGGAATGCAATATGTAATTCTGAATACATATTAGTAAGAAGGATGTTATGGATTGATTTAATGAAGAGAAGGACTAAGAGTGACATGATAGCAGTCTTCCAATATTTCAGGGGCTCCCCCATAGAAGAGGGAGTCAAGTTATTCTCCAAAGTATTTCCTGAAGGCAGAACAAGAAGCCATGGATGGAAACTAATCAAAAAGAGAAGCAACCTAGAACTAAGGAGAAACTTCCTGACAGTGAGAACAATTAATCAGTGGAACAACCTGCCACCATAGGTTGTGAATGCTCCACCACTGGAGGTTTTTAAAAAGACTGGACAGCCATTTGTCCGAAATGGTGTAGGGTTTCCTGCCTGAGCAGGGGGTTGGACTAGATCAGTGGTTCTTAACTTGGGTGATATTGCCCCCCAGGGGGCAATTTCATTTTTCAGGGGGGCGATGGAACAAAAAGGGTGCAATATGGAGGCGGTGGAGTGAGAAGTTTTGGGGACACTTGAGACTTTTTCGTACAGTGAATCGCTGTCATACAAAAACATCAGATTGCTCACTATTAGTGGATTGAATTGTGTTTTCAAATGTTCCTCCAGCTAGCTTCAGTACAGAACGCCGTACATATGTGAATACGCATCGCTTATCTTTGTGTGTGTTGCGCAGCAGCGTCTACCCATACAGTGGCGCGCTATTGGCCAGAATATGGGAGATATGGGAAAAAGACTGGAAATAAATTATTTGCATCGATATGTCCTGATGACAATTTTAAAGAAAAGAAAAAAATTGTTTGCATAAATTGAAGAATTATTTCGTATGTTGTGATTGAGAGGTTATGTTGGGGGAGGGGGGCGATGACAACTTCCTCACTGGCTCAAGGGGGCGATTCGTTCAAAAAGGTTAAGAACTGGTCTAGATGACCTCCAAGGTCCCTTCCAACATTTATTTTATTTTATTATTATTAATAATAATAATACTGCTTACGATTAACTAATTGCATTTACTACTTCTAGTATATTAATTATGTAAATATATGTACCCAGACAATATTCGGTTTGCTAAATATTGAAAATGTTACTGGGGGATAACCCCAATCCTGACGCCAACCCTAACCCTGACCCTATTCTATCCCTAATCCTATAAAATCTAATAAAAACTTTTTAAAAAGCACAATAAATCTGCGGGGGAGTATCACACACTGGCAGTTGTGAGACCTTTGGAGCCAGAGGGAGCTGCAGCCGAGGGAGGAAAAAGCCCGGCTCCTGAGTCTAGAACAGGGGTTCTCAACCTTGGCCACTTTAAGACTTGTGGACTTCCTTTTCTTTTTCTTTCTTTCCTTCCTTTTCTTTCTTGTATTTGCATTTCCTTCCTCTTTTTTCTTTTTCTCTTTCCTTCCTTCCTTTTCTTTTTCTTTCTTGTATTTGCATTTCCTTCCTCTCTTTTTCTTTCCTTCTCTTTCCTTCCTGTTTTTCTTTCTTTCCTTCCTTCTCTTTCCTTTTTCTTTCTTGTATTTGCATTTCCTTCCTCTCTTTTTCTTTCTTTCTCTTTCCTTCCTTTTCTCTTTCCTTCCTTCCCTTTCCTTTTTCTTTCTTGTATTTACATTTCCTTTCTTTTCCTTTCTTTTTTTCCTTTTGTTTCCTTTTTCTCTCTTGTATGTACGTTTCCTTCTTTCTTCATTAAAATGAGGACTCAGATTGTGGGCAACATGCTGACCCTGTAACCTTCTTAGAGAGGGCTGTAAGTTCTGTGAAGTGGTATATAAGTTTAAGTGCTGTTGTCGTTCTTTCTCCTTTCTGTTTACTGACTTTATATGCCGCCCATCCTGCTATCCAGTAACTCTGTGTCCTCCTCTCCCCCCCCCCAAATGATCCCCCTGTGCCAGAAGTCTCCAACGTGGCCACTTTTAAGACTCGTGGACTGGGGAATTCTGGGAATTGAAGTCCACAAGTCTTAAAGTGGCCAAGGTTGAGAACCCCTGGCCTAGAAAGAGGGCAGGAAGGACAAAAGAGAGCAAATCGGCATCCAAAGAACAGTTTTTTTCCCCCCCCGGCAGGTCTTCCTTTCCCTCCCCCGACTTTTATCATTTGTTAAATTAGTACGCCGAAGGGTTTCATTCTACCTGCTGTGGACGATGGGCTTTGTCGTCTCTCCCCGAGCGCGGCTTCCACGCGGGCTGCTTTTCCTGCCGGCTGAGGCCTGGAGGGGACCCGGCTGGGGAAGGGAGGGAGGGAAGAGCGGCCGCAGACGCGGGCCTGGAGGGCGGATGAGGCGGCGGCGGCGGCGGCGAAAGGCCGCGCAAGACCCGCCTCAGCGCGTTTCTGAGGGAAAGCAGGCAAGCTCCGCCCTCGCCCTCCTCAGGGAAAGCCCGCGCTGTCCCGACAGGCCCCGCGCCAGGCAGCCGGAAGCCGCCCGCTCTACCCCTCCCCGCGTCTATGGTCGCAGGACCGGAAGTGGGCGTGCCCAGCCGCGGGAGAGCCACGGAAAGGGAAGGTGAGCGGCGTTCCGGCCCCGACGCGACGCTCCCAGGCCAGGGGGGGAGGCGCCCGTCAGAGTCACCGCCCCGCTTTTCTCCTCCCGGCGGTGGAAAGGCGGCTCCGCTTTTTCTTCGCTCCTCGCGCCTCCTCTCGGTTTTCTGCCCCCCCCCGCGCCGTTTCCGGCTCGGCCTCGCGGGTCTAGATTCCCTTCCGGGCAACGAATAAAACCCGTACGTGGGGAGGGGGGTAGGTGGAGGAGTTACCTCAGGTTCTCCCGCTTTCGCGGCGTCGGGCTCTTCCTCTCTTCCTTCCGCGCAGCGTCGTCCTGGACGGGGGGGGGGAGAGGGCGGAGCCTTCCCGCCGGGAACCCGGAACCTCTCACACACACAGCGCTGCCGCCGCCGCCGCTCTTCTCTTTCGTAGCTCTCCGGCCGAGGTGCGCGCGCAGCGCCCGCCTGTTTAATCGAGCGCCGAGTGGAGGAAGAGAGGAGCGGCAGACCCGGCCAGCCGATCGGCCGAGCTTCCGGGAAGCGGGCCTGCGCGGCGGAGGCGGCGGGTGAGGCCGGGCTCTCCGCGGGGTGGGCGGCCGGGTGGAGGAGAGAGCTTCTCCCCGGGCCGGACGGGGACCGCCCCGCTTCTCGCTAGCGCCGCCGCCGCCGTTCTCCGCAGCTGCCCGCGGCCCCGCCGCTCCAGCCAACCGGCAGGATGTTCCACGGGATCCCCGCCAACGCCGGGATGGGAGGTGAGGCCTCGGGCCGGGGGCGGGCAGCGGGGAAGGGAGGGGGGGCCGCGGCTGGCGACGCTCACCTCTCCCCTCCCTTCCGCTTTCAGCCCCCGGGAACAAGCCGGAGCTCTACGAGGCAAGTCGGGGGAGAGACCGGGGGGGGGGTGTTTCCCTGCCTCTGTGTCTGTGTGTGTGTGCGTAGTTGTATCTGTGTGTCCTCCCACCCCTTGGGGAGGTCGTTTCAGGCGCTGCCGGGGCTGCCGTTGCTCTGGCTTGAAAGAGGGCGGGATGGGGGGGTTCCTCTCGGTAGCCTCTTCTCCCCCCCCCCCCAGACACAGTGCCCCCCCTCCCCTCCCCGGGTGGGGCCCGGGAGCAGCTCTGAACGTCTTTTCCTTGCAGGAAGTGAAGCTGTACAAAAATGCCCGAGAACGGGAAAAGTGAGTATTTGTCATTTAGGTGTTCTTTTCTTCCTTGTGTTTGCATTGACTTCCTTCCTTCTTTCTCTTTCCTTTTTCTTTCTCCTATTTGCATTTCCTTCCTCTTTCTTTTTTTCTTTCTTTCTCTTTCCTTCCTTTCCTTTTCTTTTTCTTTCTTGATTTGCATTTCCTTCCTTCCTTTCTTTCCTTTTCTTTTTTCTTGTATTTGCATTCCTTTCTTTTCTTTTTCTTTCTTTTCTTTTTCTTTCTTTCCTTCCTTTTCTTTCTTGTATTTGCATTTCCTTCCTCTTTTTTCTCTTTCCTTCCTTTCTTCTCTTTCCTTTTTCTTTCTTGTTTTTGCATTTCCTTCTTTTCTTTCCTTCTCTTTCCTTCCTCTTCTTTCCTTTTTCTTTCTCGTATTTACATTTCCTTCCTCTTTCTTTTTTTCTTTCTTTCTCTTTCCTTCCTTCCTTTCCTTTTTCTTTCTTGATTTGCATTTCCTTCCTTTCCTTTTCTTTTTTCTTGTATTTGCATTCCTTTCTTTTCTTTTTCTTTCCTTCCTTTTCTTGTATTTGCATTTCCTTCCTCTTTTTTCTCTTTCCTTCCTTCCTTCTCTTTCCTTTTTCTTTCTTGTATTTGCATTTCCTTCCTTTCTTTTCTTTCCTTCTCTTTCCTTCCTTTTTTTCTTTTTCTTTCTCTTTTCTTCCTTCTTTCCTTTTTCTTTCTCATATTTACATTTCCGTCCTTTCTTTTTCTTTCTTTTTTCTTTCCTTCCTTCTCTTTCCTTTTCTTTTTTTGTATTTGCATTCCTTTTCTTTTTCTTTCTTTCCTTCTTTTTCTTTCTTGTATTTGCATTTCCTTCCTCTTTTTTCTTTCTCTTTCCTTCCTTCCTTTTCTTTCCTTTTTCTTTCTTGTATTTGCATTTCCTTCCTCTTTTTCTTTCTTTCTCTTTCCTTCCTTTTTTTCTTTCTTTTTCTCTTTCCTTCCTTCTCTTTCCTTTTTCTTTCTTGTATTTACATTTCCTTTCTTTTCCTTTCTTTTTTTCCTTTTGTTTCCTTTTTCTCGTATGTACGTTTCCTTCTTTCTTCATTAAAATGAGGACTCAGATTGTGGGCAACATGCTGACCCTGTAACCTTCTTAGCGAGGGCTGTAAGTTCTGTGAAGTGCTTTATAAGTTTAAGTGCTGTTGTTCTTTCTCTTTCTGTTTACTGACTTTATATGCCGCCCATCCTGCTATCCAGTAACTCTGTGTCCTCCTCTCCCCCCCCAAATGACCCCCCTGTGGCAGAAGTCTCCAACGTGGCCACTTTTAAGACTCGTGGACTGGGGAATTCTGGGAGTTGACGTCCACAAGTCTTAAAGTGGGCAAGGTTGGGAAGCCCCGCTCTGTACAGATTTGCAGGCATCTCGGAATGGGGAGCCAGTGGAGGTCAAGGGGCTCCCCACAGTGGATCTGGCCGCCATGTTTGCAACTGGGGAGGGGCAGGGAGGACCAGCAGCCCAGGGCTGAGTGCGCAGAGCAACCCAAGAAGGGGCCTCTGGGCCCACCAGCCCGTCCCACCCGGGAAGGCCAGCCTGGGTGGGTGGAAGCGGTGCTACTGCTCTCTCCACTTGGTTTCAGATACGACAACATGGCCGAGCTTTTCGCTGTGGTGAAGACCATGCAAGCCCTGGAGAAGGCCTACATCAAGGACTGCGTCAACCCCAACGAGTAAGTGTCCAAAGGCCTCGTGGCGAGTATAATAGAAAGACACGAGTTGGGTGGGATCTTGGAGGTCATCTGGTCCAACCCCCTCTCAAGCAGGGGAACCTGTACCATTATATATACGGAGGAGGAAGGAAAATGGAGAGAACAGGTCTGTTGCCCAGAAAAAAACCTCCTCATGTGAAGGGCCAGGTGACGATCCCGCCTGGCCTCCTCAGGTGCTTCTAGAGATCTGGGTGGGATCTGGTAGGAGAGCCCAGTCTTTCCCGGGGGACGCTCGTCAAAGGATTCGGAGCAATTAAGAGACAGCGGGAATTAACCTCCTTCCCCCCTTCTTTGATGGATCATTAGACTTCCAGCAGCCTGGAGGTATTCTTGTCACCCTGCCCCATCTGCGGCAAGGCAGATAGTCCTTGACTTACGGCCACAATTGAGCCCAACGTTTCTGTTGCTAAGTGAGACACTTGTTAACTGAGTTTTGCCCCAATTGACTTTTCCTGCCACAGTTCTTAAATGAATCACCGCAGTTGTTAAGTTAACCACACGGTCGCTAAGTGAATCCCCCATTGACTTGGCTTGTCAGAAGGTCACAGAAGGGGATCACGGGACCCCAGTTATGCAACCGTCATAAATACGAGCCAGTTGCCATTTTGGTCAGGTGACCGAGGGGAATGCTATGAGGGTTGCAAGTGTGAAAAATGGAGATAAATCGCCTTTTTTCCCCCCAGAGTGTTCTAATTTCAAACGGTCGCTAAATGAACGGTTGTAAGTCAGGGACTATCTGTACAAACTTAGTTCTCACCAGCTACTGCCCAGGAGGGACAAGACTACACATACAAATAAATATTTTAAATATTTTGTTACTGTTTTAACTGGCTGTATTTCTAAAGGGATTTTATGTTTTCTAAACTTTAATTGGGAGCTGCCCAGAATTGGCTGAAAGATGGGCGGCCGTAAACAATGTTTTAAATAAATAAAAGACCCCTCCTTTTTGCTAAAGGGGGCACGATGGCTCAGCAGTTAAAGCTGCCAGCCTGGGTTCAAGACCTGAGCACCATGCACTGGGCTGAGTTCCCCTTACTTGCCCTGCCCACCTAGCAGTTCTAAAGCATGCAAATGCAAGCAAATAAATAGGTGCTACTAGCACCCGGGTCAGCAACCCGCGGCTCCGGAGCCACATGTGGCTCTTTAAGCTTTTTCCTGTGGCTCCCAGTCCTCTGTCATTTACAGAGAGGCACTTGCGCTTCCCTTCTCTGTGTGTGTAAAAAAGAGAGTGGCCTCACGCTGTTCTTCAACAAGCTGACAAGCTTATTGGGTGGGGCTCCTGCCTTTGCTACGTCTACACAGGAAGCAGCAGAAAGCAGCAGCTCTCTCACACACACACACACTGAGGGGGGAACAGGATTGGCAGACCAAAGGCAGGAGAAAGCCAGCCCAATAAGAATGTCAGCTTGTCGGAGAACAGCGTAAAGCCAGCTTGCCAGGTGAGCAGAAGATCGGAGAGAGAGAGAGAGAGAGAAAACGCACAGCACCTCTATTTCTTTTTAATTAAACTCTTCAGTAAAGCTCGTGTCCTCTGGCGCACGTGCGCGCACAGGTTTTGCAGCTCCCAGTGTTTTCTTTCCTGTGGGAGGCAGGTCCAAGTGGCTCTTTGAGTGTTTAAGGTTGCCGACCCCTGCACTAGCAGTTCTAAAGCATGCAAATGCAAGCAGATAAATAGGTACCACTACCATGTTTCTCCAACATTAAGACCCGGTCTTAGTTGACCATCATTGACCACACGACCATGGAAATTGTCTTTGGACAACGGTTGGCCAAGAAACAGAGATGAGCACACACACACTCCAGAGTCGGACACGGCTGGACGGGGAAACCTTGACCTTCCCCCCCCCCCACTGCTGCTCACTTTTGGGCCCCTCCCTTTCTGGCAGGTACACGGCCGCCTGTTCTCGCCTCCTGGTCCAGTACAAGGCCGCCTTCAAGCAGGTGCAAGGGCTGGAGATCAACTCCATCGATGACTTTTGCCGCAGGTTTCGAGTAAGAGATCAAATGGTGTTGCATGAAAAAGCTCCTGTGCCCCGCCCGGTGACGGAGGGAGGGGGGCCAGGCCTGTTCAGGGGAAGGGGGGGAATCTCTCTGAGAAGCAGCCCCTTTCCCTTCCCAGCTCGACTGCCCGCTGGCCATGGAGAGGATCAAGGAGGACCGGCCCATCACCATCAAGGATGACAAGGGCAACCTCAACCGTTGCATCGCGGACATCGTCTCGGTAGGTGTTGGGGGGAGACCCCGGGGGGGCCACTCCCCACAAGATGCACCCGGCCAGGTGCCTGACCGGGGCTGGAGCGGCTTTCTCTCTCTTTCTCTTCCAGCTCTTTATCACCGTGATGGACAAGCTGCGCTTGGAAATCCGGGCCATGGATGAGGTGAGCAAAGCGAGGCGGGGTCCTGGTCCCCCCCAATCGACTCTGGGGAGAATAGTCTGAGCCCCCCTGGCTGCTCCCTGGCGCCACAATGTGCTTGCAAAAAGGGTTACCTCTGCCTATGTTCAAGCAGGGTCTGTGCCCCGTTCCTCCAAATCCAATAATTTCCTTCCTTTCTTCCTTCCACACTTTTCCTTCCTCTACCTTCACTTTCTCCTTCCTTTCCTTCCTTTTTCCCTTCCCTTCTTTCCTCACTTCCCTCCTTGCCTTTCCTTCCTTCCTTCCTCTCCCACTTTTTCCTTCCTCCCTTCCCTCCTTGCCTTTCCTTCCTTCCTTCCTCTCCCACTTTTTCCTTCCTTCCTTCCTTCCCTTCTTTCCTCACTTCCCTTCTTGCCTCCTTCATTCCTTTCCTCACTTTTCCCTTCCTGCCTGCCTTCTTCCTATCTTCCCTCCCTTTCCCTTCCCCTTCCCCAGGAGACAATAACAACCAAGCCAGGGGGATGATGGCCCTCTTTCTCCTCCTCCACAGATCCAGCCGGACCTGCGAGAGTTGATGGAAACCATGAACCGCATGAGCCACTTGCCCCCAGACTTCGAGGGGCGGCAGAAAGTCAGCCAATGGTGAGCTCTTTCCTGGCGGGACAGGAAGCCTTGGGCCGACGGCAGCCTTGCCAGCGTGTGCTCCCCCTCCGTCCCATTGGAAGGTGGGGAGGGGGCCGGAGAGGCAGGGATGGGTAAAGCCAGAGATGCAGAAACAGAAGCTGATTCTTTTCTCCTTCTGGGGCCCTGGGTGCTCTCCCGGCTT
The DNA here is from genome assembly GCA_024509115.1 of Crotalus helleri. Lineage (NCBI taxonomy): Eukaryota > Metazoa > Chordata > Lepidosauria > Squamata > Viperidae > Crotalus > Crotalus helleri. The sequence goes on along the minus strand of JAKSXO010000035.1, from coordinate 3,253,682 downwards.
GGCTGTTGTCCTACAGACGTTTCATGACCCAACTAGGGAACATCATCAATGCTACAAGGATGGTGGTGGTGGTGGAGAAAGGAGACGAGTGGGGGAGGACAACTGTGGGGGTCTTTTTTTTGCAGACCTTTTGTTACCCGACTAGGTAACGTCATCTATGCTGGGAGGGTGTGGGATCCACTCTCTGTTGATACACGTGGCTTGCCCTGCCAACGTCAACAGGAGCGGTTTTGGCAGTTCCTTTATTGGGCTGCTTACTGTATTAATGACTGGACAGCCAATAATAATAATAAAGTTGGGAGGGACCCTGTAGGTCATCTAGTCCAACCCCCTGCTCAGGCAGGAAACCCTAGACTATTTCAGACAAATGGCTGTCCAGTCTCTTCTTAAAAAGTTCCAGTGTTCGAGGATTTACCGCTTCTGGAGGCAGGTTGTTCCGCTGGTTAATTGTTCTCATTGTCAGGAAGTTTCTCCTTAGTTTGTCTGAAATGGTCTAGGCCGGGGTTTTCTCCCTGACCAGGGGGTTGTACTAGATGACCTTCCAGGTCCCTCCCAACATCATCATCATTATTATTATGGATCATCGCACAGTCAGCCAGATGTTCAGACTGGATTTGGCATTTTGTCTACCTATCGAGTCCTTACCCAGGACCTGGGATAGGCAGATGTGGATGTTTGATGCTATTACAGATATCATCGCAGGATGGAAGCAGTTCCTAGTAAGGCCGCCTTTTGCAATTGACTAATAGCGAATTTGTCAATGCCAGTGGTGTTCAAGTGGTGCTCCAGTTGTTTTGGGATTGCACCCAAGGAGCCTATTACTATTGGTACTACCCTTGCTTGCTTTTGCCACAGTCTTTCTATTTCTATTTGTAGGTCTTTGTATTTTGTTATCTTCTCCAGTTCTTTCTCGTCTATTCTGCTGTCTCCAGGCACTGCCACGTCCGCTATCCAGACTTTTTTGTCTTTCTTATCAACAATTGTTAAGTCTGGGGTGTTATGTTGCAGGTGCTTGTCTGTTTGAATTCTGAAGTCCCAGAGCAGTTTAATTTTATCATTTTCTATGACTTTATTTTATGATCCCACCAGTTTTTGCTTACAGGCAAATGATATTTTTTGCAGATCTTCCAATGCACCATTGTTGCTACTTTGTCATGCCGCTGCTTGTAGTCAGTCTGTGCAATCTTCTTGCAGCAGCTTACCAAGTGGTCCACTGTTTCTTCAGCTTCTTTGCATAGGCGGCACTTACTGTCTGTTGCTGTCTTCTCAATTTTGACTTTATATGCATTTGTCCTTAAGGCTTGGTCTTGTGCAGTCAGAATTAGTCCCTCGGTCTCTTTCTTCAATTTTCCTGCTCTTAGCCATTGCCAGGTTTTATTATTATCTGCTTTCCCAGCTATTTTTTTAATGTATTGGCCATGTAGTGCTTTGTCTTCCCATGCCTCTATTCTGTTCTTCATTTGGTCTTTCTTGTAGACCAGTTTGGTCTCTCCAGTAGTCAGTAAGCCTTCCTGATATACTAATTTCAGTGCATCTTCATCATTGTTCTTCAGATATTCTTCCATTTTTTCTTCTTCAACCATCTGATGTACTTGTAGCATTCCACGCCCACCTATTTGCCTTGGTAGATAAAGTCTATCAATGTCACTGCGTGGATGAAGGGCATGATTCATTGTCATTATTTTTCTGGTCTGCCTATCCATTGCTTTTAGTTCTGCTTGAGTCCAGTCCACTATTCCAGCTGGACTGGACTCAAGCAGAACTAAAAGCAATGGATAGGAAGACCAGAAAAATAATGACAATTATTATTATTATTATAATTAGTCTTTCCTCCCCCCACCAAGAGAGACGGGAGGCAACACAGCCCCCCCTCCCCCTGTGCTCAAGACCCCTTTCTCTCTAGGCTGCAGACCCTGAGTGGGATGTCGGCTTCCGACGAACTGGATGACTCTCAAGTCCGCCAGATGCTCTTTGATCTGGAGTCGGCCTACAACGCCTTCAACCGCTTCCTGCACTCCTGAGGCCAAGAGAGGGAGGTTGGGCCCTCCGGAGGAGGAAATGCAGCAGGTGCCCCTGGGCTCCGTCCACTACGTCCACACGTTTCCAAAGGCCGTTGGGTGTCTGTTTGCCTGTCTGAATGCAAGGACTCTAGTTTCCCTTCCTCTGGAAAAAGACGCCCTGCTCAGTCTCTACGTTTAATCCCTCTTCTCCTTGCGTGGGTCGCGGGGCAGATATTTACCCCACGGGTGGGACGGAGTGGGGATGGACCAGCCCCTCCTTCTGCAGCCTTGAATTGGGGGGGCAGTAGCATATCGGGGGGTGGGGGCTGCCTGTATTTATTTGGGTTTTCCTTTCGCCTCAAAGAGGCCATTTTTGTGGGTCTGAAGCAAATAAAACCTTTCTTACAATTGAAGCTGGCAACCTGCCCGATTTATTCTGAGGTCGCTTCCCATCCCTGCCTCTTCTCAAAGTTATGAGTAAAGTTTCACCTCCTTTCCCTTCCTCCCCTAAAAAGCTGAAATGGGGGGGCTGCACCCCTCCCCAGCTCTACTTACAGCTAGAGAAGCAGCGGCGTTCAATACATAAGGGACGGTTCAACACAGGAGGGCAGCATTATAAGAATTATTGGTTTAAAACAGCAGCCTGGTCCACGGAAGGGATGTGATGCTTTGTCTCCCACCCAAGTTTGCTCTGCAGGCACAAAGTCCTCAATTACACAAGTTGGATTTGTGGTCCTCTGTAGCCTGTCTTCAACTTGTGTGTGTGTGTGTGTGTGTGTGTGTGTCCTCTTGATTTGGCTGTGCGATTCCACACGTTCCACTGAGATTCCGCCGGAGTGGGACGGCGTGAGTGGCGTGCAGCCCGTGTCGGCCAATCGGCCCTCGACTGGTGGACCCCCGTCTTCACGGATGCCTGCATTACACACTCTGGCAGAAGAGTTTGTGGTGACGGGTGACGGTGTGAAGGGAAGTGTTGGCCGGGCCGTGCCACAGCTCAGCCACGTCCCGCTGATCGCTCCTGCTTAGCTGCCGGCCACAGAGTTGCAGGTGACCCACCAGGGAGGAGAGCTTGGTCCACGTGACGGTCTCCAGGGGTCCACGGACAGAACAGCCTAGGGAAAAAGGGAGAAGGAAGCCTGTTAGAGGCGTCTCCTGGGAACTCCCTGTCTTGAACCCAGGCCCCGCTCTCCCTGTCAAGCAGCAAAGGTGGGCTTCAACGTATTCATTTTATATTAAGTTTATATATCAGCCATCTCAATCGAGCCACTTAGAATGCCATAAATAACACTATGAAACAATGAGTAAAACGGTGAGCGTCGGAAGTTAAAACCCAGAGCGGTTAAAACGTTTTGATACCTACAAATAAAAAAGCGTTCAAATGGACAACCGTGCAGATCAAAAATGGGAAACTTTTAATTAAAGCCTTGCCCGGTTTCTTTCAATGGTATCCTGGCTCCGTTGTGAAGTGACTCCAGAAGACAACTGGCAAGCGAGAAAAAAAAGTTGATCTGGGAGAATCGATCTATTCATTAAATTTCTAGAAGGAAGGGCGTTTGGGCAGGGGGAGGGGCTGAGAAAGACAAGCAGACCGAGCAGCTTCCTTCATTTTGTGAAGGACACGCAAATAGAGGAGAATATAGCTCAGGGTTGAACTGGGGGGTCCTGGGTGTGCCCTGAGCTGGGTGGTTTTCTTGCAGACGTTTCATGACCCAACTAGGGAACATCATCAGTGCTAGAAGGGAGGGGGGTTTGGGGAAGAGGAGGAGGACAACTGCGGGGTCCTTGGTTCTCTCTGAGCTTGGTGGTTTTCTTGCAGACATTTCATGACCCAACTAGGGAACATCATCAGTGCTAGAATGGAATGAGGTGTGTGGAGAAGAAGAAGAGGACTGTGGAGTCCTTGGTGCTCTCTGAGCTTGGTGGTTTTCTTGCAGACATTTCATCACCCAACTAGGTAACATCATCAAGGCTTTAAGGAATGGGATTTGAGCAAACTCTATTCCTTAATAGCACTGATGTAACCTAAACGTCTGCAAGAAAACCACCCAGCTCAGAGAGCACCAAGGACCCCCACATTCTTCCTCCTCCTCCTCCTCCTCCCTTCTAGCACTGATGATGTTACCTAGTTGGGTCATGAAACGTCTGCAGGAAAATCACCCAGCTCAGAGAGCACCAAGAACCCCACAGTCTTCCTTTTCTTCCTTCCCCCCTCCTCTGCTCCCCCCTCCTCTCCACAAACCTCCTTTCCCCTCTAGCACTGATGATGTTACCTAGTTGGGTCATGAAACGTCTGCAAAAACCCCAACAAGCTCAGAGAGCACCAAGGTCCCCTCAGAGTAGATGGAGGCCGGAGTCACCCATCATACTACGGGCACTAAACTCCAGGGCAGAGTGACGTGACACCCTGGCTCAGGTGACTGTGGCTGCAGCCTTCGGCCGTAGAAAACCCCGGCAAGCTCACCGGCCAGGCTAAGGAACCGGAGCCCTCGCTTCCGCTCCTCCAGGGTGACCAGCAGCGTCCGGAGGCCAACCAGGCTGATGGCAGGGTTTGCCGACAGGTCCAGCGAGACTAAGGACAGGCAAGCGGGGAGGCTTCTGCGGAGAGAGAGCAGCTTCTGAGTTGTGGATGTGAACAGCAGAGTTGGGAGGGGCTTTGGAGGTCTTCTAGTCCAATCCCCTGTTCAAGCAGGAGACCCTTAACAGAATAACAGAGCTGGAAGGGACCTTGGAGGTCTTCTAGTCCAACCCCCTGCTCAAGCAGGAGAAGCTATGCCCCAGGTGCCCAATCGTAGGAGCTCTATGACTTGTGGACTTCAACTCCCAGAGATTCCCCAGGCAGCCCTCCGATGCAACCAGAATAACAGGAGCTGGAAGGGGCCTTGGAGGTCTTCTAGTCCCACCCCCTGCTCAGGTGGTCTGCTTCCAAGGTTCAGGAGAGGGGTTCGCAGAGCAACCTGAACCACAACTCCAGTCCCACCCACCTCCACTGGGCTGCTGGGGAAGGAGACCCCTCCCCTCCTTTCATCATTCTAGGACAGTGGTTCTCAACCTTTTTAATGCCGCGACCCCCAACCGGTCGTAAGTCGAGGACTAAATCGGTCGTAAGTCGAGGACTACCCAACCGGTCGTAAGTCGAGGACTTTCCCTGCCCGGGAGCGCCGCTCATGCGAGGTGCCGCCCCCTGCACCAGCTGAGGTGTAGCTGGCAAGCGGCAGAGACGGAGCAGGCCGACCACCGGCTGGGCCACCAGCTGGCCCAGCCCAAGGGAGGTAAGGCACCCGCCGGAAAAGGGAGGGAAAAATGGTGGACAGCCTTGCTTGGCGACCCCCGTGAAATGGTCGATCGACCCCAACTGGGGTCGCGACCCATAGGTTGAGAACCGCTGTTCCTTGCTTTTGGGTTCCAGCTGTGCAGAAGAGCCCACCCCTCATTTTCAGCAGCCCAGAGAGCATCTCCTGTCGGAGGGCAACAAGGAAGACTAAAAGCACAGCAGCAGAAGCCGAAAGGAGCCCCCCTACCCCCGTTGCCCCCAAGGCAGCCTGGGATGATGGCCCCTCCCAGGGCTTGTTCTCAGGCCCCTCCCTCTTCCGCCTTCTCACACCTGCGCATAAGCAGCTTTCTTACCTCGCTAGCCCTGACACATCCTCATCATCCAGGTGATTCCCAGAGAATCCCAGGTGGGTCAGAACGCAGCCTTCCTGTCCGGAGAAGGGTCAAGATTCAGAACTGGGGAAGGGGGGGGTTCCTATGTGTTTGATCTTCTCCCCATCCCCCCAATTTCACAATGCAGACCGTCTCCGGGCGATGGGAGAACACCCACCTGCATCAGATACCTAACCACGGTGTCCCTCAGCTGTGGCCGGTCGCCCGCCTGGAGGTCCAAGGAGCCCAACTCCAGATGGGTGAGCGAATGGCAGGGCAGGTTTTTAAGCAGCACCTCAAGGCCGCGGGAGCCCAAGGGATTGTGGGACAGAGAGAGCCTCCTGAGGTTCATAGCTCCTGCAAGGAAATAGAACAGTGGTTCTCAACCTTTTTAATGCCGCGACCCCCAACCGGTCGTTAAGTCGAGGACTACTCAACTGGGGCAGCACCGTTTGCAGAATGGGACTTTTGGCGGGCTCAGCAGGGCAGAGACAGCCTGGACAATTCCTATTGGCTTTTGAAAGCCAATAGAATTAGACTCTGTTCAAGAGAGTCTCTTCGATTGGCTTTCAAAAGCCAAGAGAAGAAAAGGGAGTAGCACAGCTAAGGAAAAGGGGGAAAAAATGGCGGACTGCGTTGTTTGGCGACCTCCGTGAAATGGTCGTTCAACCCCAAATGGGGTCCCGACCCACAGGTTGAGAACCACTGAAATAGAAGGAGGTGGAACATCTCCAGATGTTTGAGGGCCAGAGGAGGGGAACGAGGAAGGACAGGAGAAGTATGGAGGGCCACAGACAGGGACAGCATCACCGTGGCTGGACATTTTAGCTTCAGGAGGCTGCCAAGCTTCCGAATGACGAACCCAACCAAACAAGCACCCTGGGGAGGATCCAATCTCCTAATGTAGGGGTCCCCAACCCCAGGGCCGTGGACCGGTAACGAGCCGCGGCATGCCAGCAACCGGTCCACACAAACAAGCAAAGCCCCATTCACAGGATGCAGGCAGCACACAAAACCACGCACGCTCCGGTCCGCGGAGAAACCTCTCTGCACAGAACCGGTCCCTGGTGCCCCAAAGGTTGGGGACCTGTGTCCTAACGCAAAACTTTATTGAGTACATCACTTCGGCACGTAGGAAAGCGAAGCCAGCTCTGGCAAGACCCCCAACCCAAACCCCTATAAGAAAAATACAGAATTCTCCTTCTTCCCTCCTCCCTCTTAGCAAGATCACGTTGCCCAATCAAGTATGCTATGAGAAAGTGTCTCTGGGTCTAGCCCGGGGGTCTGCAACCTTAAACACTCAAAGAGCCACTTGGACCCGTTTCCCAGAGAAAAGAAAACACTGGGAGCCATAAAACCTGCACATGTGCACACAGAGTTTAATTAAAAAGAAATAGAGTCTGCTGTGCATGAGTTCTCTCTCTTTCCTCTCTCTTTTCCTCTCTCTTTCTTCTCTCCCCCTTCTCCCTCTCCCTCTCTCTGTTTTTCTCTCTCTCTTTTTCTCTCTCTTTTTCTCTCTTTCCTCTCCCTCTCTCTCTCTCCCCTCCCTCTCTCCAATCTTCTGCTTGTTCTCCAACAAGCTGACACAATTCTTATTGGGCTGGCTCTCTCCTGCCCTTCCTGGTTCCTGCAGAGATGCAGCCAAGGGAGGAGCCCCACCCAATAAGCTTGTCAGCTTGTCCAAAAACAGCGTGAGGCCACTCTCTTTTTTACACACAAACAAACACACATACGAGGGGGGGGGAAAGTGCAAGTCCCTCTCTCTGTCTCTGTCTCTGTCTCTGCAAATGGCGTAGGAAGCTGGGAGCCACAGGAGAAGGCTCAAAGAGCCGATGTGGCTCCAGAGTTGTGAGTTGCTACCCCTGGACTAGCCAGACGCCTGGTGTAACATCCTTGAGTCTCACAGTCTGGCTTCTTAGTCTTTGAAGACTGCATTCCAATCCCTTTCCCCCCCACTCCCCAGTTTGTTGGCAAACTGAGAAACAGAATGGGTCACACCAGCAAAACCGTGCTTCGAAACTTGACAGAGGGGCGACCCTCCTCAACAAAGGAGTCTGAAGACCTCCCACCACCCCTTATCTTTCAGTAGCCAGAGGTGCCCCTGACCATCACACCTGTCCCGTCTTCCTACCTTTCAAGGCACCGGCCAGCAGGAGAGAGTGAGGCTCCGGGAAGATAGGGCCGAGGCCGCAGGCTTGCAATTGAAGGGTGCCCAACACAGGGCAGGCCTGAACCAGCAAGGCCAGGGACTGGGAGCTGCGGTCACCCAAGGGGTTCAAGCTGAGGTCCAGCTCTTCTAAGTTCTGGAAGGAGGAAAAGAGTGTCAGCAACTGGAGAGACAGGAAAGTTAATTTGAAAGCTAGTGCCTCCACGCCGGTTTTCTCATCCACGGTTGAGAGTTGGACTCCAGGATGAGTTTAGCTTAAGAAGGCTAGATAACTCTTAGGAAATAGAACAAGATTATATTCAAATAATTAATTTATATAATTAATATAATAATTATATTCAAACAATTAACCAGTGGAACAACCTGCCTCCAGAAGCAGTGGATGCTCCAACACTGGAAGTTTTGAAGAAGAGACTGGACAGCCGTTTGTCTGAAATGGTGTAGGGTTTCCTGCCTGCACAAGGGGTTGGACTAGAGGACCTCCAAGGTCCCTTCCAACTATTATTATTATTATAAGAAAAAAACCCCGAGAAAGTCCAGTTGCCTTTTGGAAAAAGCACCTTTGGGACAATCGTGACCTGGACGATGGAGAACCTCCACGGATGTTTCCTTTTTCTTAGCTCCTTTCCCTACTTAGCACCTCAGGGCTTATGCCCAGTGACTACCATGTTTCTCCCAAAATAAGACCAGGTCTTATATTAATTTTTGCTCCAAAAGACGCATTAAGGCTTATTTTCCAGGTAGGTTTTATTTTCAGGGAAATACGGTACTAAATGCCTCCATCTGGCTGACAATCTTTGTTGTTGTTGTTAGTTGCGAAGTCGTGTCCGACCCATCGCGACCCCATGGACCACGTTCCTCCAGGCCTTCCTGTCCTCTGCCATCTTCTAGAGTCCATTTAAGCTCACGCCTCCTGCTTCAGGGACTCCACCTCCTTCTCTGTCGTCCCCTTCTTCTCTTGCCCTCCATCTTTCCCAGCATCAGGCTCTTCTCCAGGGAGTCCTTCCTTCTCCTTAGGTGGCCAAAGGACTTGAGTTTCCACTTCAGGATCTGGTCTTCTAAAGAGCAGTTGGGGTTGATCCCCTCCAGGACTGACCGGTTGGATCGCCTTGCAGTCCAGGAGACTCAGGAGTCTTCTACAGCACCAGAGTTCAAAGGCCTCCATTCTTTGGCGCTCAGCCTTTCTTGTGGTCCAATTTTCACAGCCATACATTGCAACTGAGAAAACCATGGCCTGGACTATACGTACTTTTGTTGGCAGGGTGATGTCTCTGCTTAATGATTTTAATTGGGGTTTATTTTGGGTGGGGTGTGGCTTATATTACGAGCATCCTGAAAAAAAACCACACTAGGGATTATTTTCCTGGTTGGGTCTTATTTTTGGAGAAACACAGTATTTATGAATGGGAGATTTTAAACGAAAGGGATGCTCTGCTTTTCTTCCTACACAACTCTCCTACCTGGAAGGTCAATGAACCGGGAAGGCCTGCAGCCAACTTGTGCAGCCCGTCGGGGCCCAGCCGGTTGGCCGAGAGATCCAGTCGCTTCAGCCCAGGGATGGTCCTCAGGGTGGCCTGCAGCTCCTCAGCCGAATCGTCCCCCAGGCCGGTCCCAGAGAGGCACAGCTGGCGGATGGAAGCCTGCAGCTTGAGCGCCCGCAGGAGAGGGCGCAGGTGCCGCTGGCGCAGGGCCGTGCCGGAGACGCTGAAGGACGAGCCCGACTCCTGGCGCTCCAGCAGCTTCACCAGCAGCGGCTGTTCTCCTGCAGGTCGGGGGGGGGGGAAGAACCCAGGTTAGACAAGCCGCTTGCAGGGAGGAAAAGCAGACGTCCCAAAGGTGTTTTTCCAGGAGGCAACTGTTTTTTCTTTGAAGGCGTTTCGCTTCTCATCCCAGAAGCTTCATCTGGGTGGTGGGGAGTGGAAGGATTTATACTCCTTGCAGATAGCTGGTCATTTGCATCCTTTTAGAGCAGTGGTTCTCAACCTGTGGGTCGGGACCCCATTTGGGGTGGAACAGCCATTTCACGGGGGTCGCCAAACAACGCAGTCCGCCATTTTTCCCCCCCTTTTCCTTAGCTGTGCTACTCCCTTTTATTCTATTGGCTTTTGGAAGCCAATAGAATGGACTCTCTTGAACAGAGTCTCATTCTATTGGCTTTCAAAAGCCAATAGGAATGGCCCAGGCTGTCTCTGCCCTGCTGAGCCCGCCAAAATTCTCATTCTGCAAACGATACTGCACCAGTTGAGTAGACCTCGACTTACGACCGGTTGAGTAGTCCACGACTTACGACCGGTTGGGGGGGGGATCGCGGCATTAAAAAGGTTGAGAACCACTGTTTTAGAGAGTCATTGAGGCCACCTTCTGCTTTTGTGAGCAGCCTAAAGTAGGTTTTTAAAAAATTCTAGATCCCCGTTTGTACTCTCAACTGCGCCTAAAATTTGAGTAGGGCTGCGCCCGAGAGGCATGAATAAACCAAGAAAGAGCAGCGCCCCGCAGAGGCGGGCTGGGTGCTTACCCACCGCCAGGGTCTGGCAGGCCTTGCGGTATCTCTCCACCAGGGGGGGCAGGTCCCAGGACTGCACTTCCGCCAAGACCTGAGAGAAAGAGAGTGGGGAGGGGGGGTCAGCTGGCCTGGGAGGGGAAGGTACAGCCCCCCCAAGGGCTGGGTTCCCCTGGGACACTCCCCTTCCACACCGGGGTCCCGTTCAGAGGGGCAGAACCTCCGTGGCCACGTGGCAGGGCTCGTCCCCAGCCCACCCACCCCTATCCCCCTCCTTCGACCGGTGGCTTCTGTTGGGAACACCCAAAACACCCTTTGGGTTTCCCTCTCTTCCCCAGATCCCAGGGCTTCCCTCCCAGCTGCCCGTCTGCTCTGGCTGAACTCTGGGAAGCTCTGCGGGATGCCGGAAGAATTCCGGTTGGCAAGGGAAGAGGGGGAGGGGGGACAGGGTGTTGGGGCCCGATGAGGCATCCCACTCCGGTGGTTAATAGACTAAGAAGGTCCCATCTCCGCTCCAACTGGAGCATTGGCTCGTTTCTTATTTGGGTTTTTTGGGGGGGGGTTGACTTTTGTTCATTTAAAATGTTCTAATGACCTTCTATTGCTGTTTTATGATGTTTTAAACCACCCAGAGACACTGGATAGTGGGATAGGCAGTATATAAATTTGGAAGGAAGGAAGGAAGGAAGGAAGGAAGGAAGGAAGGAAGGAAGGAAGGAAGGAAGGAAGGAAGGAAGGAAGGAAGGAAGGAAGGAAAAAAGAAAGAAAGAAAGGAAGAAGGAAGGAAGGAAAGAAAGAAAGAAAGAAAGAAAGAAAGGGAGTAGAGAGGGAGGGAGGGGAGAGGAAGGAAAGGAGGGAGGGAAGGAAAGAAAGAAAGAAAGAAAGAAAGGAGGGAGGGAGGGAGGGAGGAAGAAAGGAAGGAAGGAAAAGAAAGAAAGAAAGAAAGAAAGGAGGGAGGGAGGGAGGAAGAAAGGAAGGAAGGAAGGAAAAGAAAGAAAGAAAGAAAGAAAGAAAGAAAGAAAGAAAGAAAGAAAGAGGGAGGAGAGAGGAAGGAATGGAGGGAGGGAGGAAAAGAAAGAGAGGGAGGGAGGGATAAAGGAAGGAAGGAAAAGAAAGAAAGAAAGAAAGAAAGGAGGGAGGGAGGGAGAGAGAGAGGAAAAGAAAGAAAGGAAGGAAGGAAGGAAGGAAGGAAGGAAGGAAGGAAGGAAGGAAGGAAGGAAGGAAGGAAGGAAGGAAGGAGGGAGGGAGGGAGCTGTGGTGGAATCTGCAGACAGAGCAGAGGGGGAATAAAAAGTCTCTCAGTGGGAGGAAGCAAAGGAGATCAGACCCTTGAAGATTTTCTCTGCCTCTTCCCTCTTTCTCATCTTTTTTTCTTTCTTTCTTTCCATTCCCTTCCTTCCTTTCCTTTCTTTCCTTCTCTCCCTCCCTCCCTCCCTCTCTGGCAGTCTGGTGAGATTCTTGCAAAGAGGAGCCCAGCAATGAAGAAGCCCCTCAGAGCGGCTGGCGGAGGCGTTCTGGCCCCGGCCAGATTTCAGCGGCCCCACAGCCTGTGGGAGGAAGCCCACCCCTTTCCTCGCTTCCCCCCCCCCCGCGTCCGCTCACCTCCTCGTTGCTTTGCAGGACGTCCAGGATGCTGTCCTGAGGGGCCAGCAGAGCCCCCTCCTTCTTGAGGGTCAGGCGGGGCAAGAGGCCGCAGGTCTGGTAGTAGCGCTGGGAGGCCTGCTCGGCCAGCCAGGAGACTGGCCGGCTCTCGCCCTCACTGCAAGGAGGAGGAGGAGGAGGCCGGTGAGCAGAGAGTCTTGGAGAAAGACACGCAGGGGCTTCTCCTCTGGGGTCAGCCTAATGGCTTCCCAGCCCCCACCCCACATAATATCCACCTAGGCCAGGGGTAGGCAACCTGGGCTCTTTTATGACCCGTGGACTTCAACTCCCAGAATTCCTGAGCCAGCCATGCTGAGGGGAAAGGGAGAGGTTTCCAATCTCAGCCATGCTGGCTGAGGAATTCTGGGAGTTGAAGTCCACCAGTCATAAAAGAGCCCAAGTGGCCTACCCCTGGCCTATACTATACCTATACAGAAACCTATTCTCAGATTTGTTTTTTAAATTTGTTTTCAAATCTAAGATCTGACTTGATTTCAAGTGAGAAGACTAAAATAACACAAAGTTTTTAGGAATTAATTTTGGCGTCCACCACTGCAATGGGAGTGATGTCAATCTGAGGGAATTATACTGCTATTTCCTGGTCTATACAGGTAGTCCTAGACCAGAGGTAGGCCACCTTGGCTCTTTCGTGACTCGTGGACTTCAACTCCCAGAATTCCTGAGCCAGCATGGGGGAATGATGGCCCTTCATGACTGGTGGACTTCAACTCCCAGAATTCCTGAGCCAGCATGGCTCAGCTTGGAAACCTCTCCCTTTCCCCTCAGCATGGCTGGCTCAGGAATTCTGGGAATTGAAGTCTACAAGTCATGAAGGGTCCATAGTTCTCCCACGCTGGCTCAGGAATTCTGGGAGTTGAAGTCCACGACTCATAAAAGAGCCAATGTGGCCTACCCCTGGCCTATGCAAAGAGAAAGTGCATGCGGGGGGGGGGGAGTCCTGTGCCCCTCCCTCCCTGGGGAATCTGAGATAGCACCCCTCACTCAAAACTCATTGATGCAAAATGTAAGTCCTTGTTTAGTGACACAATGGAAACCAGCAACTTGGTTGTTAAGCAAAGTCTCGCTAAGCAAAAACTGCCAGAGGGTTTAGGAGGTTGTTTTGCTTCGCTTTATTCATTTTCTTTCCCATTTATGACTGGGATAGTCATAAGTGAGAGGACTGGCTGTACAGCTATTTTTTTCATCCACATCATTAAGTGAGGCAGTTGCTCCATGAGGACTAACCATAAAATTTCAACTCAGCTGCCTTGCTACGGCCAGCACAGCAAGGCCGCCCCCCCCTACCCCTTAAGCGGCATCCCCTTTTGGCCTAAAGATGGCACATGAGGGTCTAAGGGACGGTCCCAAAATTAAAGGCGGCGGTCGCCAGGTCTGAAGCTCCGCCTGCTTTTTTTGGGTGTCGAACTCTTGGGAACACCCCCCCTAGCAGTATAAAAATCGAACAAAATCAGTAAAGAAAGGACAAAATGAACTGCAAATGACGAAAACGAAAATAATCTTTTAAATTATTTTAGATAATTAAGTTGAATTGTCCCGGAGCAATTTGTCTTATTCCGGCTGGCGGGAAGCCAGGGGAAAGATGGGCCAGCACTGGCTGGACTGCTGATCGACCCAGCCTGGAGGGAGCCACGTGCCAAGGGGCAGGCCGGACCCTCCCCCCATTTACCTTTGCGGCACCGGAATCAGGAAAACGCTGTCCTGGACCTGAACTCGCACCCGGACAGGAGGTGACGGTAGCTGCAGAGGGAGGGGAGAGCAGAAGCTAAGGAAGCCACTCGGGGTCCTACCTGGCTCAGGATGGGGGGGGGCTCAGCCCCAAACCTCACCTGCATGGCACCTGAAGGTGGGCTGTCTCCCCCCCGAGGGGGACTGCTGTCAGTTCCTTGCAGAAGGCCGCTGGGCTCAGCGGGAGAGTCCGGTCGTGGTGGGGGGCCGGCCCCTCGGCTTCTCCCCAGCAGGGTCCGGTCTAGGGTGAGGCGACTCTGGCGGGCAGGTCTCCTCCTCCTCCTCCTCGGGGTGGTGGTCTCGGGGGCCTGGCAGGGCGCCCCCCCTTCGCTGTCCTCCGAGCCGGACCCCCAAGCTTGGGTTGGGCTCCGGCGGCTCCTTTTGCGAGAGCCCCCGCTGGCCCCCAGGTCGTCCTCCAGCCAGTCGTCCCCCACGTACTCGTCTGCTGGGATCAGGGCTGGCCGAGGGGGTCCCTTGTGGCGCTCTGGGCTCGGAGGGGGGCGGAGGGGGGCGCTGCCCAGCCCAAGCATGGCGGCTTGATAGTCTGCAGGGGGCGCCCTCCCGACCTCCCCCGCCAGGGCCGGGTCAAGCAGACGCTGCCTCTTCTTGACCGGCCGCAGGGGGCCCATGCAGTCCTCCTCTTCCGGCTCTTGATGGCACTGCCTGGCACCGGGGGGCTTCGGAGGGGGGCCTTGGCACTCGGAGAGCTCTGCATCAAAGAGCTGGCTGGCGGAGTCTACGCGGGGAGGCGGGGGCCGGGAACCTGCAAGGGAGTTGGATTAGGTCAAAGCCCCCCCCCCAGTCCGAGCATCCTGGGAAGCTCCAGTACAGGAAGCTCCAGTACAGATTGGGTGGGGGGCTCCCAATCATTTAGGGCAGGGGTCTTCAAACTTGGTCTTTTTATGACTTGTGGACTTCAACTCCCAGAATTCCTCAGCCAGACATGCGTGCCTGGCTGAGGAATTCTGGGAGTTGAACTCCACAAGTCATCAAAGGGCCAAGATTGAAGACCCCTGGTCTGCATTCAAGCCCACAGTTTCATCAAAATGGCCGACTGAGGAATTCTGGGAGTTGAAGTCCACCAGTCATCAAAGGGCCAAGTTTGAAGACCCCTGTCTTAAATCTAACAAAGAAAATGGAGGCCGACTGAGGAATTCTGGGAGTTGAAGTCCACAAGTCATAAAAGGGCCAAGTTTGAAGACCCCTGTCTTAAATCTAACAAACAAAATGGAGGCCGACTGAGAAATTCTGGGAGTTGAAATCCACAAGTCATAAAAGGGCCAAGTTTGAAGACCCCTGTCTTAAATCTAACAAAGAAAATGGAGGCCGACTGAGGAATTCTGGGAGTTGAAGTCCACAAGTCATAAAAGGGCCAAGTTTGAAGACCCCTGTCTTAAATCTAACAAACAAAATGGAGGCTGGCTGAGGAATTCTGGGACTTGAAGTCCACAAGTCATAAAAGGGCCAAGTTTGAAGACCCCTGTCTTAAATCTAACAAACAAAATGGCGGCCGACTGAGGAATTCTGGGAGTTGAAGTCCACAAGTCATAAAAGGTCCAAGTTTGAAGACCTCTGTCTTAAATCTAACAAACAAAATAGAGGCCGACTGAGGAATTCTGGGAGTTGAAAGGGCCAAATTTGAAGACCCCTGATTTAGGGGGACAGCAAGGTCCTGAACACTCTCTCTTCCTGATCCTACCATCCTCCTCTGAGTTGCTAAAACAGGGGTCTTCAAACTCGGCAACTTTAAGACGTGGGACTTCAACTCCCAGAATTCCCCAGCCAGCATGAGGAATTCTGGGAGCTGGTGCCCACGTCTTAAGGTTGCCAAAGTTTAGAGACCCCCCACCCCCTCCTAGTGCTAAAACGAATGTGAGCCAGAAGTTTGGCCAACCCCAGTTTGGGTTTTGTGGCTAAACATGGCTTCCCCCCCCCTTATTTCCCCAGGCCAGGAGTAGACAACCTTGGCTCTTTTATGACTCGTGGACTTCAACTCCCAGAATTCCTGAGCCAGCATGAGTCCACGAGTCATAAAAGAGCCAAGGTTGCCAACCCCTGCCCCAGGCTATTAGCCCCATTCCACAGATTAGGGAGGTTCCAAGAGAACCCGAAACCCAGGTCACTCTGCACTTGTGTACCTGGGCAGGTGAAGCACCTGACTTGCACCCAGAACGGGCACAGAGCAGCCTGCTCACAAGCTAGTCCAGTGTGAGGCTTGTACTATTTAACAAAGTCCGTCAGGGGTCTCCACGCTTGGCAACTGGAAGACCTGTGGACTTCGACTCCCAGAATTCCCCAGCCAGCACGTGCTGGCTGGGGAATTCTGGGAGTCGAAGTCCACGAGTCTTCAAGTTGGAGAGGCCTGTTGTAAAAGGAAGCAGGCAAACAGATTGAGATACAAGCTCTCACACCAAGGGGGTCTCCTCGGATCATGTCCCACCCCCGAGACTGGTTGCCTCCTGGCCTGAAGCAACCCCACCCTCCACCCCTCCCACCCTCGTCCTGGGTGCCATCTCACCTTGCTCTGCCATGGTTTTCCGAAGCAAGCTCTCCATGGCTTTGCAGCGGTCGCGGGTTTCCTGGTCCAGATCCTTCCCGTACAGTTGCCCCCAAGCTTGGAGGGTGCCCAAAGGGGTCAGGCCCTGAAGCAGCAGGAGACACACACAGCCTCAGCTCAAAGTCTCTCGGGAAATCAGGAGATGGGGAATTCTAGTCTCGCCTTAGCGCTGAAAGCCATCTGGGTGATTTTGGACCGATCGCCAGGTGACTGTGAGTTGTAGTCTCACCCTAGCCATGAAAGCCAGTTGGATGAGTTTAGGCCAGTCACCAGGTGACTGTGAGTTGTAGTCCTGCCTAAGCCATGGAAGCCGGTTGGGTGAGTTTAGGCCAGTCACCAGGTGACTGTGAGTTGTAGTCCCGCCTAAGCCATGAAAGCCGGTTGGGTGAATTTAGGCCAGTCACCAGGTGACTGTGAGTTCTAGTCCCACCTGAGCCATGAAAACTTTAGGCCAGTCACCAGGTGACTGTGAGTTGTAGTCCTGCCTAAGCCATGGAAGCCGGTTGGGTGAGTTTAGGCCAGTCACCAGGTGACTGTGAGTTGTAGTTCCGCCTAAGCCATGAAAGCCGGTTGGGTGAATTTAGGCCAGTCACCAGGTGACTGTGAGTTCTAGTCCCACCTGAGCCATGAAAACTTTAGGCCAGTCACCAGGTGACTGTGAGTTGTAGTCCCGCCTAAGCCATGAAAGCCGGTTGGGTGAGTTTAGGCCAGTCACCAGGTGACTGTGAGTTGTAGTCCCGCCTAAGCCATGAAAGCCGGTTGGGTGAGTTTAGGCCAGTCACCAGGTGACTGTGAGTTCTAGTTCCACCTTAAGCACAAAAGCCGTTTGGATGACTTTGGCCCCCCGTTTCTTATCTTTCAGCCCAATCCACCTCACAGGTTTGGTGTTGTGGGGAAAACGGAAGGAAGAAGAATCCGATATGTTTGTCACCTTGAGGTATTTATAAAAATAACCAAGGCAGGATAAAAATGAATAACTCAGTAGATAAGACAGCAAAGGGACAGAGAGAAATGTTAGAATAGAATAGAGCTGGAAGGGACCTTGGAGGTCTTCTAGTCCAGCCCCCCACTCAAGCAGGAGAACCTATACAGTCTCAGACAGATGACTGTTTAGAACAGTAGTTCTCAACCTGTGGGTCAGGACCCAATTTGGGGTCGAACGACCATTTCACGGGGGTCGCCAAACAAGGCTGTCCACCATTTTTTCCCCCTTTTCCTTAGCTGTGCTACTCCCTTTTATTCTATTGGCTTTTGAAAGCCAATAGAATAGACTCTCTTGAATAGAGTCTAATTCTATTGGCTTTCAAAAGCCAATAGGAATTGTCCAGGCTATCTCTGCCCTGCTGAGCCCGCCAAAAGTCCCATTCTGCAAACGGTGCTGCACCAGTTGAGTAGTCCTCGACTTACGACCGGTTGAGTAGTCCTTGAATTACAACCAGTTGGGGGTCGCGGCATTAAAAAGGTTGAGAACCACTGGTCTAGACTCTTCTTAAAAACCTCCAGTGATGGAGCGCCCATAGTTTCTGATAGCAAGCTGTTCCATTGGTTAATTGTCCTCACTAGATCCCAGGCTGGCCAGCTTCTCAAATAAAGTCACACCAGTCCTGACACACTCACGCTCGCCCACCCATGTCCACCACCCGCAGCAACCCGCAGGGTCTCCTCACCGTGGCGTTGCGCAGCAACACTGACGCGCCTCTACGGATCAGGAGCTCGGCCACATCAAAGTGGCCGCAATTCAGGGCATCATGCAGCGGGGTGATGCCGTCACAGCCCGGCCCCCCTGGGTCATCAGTGGTGGCGCCGTGGTCCAAGAGCAAGCGGACGATCTCTGAGAAAGATACGAGGAAGTCACGTCCAACATTGTTCTGCAAGCCATACAGAATAACAGAGCTGGAAGGGGCCTTGGAGGTCATCTAGTCCAGCCCCCTACTCAAGCAGGAGACCCTTGCAGAATAACAGAGCTGAAAGGGACCGTGGAGGTCATCTAGTCCAGCCCCCTGCTCAAGCAGGAGACCCTTGCAGAATAAGAGTTGGAAAGGACCGTGGAGGTCATCTAATCCAGCCCCCTACTCAAGCAGGAGACCCTGACAGAATAACAATTGGAAGGGACTGTGGAGGTCTTCTAGTCCAGCCCCCTACTCAAGCAGGAGAACCTGACAGAATAACAATTGGAAGGGACCGTGAAGGTCATCTAGTCCAGCCCCCTGCTGAAGCAGGAGACCCTTGCAGAATAACAGAGCTGGAAGGGATTGTGGAGGTCATCTAGTCCAGCCCCCTGCTCAAGCAGGAGACCCTTGCAGAATAACGGAAGGGACTGTGGA
The DNA here is from genome assembly GCA_024509115.1 of Crotalus helleri. Taxonomy (NCBI): domain Eukaryota; kingdom Metazoa; phylum Chordata; class Lepidosauria; order Squamata; family Viperidae; genus Crotalus; species Crotalus helleri. Next base: position 3,235,105 of record JAKSXO010000035.1, on the reverse strand, counting down.
GGTCATTAGTCCAGCCCCCTACTCAAGCAGGAGACCCTATATACCAGTTCAGACAACTGACTGTCCAGTATCTTCTCAAAACCCTCCAATCATGAAGCACCCACAGCTTCTGGTGGCAAGCTGTTCCACTGGTTAATTGTCCTCACTGTTAGGAAGTTTCTCCTTAATTCCAGGTTGTTTCTCTCCTTGATCCGTTTCCAATTGTTGCTTCTTGTCCTGCCTTCAGGCGCTTTGGAGAATAGCTTGAACCGCCTCATCTTTGCTTATGAGCAGAACCCGCACCCCATCCATCGTTCAGTCCCCGCTTACCCAGATGCCCGTGATTGCAGGCCTCGTGAAGGGGGGTCCATCCGCAATAGTCCCGGGGGTTTACGGGGTGCTCCTGACACAGAAAGAGGATAATAAAGCTGGAGGAAGAGGCTGAGGTTTGGGGTTGTAAAAGGAACTTTTTTTTTAATTAATTCAATCGAACTTTGCCCTATCATTCCCCTGTGTTGGAAAGTATCTTGTAGGTTTTAATTTTAATTTCTCCTTTCAGGGGGAGCCACAGTTCTAACTCACTTGTAAGCAGGAAGGGCGAAAAAAATAACATCTGCAGGAATTTCACAGCTGAATACTAATTTCTAAATCAGGGTATCCAACCTTGGGCATTTGAAGACCGGTGGACTTCAACTCCCAGAATTCCCCAGCCAGCTATGCTGGGTTGAAGTCCACCGGTCTTCAAGTGCCCAAGATTGGACAACTCTGTTCTAAAGGTCTGTTCTTTGAATAATTATTTTGGTCAAATATAAAGGGTGAGCTTAAGGCAGGTGTAGGCAGCCTTGGCTCTTTTATGACTCGTGGACTTCAACTCCCAGAATTCCTGAGCCAGCCATGCTGAGGGGACAGGGAGAGGTTTCCAAGCTGAGCCATGCTGGCTCAGGAATTCTGGGAGTTGAAGTCCACCAGTCATAAAAGGGCCAAGTCTGAAGACTCCTGTCTTAAATCTAACAAACAAAATGGAGGCTGGCTGAGGAATTCTGGGAGTTGAAGTCCACCAGTCATAAAAGAGCCAAGGTTCCTCACCCCTGGTCTAGGGCAGGGGTAGGCAACCTTGGCTCTTTTACGACTTGTGGACTTCAATTCCCAGAATTCCTCAGCCAGCCATGCTGACTCAGGAATTCTGGGAGTTGAAGTCCACGAGTCGTAAAAGAGCCAAGATTGCCTGCCTCTGGCTTAGGGGAAAGACAAGGTGTTCCTTCAGGCTGCCACAATGTGTCCCCCCTTCCGCAAGGGTAGAGACAAAAGATGTGGGCTTGAACTGGACCCGAGAATGGGGTGCATCAGAAGGGAAACAGCCCCCCCTCACCTGCCTTCAAGCACAACATTCCCCTCCCATCCCCCGGCCATCTTCTTCCCTGCAAGCCCAAGACTGGCATTTTATAGCCCCGGGGTCACCTTCAGCCTTCTGGCTGCCCCCGTCCGGCCTGCGTGAGGTCAACTGGAAATTCGAAAATAAAATCTAAATAAGCTGGGTGCTGACGGCAGAGTTAACTTCAGCCTCTTGTTTTGGCCTTCCATGACAGCCCCTTGGGAATATTCCTTGCCCACCCCTGCCCCAGGACTTACCTTCTCCAGAAAAAACTGGACTTGGCGCAGATTCCCTTCGATGCAGGCGCGGTGCAAAAGAGTCTCGCCCTTGTCGTTCCGCTGGTTCCACTGAGGAAAAGAGCAACGACGTGGATCCCTTCCGTGGGATGATCAGCAGCCACCCGCCACACCAGCCCAAAACCAAGGGGTCAAAGGAGCGCCTCAATGTAGGCAAAGGGATGGCAGAACGTGGGGCGGAGTCAAACGAGGCGCCAGCCAAGAATCCCTACGTAGCCGCAAGCGAAACCAAGCCAACCTCCCTCGGATTCCTTTGGCTCTGATCTCTCTCTGAGCAGGCACTGCTAAAAATTCCTGCGCATAGCCCGTTGAGGGATAAATCAGTTTAATTGAGCCTCACATGGGGGTCTGTCGTGCCTGACACCCACCCCTACGACACCCACCCCTACGCCTAGTCAAAGCTTCTGGGCTGACCTTGCTGACCCTCCGCCGTCCAGGGACTGTTTTGCTGTAGCCTTCCATGTCTTCTTCTTCATCTGGAAGAGAAGCAGGGTGTGTATGTGTGTCAGAGGAAGCACCAGGGGCTCCAAAGTCCCCCTGGACCCGTTGCATGGGCCCCCCCAGAGGGTTCCAAGGGCAGAGACCCTCTGCAACCCGTGCAAATTCCGCTCCACACAGTGTCCGTGTCTCCCTCTTGTACGACGTCTCCCTTCTAACTTCATCCTGTTCCCCGTTAGCAGCTGCGCTCTGGGGCTGATTTCCAGGCAAACCCAGGAGAGGGTTGAAGCCGTCTCGATGCCACGGGGAGGAAAACAAGGCTCGTTTGCTGCCCTCCCCCCATCTTGGCATTTCCAGGGGCAGTTGGCCCAGTGCTGTTGTGCGAAAGCGTCTTCCTGGCTTTCTCAGTCGGAGACCGACTCCAGGAATACCCCCAGGTGTCAATGCTGCAAATACTGTATATTCTTGCTTTGACAATATGCAAAACTGTCTGGTATTTATTGGGTTAATACTTAGCTTTAAGTGGAGGGGAGGAGAAAAAGCCCGGGGAAAGAAAGAGGAAGTAAACTTTTGACCTTCACACGAATTGGATAATGTGACCTGTGACTGCATGAGAAGGGAGGGGTTGAGCAAGAAAAGCTTGATGCCAGCGAAAGGAAGTTCAGATTCTGGCATCAACCCGTCCATCATGGTGACCGGCAAAACTGTAGCTTTGCAATAAAGACTTTAGGAAACATGCCTGAAAGTTCTTTGAAGTGCTTCATTAGTCGGAATCTGTGACACCAGGACTAGGAAGCTGCCATTCCAGAGGGAGGAGTATTTCCCTGGCACAGGCTGGTCCTGACTGCCTTTGGACCAACCAAGGGGAGCCGGGGCCTCACCTGGATTCAGGTGGCATCCTCATCCCTGCCTTCCTTCTTCAGCAGGAACTCACAAAGGTTAAGTGACAGCTTGACAAGTCAGAAAAATTGCAGCCCGCCCTTTGACCAGCTCCCACCCCTCTCCTCCACCAGGAAGAGCAAGACCTAAAAACTGGACTCCGTACAGGTGGTCCTCGACAGTTCAGTTAGCGACCGTTCAAAGCTACCACGGCATTGAAAAACAATGACTTGTTTTTCACACTTAAAACCATTGCTGCATCCCCAGGGTCACGTGATCAAAATTCAGAGGCGTGGGCTCACATTTATGACGGTTGCAGTGATCCCCTTTTGCGACCGTTTGACCAGCAAAGTCAACGGGAGAAGCCAGATTTACTTAAGAACCGTATTACTAACTTAACAACTGCAATGGTTCAGTTAAGAATTGCAGCAAGAAAGACTGTAATACAAGGCAAAACTCACTTAATAACTGTCTCGCTTAGCAACGGAAATTTTGGGCTCCGCTGTGGTCGTTGAGGACTACCTGCTTGTCCCGGGCCAGAAGAACCCACTTGCCCTCTTCTCCCGCGCCACCCATAATGCTCACCGCTGTCGGAGAGCTCCACGTCGCTGGCCTCCCAGGCCTGGCTGTTCTGCAGCTCCTCTTCCTCGCTGCTCTCCCCGTCTGATGGGCAGCCCTGGGAGGCGCGGAGGGCCTGCAGCCGGGCTGACGTCTCTGCTATGACCGCCGGCGGGCAGCCCCATCTCTGCTGAGAAGCTTGGAGGTGCTGCAGGATCTGAAGCTGACAGAGAGCGATCGGGGTGTGATCATCCGGCTTACGTCAAGACTGAAACGTTGGCAGCTACGTGCCTCTTCGTTTCAACTTGCCATTAAGAGTAAATGGGTGTGTGGGAGGCATTGCTTTAGAAATGGTGAAGGTGAAGAAGAAACGAAACCTCTACGATTCCACTGAAGACTGTGAGAGCCTGAAACCCTTGCAAGGACACTTCAGTAGGTGCGGAGAAGAGGCAGACGGTTCCCATAAAAAAAGCGAAACGGTTTACACGGACTACATGAGAGAATGGGGTTTGGGCCGGAGAGAGTATTGTTTAATTCTATGAACTGGTGTCTGGGGACCTCAGAGTGAGTTTTGCTTCGACATTACCATGCCGTGTATTCATGAAACAGTAAGATTTTCAGAAACGAAATGAGCTTGGACTTTTATTTGGATCGTTGAGCTGGGTGTTCGCAGCTTATTTGGAGGCACAGCTGTCAATCTGGCTCCAGGTCAAGCAAAGACGAACGATAGAGCTGCGTTCTCCAAACCTGGCAACTTTTAAGACTTGTGGACCTCAACTCCCCAAATTTAAGTTCACGAGTCTTTAAAGTTGGGAGACCCCTCCCTTTTATAGAAGGAGTCAGGAGAAATCCCGTTTTCTTGCAATGAGAAGCAAAATGTTTTGAAGGAAAAAACCCAAGAAAGTCCAGTTACGTTTTGAAAAAAATAACCCTTTGGGACAACCATGGTCTTTTCCTGTTTTCACCACCTTCCTTTCGCAAACCCAAAGCAGCCCCCCACCCCCGCTCACCTCCAGTTTGGGGTCACCGGCCTTTTGGGCACATTGCAGAGCAGCTTGGAAACAGGTCTCCAATTCCTGGTAGGTCTCGCCAGCCTCATCCTTGGCCAGGGTGATGTTCAGCCATGTTTTGCCCTCCTGGCGTGGACAGAACAGACCGAGCTTAAAAGCGGTGATGGCGAACCTTTTAGAGACCGAATGCCCAAACTGTAACCCAAAACCCACTTATGTATCGTTGGGTGCCAGGTGGGCGTGGCTCATTGGGTGGGCGTGGCCCATTGGGTGGGTGTGGCCCATTGAGTGGGCGTAGCTACGATGGTAACGGCAGACTGGGTGGGACTAAAAAGTTTAATCAATCAATTCCAACTTTGCAAGATCTTTTTTTTTCCCGCGAGGTTGAAATTGACTGATTGATCGAACCTTTTTTTTTTTTGCACACAACGGTGGAGGCCTAAAGCGAAAAGGTTTTATAAAACCCAGCTGAAGGCCTAGGACTGGGGTGACGGCGTGGGTGCCCACAGAGAGGGCTCCAAGTGCCGTCTCTGGCACCTGTGCCATAGGTTCGCCACCACAGACTTAGACTTATGTCTCACTTCCTGGTGTTTTACAGCACTCTCTGGGCAGTTTACAATGTCAGCATTACTTGCACATTTGCCCCCAACAATCTGGGTCCTCATTTTACCGACCTTGGAAGGATGGAAGGCCGAGTGGACCCTGAGCTGGTCAGGAACAAACTCCTGGCAATGGGCAGTTAGCCTGCAATACGGTTCTCGAAGCATTGTGAGAGACCCCACACACCCACTTCACAGTCTGTTCCTGTTGCTCCCCTTTGGGAGGAGGTTTCGGAGTATTTATAGCAGGACTACCAGATTCTGTAACTGCTTTTTTCCCTATGGCCTCTGTCTGGTAAGCTCGCAAGATTCGTTTTTCTTTCATGTATATGTATACATCCGAACTAGACTATGTTGTTTTTCTGGGCCACATATGTATACGTATAGGTATAATTTATTTTATTTATTTATTCTTTTGTCATGTTTATGCAGTGTATATTGGAGGCGGTAACCCTTTGAGAGCTGTATCCAATGAAATTTCATTTTAATGTGTGCTGATTAGTGTACATTTAAAGTGACAATAAAGTTAATTCTATTCTAATCTATATTTTATTTTCTATTCTATTTTTTTCTATTCTACTTTTTTCTATTCTATTCTATTTTATTCTATTCTGTATTTTATTATTCTATTCTATTCTACTTTATTCTATTCCTTTTTCTATTCTATTCTATTCTATTCTGTATTTTATTATTCTGTTCTATTCTATTTTATTTTATTCCTTTTTCTATTCTATTCTATTCTATTCTATTCTGTATTTTATTATTCTGTTCTATTCTATTTTATTTTATTCCTTTTTCTATTCTATTCTATTCTATTCTATTCTATTCTATTCTATTCTATTCTATTCTATTCTATTATTCTGTCCTGTCCTGTCCTGTCCTGTTCTGTTCTATTCTGAATTCTATTCTATTCTATATTCTATATTTTATTCTATTCTATCTCCTATTTTCTATTCTACTCTACTCTACTCTATTCTACTCACCACTGCACAACCTTAAGCAGTCTCCAGAGGTCTCCAACCTTGGCCACTGTTGTGGACTTCAACTCCCAGAATTCCCCAGCCAGCCAGCCAGCATCTGCAGGTCTTAAAGTTGGCAAGGTTGGAGACGTCTGTTTTAGTTCACCATCTCCCTCCAGGATCCTATTGTCTCAGCTGTGGGCATTGGCTGGGGGGGAGCACATCCTGCAGACACACCCCTGCAGCCCTCCTCCTCTCGTCCCCCATTACCTCCATGGGGTTCCCACGCCGCAGGGTCAGTTCTGCCTGGTAATGCTCCACCGCCTGGGCATGGTCCTTGAGGTCCCCAAAGGTGGCCGCCAAAGAGACGTGAATCACAGCCAACTCCTGCTCTGGACGCCCCAAGGCCTGGGCATGGCCGAGCTGAAAAAGAGCAGCCCACACGGTTTAGGGGGCCAGGAAATTAATAATAATAATAATCGTAATAATAATTGAAACAGACAAGCACCTGCAACATAACACCCCAGACTTAACAATTGTCGATAAGAAAGACAAAAAAGTCTGGATAGTGGACGTGGCAGTGCCTGGAGACAGCAGAATAGAAGAGAAAGAACTGGAGAAGATAACAAAATACAAAGACCTACAAATAGAAATAGAAAGACTGTGGCAAAAGCAAGCAAGGGTAGTACCAATAGTAATAGGCGCCTTGGGTGCCATCCCAAAACAACTGGAGCACCACTTGAACACCATTGGCATTGACAAATTTGCTATTAGTCAATTGCACACCATTGGCATTGACAAATTCGCTATTAGTCAATTGCAAAAGGCGGCCTTACTAGGAACTGCTTCCAACCTGCGACGATACCTGTAATACCATCAAACATCCACATCTGCCTATCCCAGGTCCTGGGTAAGGACTCGATAGGTAGACAAAATGCCAAATCCAGTCTGAACATCTGGCTGACTGTGCGATGATCCATAATAATAATAATAATAATAATAATGATGATGATGATGGCCAGCATTTATAGCAGATTGTAGTGTGTCCCCCCCTGATGTTACTGCAATCCTCCCCGGGGTCACGTGGTCACAATTCAGACGCCTGGCAACCGACTTGTATTTATGACAGTGGCCGTCTCCCAGGGTCAGGTGATCCCCTTTGGCGGCCTTCTGACAATGGGGCTCACTTAACAGCCGTGGCGATTCGCTTAACAACCCGTGGCAAAAACGGTCATAAAATGGGGGAAAAACTCAACTTAGCAAATGTCTAGCTTAGCCACAGAGATTTTGGGCTCAGCTGTGCTCATATCAAGTCGAGGGCTATCTGTAACGGAATGTCAGAGTAGGAAGGGAGCCTAGAGGTGGTCTAGTCCAGCCTCATAAGTCAAGGACTACCTGTAATATAGAGGTGCTGAGGGGGGAATAATATAGATGGGAAATATCATAAGAAATATATTTTAATTAACCGGTGTGATGTGATGTAAGCTATTAATATTAAGTTTTAACTAATATCAGGATCTGGCTAAATGTGATAACCTGTGTGCAATTCTATGAAGAAAACATTTTACAAGAAGTGTCAACTAAAAGTCACAGAAGGTGTAAGATATTACCCGTGTAAGGCCATGTGGTAAGATAGTAATAATAATAATAATAATAGTAAAGTTGGAAGGGACCTTGGAGGTCATCTAGTCCAACCCCCTGCTCGGGCAGGAAACCCTACACCATTTCGGACAAGTGGCTGTCCAGTCTCTTCTTAAAAACTTCCAGTGTTGGAGCATTTACTGCTCCTGGACGCAAGCTGTTCCACTGATTACTTGTTCTCACTGTCAGGAAGTTTCTCCTTAGTTCTAGGTTTGTGTGAACTTCTCCTTTTCTAGTATGTGGTCTCAAGATATGAACTTCTCTCTTTTAGTATGTTAAAGGTAGATAAGAAGTCATCCATTAGGTTAAGCGTGGGCGGCAAGCTGTATAAAAATGACACCCTGGGAGTAATTCAGGGTCCAGAATTTGTCATGCGAATGCTCTGAACCACTTTGCGCAAATAAACCCTGTTTCCTCCAACCCTTCGTGGCCTTGTCTTCTGATGTAAGTATCGTGGTTTTTCCACTACACCTGTACAGAAATTACAGAAATGGTAAGCGGAGGACGACCGCCCGTGTATGTACAGGAGTTAAAGTAGAATAGAATAAGAGCTGGAAGGGACCTTGGAGGTCATCTAGTCCAGCCCCCTGCTCAAGTAGGAGACCCTTGCAGAATAACAGAGTTGGAAGCGAACTTGGAGGTCCTCTAGTCCAGACATGTTATACACAAGGCCCGGGGGCCGGATGCAGCCCGCAAAGTGGTTTCATGTGGCCCGCGAAGCCATCCTGGAAACAGTGAGGGAACGGCCCCCACTGCCTTGGCCCTGGCTGCGTTTCTTGCCTGTTTTTCTGCCTCCTTCATCTCAAATATTTTCCCACCACTCTGTACTTAGGAAGGAAGGAAGGAAGGAAGGAAGGAAGGAAGGAAGGAAGGAAGGAAGGAAGGAAGGAAGGAAGGAAGGAAGGAAGGAGGGAAAGAAGGAGAGGGAGGGTCTGAGGGAAGTCCTGCCTTAGTCCTGTCCTGCTGCCCTTTCATCATCCCCTTGCCCTCTCTTCCTGGCCTATCCTGGGGGTCTCCCATCCTATTGCTAAGGAAGCTTTGGCTACAAAGCAGGATCTTCTCCCATAGAGAGGGAATGAGCCTCCCTCTGACTCTGCCCTCACACCCATCATGAGCAACCTGGCTCAGGAGAGCAAGCACAGCAGCAGCAGCAGCCTTGAGGAGGAGGTAAGTGCAGCTGGGCGCCCCCTTGGGCAAGTGGGGCTGGGCTTGGTGCCGTGGGTGCTCAAGGGCCAGGCTGGGCATTTGACCTCTGCTGCCCAGGGCTCCAGGCATCCCGCACCACCATCCAGCCCCCCCACATGGCCTAAAAGTGAGGCTCCTCCAGTGGGCCATGCCTTGACACTTGCCCCGGTCCCACCCCCTTCTGCCAGAGACCCTCAGATCTGTCCCACTCCTGCCCAGGCCCCCACAGGCCCCCTTGGCGCGAATGATGTAGAGCTGGCCACGCCCACCCAGTAGGCCACACCCACCCTGGCCGCACACACACACACACACACACACACACACACACACACACACACACACACACACACGAGGGCAACTGCAATGCTGATGTGGCCCTCAATGAAATTGAGTTTGACACCCCTGCTCTAGTGTCTAGTCCAACCCCCTGCTCAAGCAGGAGACCCTTGCAGAATAACAGAGTTGGAAGGGACCCTGGAGGTCTTCTAGTCCAGCCCCCTGCTCAAGCAGGAGAACCTACACTGTCTCAGACAGGTGAATGTCCAGTCTCCTCTTAAAAACCTCCAGTGATGGAGCGCCCACATCTCTGCCCGGGCGAGAGACCTAAAGGGGCCATTTTGCCAGGGGTGGCTGGCCCCTCTTTCTCCCCTTTCCCCCAGATTCCTCCACGGCAGGGGTAGGCAACCTGGGCTCTTTTATGACTGGTGGACTTCAATTCCCAGAATTCCTGAGCCAGCATGGCTCAGCTTGGAAACCTCTCCCTTTCCCCTCAGCGTGGCTGGCTCAGGAATTCTGGGAGTTGAAGTCCACCAGTCATGAGAGGGCCATAGTTCCCCCATGCTGGCTCAGGAATTCTGGGAGTTGAAGTCCAGAAGTCATAAAAGAGCCAAGGTTTTCCTACCCCTGTCCTAAGTCCTCCTGTTCTAAGCGGTGAGCCTCCTAGACCAAGGGTAGGCAACCTTGGCTCTTTTATGACTGGTGGACTTCAACTCCCAGAATTCCTGAGCCAGCATGGGGGAACTATAGCCCCTCTCATGACTCGTGGACTTCAACTCCCAGAATTCCTGAGCCAGCCTGGCTCAGCTTGGAAACCTCTCCCTTTCCCCTCAGCATGGCTGGCTCAGGAATTCTGGGAGTTGAAGTCCATGAGTCATAAAAGAGCCGAGGTTGCCAACTCTGGCCTAGGCCTAGGCCGCTTTATGACTCATGGACTTCAACTCCCAGAATTCCTGAGCCAGCATGGCTCAGCTTGGAAACCTCTCCCTTTCCCCTCAGCGTAGCTGGCTCAGGAATTCTGGGAGTTGAAGTCCACCAGTCATAAAAGAGCCAAGGTTGACCACCCCTGCTCCACGGCCTTGCCCCCGGAACCCCCTGGCCCCTACCTGCTTCTCATAGGCCTCCACAGCCCGCCGATACTCGCCCATCTTGCAGAACAGGTCACCCAGTTGCTCGTAGAGTCCCAGCGCTGCCTCCAGGTTGCCTGCGGCCTCGGCCTCCTCCAGGGCTCCTTGCAAGCGACTCACCTTCGTGGCTGCCGGACAGGGAGAGTCACACCAGGGTGGCGCAGGGCACCCTCTGACCCCGGAGCCCGTGGCCAGACCCACCGGCACTCACCGTAACGCAGGTTGCGGCCAACGCTGTCCCGCTGCTGGGGCTGCCAGGAGCCCAGGCGGTAGGCCTTCTTCAGGGAGCGCCTGGCGGCCACAAAATCCCCCAGGCCCAACAGGACCTGCGGGTGACCGAGGGCGAAGGTCAGAGAATGCCCCTTCCTCCATGCCCGGGCAGGCCGGGAGCACCACTCGGGATAGGGCTGCCCTTGTACTCAAAAGGACACGGAACGCTAGGGCTGGAAGGGGCCTCAGAGGTCATCTAGTCCAACCCCCTCCCAAGATTGGAGACCTTATACCATCCCTGTCCAATCGCTCTCCAATCTCTTCTTGAAACTCTCCAGGGATGAGAGCACCCACTTCTGGTGGGAAGCCATGCCACTGGTTAATTAACAGAATAACAAAGTTGGAAGGGACCTTAGAGGTCTTCTAGTCCAACCCCCTGCTCAGGAAGGAGACCCTATACCATTTCAGACAAGTGGCTGTCCAGTCTCTTCTTAAAGACCTCCAGTGTTGGAGCATTCACCGCTTCTGGAGGCAGGTGGTTCCACTGGTTAATTGTCCTCACTATCAGGAAGTTTCTCCTTAGTTCTAGGTTGCTTCTCTCCTTGATGAGTTTCCATCCGTTGCTTCTTGTCCTCACTCAGAGGACTAGAGGCTAAAACATACAAGGAACGGCTGCTGGAATCGGGTATGTCTAGTTTAAGGAAGAGAAGGACGAGGGGGGACATGATAGTAGCGTTTCAGTATCTCAGGGGCTGCCCCAAAGAAGAGGAGGAGTCAAGCTATTCTCCAAGGTGCCTGAAGGCAGGACAAGAAGCAACGGATGGAAACTAACCAAGGAGAGAAGCAACCTGGAACTAAGGAGAAACTTCCTGACAGTGAGAACAATTAACCAGTGGAACCACCTGCCTCCAGAAGCTGTGAATGCTCCAACACTGGAAGTTTTTAAAAAGAGACTGGACAGCCATTTGTCCAAAATGGTATAGGGTTTCCTGCCTGTGCTGGGGGTTGGGCTAGATGACCTCCAAGGTCCCTTCCAACTTCATGATTATTATTAATATTAATAATAATAATATTATTGTTATTATTATTAATCCAAATCCAGTCTGAATATCTGGCTGACTGTGCGATGATCAACAACAACATTATTCAGCAACACCAGTGCTGTCTGGGGAATTCTGGGAGTTGAAGTCCACAAGTCTTAAAGGGACCAAGCTTGGACACACCTGCTCTAAGATTCAGCCCCGCTTGTGCAGAGCAAGGAGACAGAGCCCCTTGGAATCCATGGGGCGCAGGTGAGTCGTCTCTCACCTGGGCGATGCTGGCATAGCACTCGCTCTCCATGCATTTTTCCTTCATCTTGCAGGCGCATTCCCGGGCGCGCTCCAGGCAGCGCATGGCTTTTGAGTGCTCCTTCTCCCGCAGGTGGATGTTGCCCAGGTTGAAGTAGGCTCGGAAGAGGTCTTCCGACAGGTGGGCCTGCCTGGGAGGGGGGAAGAGACTGTGGGTGCCCTGCCAACGCCCTGCCTGATGGGTCAAGGAGTCCTGGAATCTCTCCAGCTGCCCGCAAGGAGCTTCTCCTCCAGAGTTCAAGCATTGGAGTTAAAATTTCCACCCTAACCTTTTATTATCTATCTACGCTGGTTTCTGTTTTGATATGCTTCAGAGTCTCTCTCTGGGGAAGATGGGCAGTTCAGAACTGTGTGAAATATAAATGAAAGAAAATAAATAAATTTTGGAAATAAATGTGTGTTAGGGATTTTAAGTAGCATACTATCTTTTCATTTTATTCTTGTTCTTATCCTTCATCTTTCTCTTTTATCTAGGTCAGTGGTTCTCAACCTTTTTAATGCCGCGACCCCCAACCGGTCGTAAGTCGAGGACTACTCAACTGGTGCAGCACCGTTTGCAGAATGGGACTTTTGGCGGGCTCAGCAGGGCAGAGACAGCCTGGACAATTCCTATTGGCTTTGGAAAGCCAATAGAATTAGACTCTATTCAAGAGAGTCTATTCGATTGGCTTTCAAAAGCCAATAGAATAAAAGGAAGTAGCACAGCTAAGGAAAAGGGGGGGAAATGGCGGACTGCGTTGTTTGGCGACCCCCCCCCGTGAAATGGCCGTTCGATCCCAAATGGGGTCCCGACCCACAGGTTGAGAACCACTGATCTAGGTTGATAACATCTTTATTTTTAGTGATTTTCAACCGTTAATGTTGACAATTATGATTAGTTGATATTTTATTAACTACGTTTATTTACATAGATGAATTTTATTTATTAATCATTAGTAATATGGTTATAGTTAATCTTATTTTAAATTGGCTGAGTATGATATAAATTATGTTTATTCACTATTATGATCCGGACAGTAGCTTGTTTGTTAAAGCATGAGATTACCTACCCTTTTTCCATCCCAAATTTCCTATCCCCTTTCCTCCCCATACCTGTATTGTTCCTATTCTTTCCTCATTTATATAAATCCAATAAAATATTTTTTTTAAAAAAAAGAAAGGTAAAAGTATTGGGTTGGTTTGCATGAGAAAAACAGATTTAAATATATTAAATGTAATTAATTCTGAGAAGATCCTAACCAGTAAAAATGTTTAGAACATTGTGGGGAAAACAAATGTAAACAAGAACTGTAAGCAGGATATATGATGAGACAACCAGAATGACTAGACAGAAAAGCAATATTGTATGGATGTGATTATTATTTGTAGAAATATTAGAAAACGTTTATATTTAATTATCCTCTATTAAAACAATAAGAATTGTATTAACCTAAGGTTGGTAAAAGAGAACACTATGGAGAAAAGAGGAAATCAATAAAGTTATTGTGTGGATTATAGATTATAAAATTTAATTGTTAGGGAATGTTTGTTAAATGTAAACCCAGACAATGCACTACCGAATATTAAGGTGATTATGTTAAAAAGTTAATAAAACATACTTAAAAGAAAATAACCAATTAAGGAATTGGAGAGGAGCCATTAGGAGATACAGACACTAATATGGGTAGTTCTCGACTTACAAGTTCGTTTAGTGACCGTCCCAAGTTACGACAGCACCGGAAAAAGTGACATGATCCTTTTTCACACTTACGACCGTTGCAGCATCCCCCCCCATGGTCACATGATTTGCATTCAGAACGCTTGACAACTGACTCATATTTATGTCCGGGGTCACGTGATCCCCTTTTGCAAACTTCTGACAACCGTGTTACTAACTTCTTACAACGGTGTTACTCACTTAATAATTGCAGTGATTCGCTTAACGACCGTGGCTGTAAAGGGGGCAAGGCTCACTTTAGCAAATGTCTTGCTTAGCAATATACATTTTGAGCTCAGTTGTGGTCCTAAGTCCAGGACTACCTGTAAGAGAGCTGGAAGGGACCTTGGAGGTCCTCTAGTCCAACCCCCAGCAGAGAGTTGCCCTGAGGCCTCCCGTCCACCCCAAACCACAGGGGCTTCTCAAAGAGCCGAGGTGGCGCAGCAGTTAGAGTGCAGTACTGCAGGCCACTTTAGCTGACTGTGTTCAGCAGGTCAGCAGTTCAAATCTCACCGGCTCAAGGTTGACTCAGCCTTCCATCCTTCCGGGGTAGGTAAAATGAGGACCCAGATTGTTGGGGGCAATGGAAATATATATATACATTGCTTACTGGTGTACACCGCTTAGAGAGTGCTTGTACTTAAAGCGGTATATAAGTCTCATAAATAAATAAATAAATAAATAAAGCTCCCTGTTCCCCTTCAACAGAGTGCAGATTCAGCCCCAGGTGGAGCAGGGGGGAGAGAGGTGTGGCGTAGCCCCTCAAGAGAAACCCCCGGGCCCCCCCTTACTCTGAAATGTAGATGCTCTTCTTGATGTAGGAGGTGCGCAGGGCTGGGTTTCTCATGCTGTCATAGATCAAGCCAAGGTTCAGGTAGAGCCGTGCCCTCATCTCGCTCACCTCCCTCTGCGGTACCTGACCTGCAAGGAGAAGAGAGCTTGCGGGATCCGATCTGAGTTCGAGTTTGGCTCTTCCAAGCTTTCAGGGTCCTGCTTGAGCCCATCCTCAGGGAATAGGATAGGATAGGATAGGATAGGATATAGAATATAGAATATAGAATAGAATAGAATAGAATAGAATAGAATAGAATGGAATAGAATAGAACAGAATAGAAAATATGGAATGGAATGGAATGGAATAGAAGAGGAGAGGAGAGGAGAAGAGAAGCTAGAAGGGGTCTTGAAGGTCTTCTAGTCCAGCCCCCTGCTCAAGCAGGAGAACCTATACCATCTCAGACAAGTGACTGTCTAGTCTCTTCTTGAAAATCTCCAGTGATGGAGCACCCACAATGTCTGGTGGCAAACTGTTCCACTGGTTAATTGTCCTCCCTGTCAGGAAGGGACATGATAGAAGCCTTCCAATATCTCAGGGGCTGCCCCAAAGAAGAGGCAGTCAAGCTTTTCTCCAAAGCGCCTGAAGGCAGACAAGAAGCAACGGATGGAAACTAGTCAAGGAGAGAAGCAACCTAGAACTAAGGAGAAACTTCCTGACCATTAGAACAATTAACCAGGGGAACCATCTGCCTCCAGAAGCTGTGAATGCTCCAAACTGGAAGTTTTAAGAAGAAACTGGACAGCCATTTGTCCAAAATGGTATAGGGTTTCCTGCCTGAGCAGGGGGTTGGACTAGATGACCTCCAAGGTCCCTTCCAACGTTATCATTATTATTATTATAAGTTTCCCCTTAATTCCAGGTTGCTTCTCTCTTTGATCAGTTTCCAACCATTGTTTCTCATCCTACCCTCTGGTGCTTTGGAGAATAGCTTGACCCCCTTCTCTTCTCTGTGGCAGCCCCTCAGATACTGGAACACTGCTATCATGTCTCCCCTATGTCTTCTTTTCTTTAGACTAGCCAAACCCAAGTCCTGCAGCCGTTCTTCCTCTCCCTCTCTCCAGAATGTGTACACTGCGCTGTTCTACTACACATTGCATTTATATGGCTCCTGGCTGTGTGTAGTTTTTAGTTGTAGAGTGCTGATTTACCATCGGCCTATCGGGTACTTAGGAGCCCAGGGCACAGGGCCACAAGGAAACAACAGTTGATGACTTAATAGCCAGCCATCAACATCCTAATTAACAATTAAAAGCTACACAAGACCAGGAACCATATAAACACAATGCGTACAACAGCAATGTCAAAATGCACCGAGTATCAAATTTGAAGAGTTTTGAAGCAATCGAGTACCCAAGTACCACTGTATTTAGCCTCGTTCGTGTAGGCCAGCCGGCTTCCACCCCGAACTTGGGAAGCCTCCCGTAAGGAAGACGCAAGTTCTTAAGCCCCCCAAAGACCTTGTCCCACCTTCAGCAGGAGGGGTTACCAACCCCTGGGATCCCAGGGGGCCCTGCCCTGCCTCCCACCTCTCTCCGTCCCTGGTACCTTCCAGCTTCTCCTCCAGAACAGCCAGGCTCTTCATGAAGGCTTTCTCAGCCTCCTGCAGGGCTTCCCCTAGCGGGTCACTCTCGGCCATGAACATGTAGGTGCGGCCAATGGTGGCCCACGCCCTCTGCTCCTCCACCCCGTTGGAGACGGAGCTGGCCAGTTCCAGGTGGCGGCGCTGGTGCTGGGGAAGAGAGAGACGGAGGCTGCATTCAGCACAACATTTGAGCATTCACCTCAAATCCCCGTTCGTTGGGCTGACCATTAAGTACGGGCAGTCCATGAGTTGCAACCGTTATGGAGCCCCACGATGGCCAATCCAAAGGGTGTGTCTTTGTCAAAAACCACAAAGGATGGTTTTCAGCGAACACATAAATTGTGGTCCTGTGTTTGTGGGCTATCCTGCTCTATGGAGTAGAGAGTCAGTCTCTGACAGAAGGCCACCTGAAGAAACTAGAAGTATTTGAAATAAGGAAGGGATAAGCCGCCTGGGAAAGCCAAGGGAAATCATCAAAACAATTAAAAAACAGAAATTAGAATATTTCGGACATGTGATGCGACACCCAGAAAAATACGGCATGCTCCATTTAATCCTCCAGGGAAAGACTGAAGTAATAGTAATAGGTGCCTTGGGTGCAATCCCAAAACAACTGGAGCACCACTTGAACACCATCATCGGCATTGACAAATTCGCCATTAGTCAATTGCAAAAGGCGGCCTTACTAGGAACTGCTTCCATCCTGCGACGATACCTGTAATAACATCAAACATCCACATCTGCCTATCTCAAGTCCTTGTTGAGGACTCGATAGGTAAACAAAAATGCCAAATCGAGTCTGAACATCTGGCTACTGTGTGATGATCAATAATAATAATAATAATAATAATAATAATAATGTTAGAAGGGATCTTGGAGGTCATCTAGTCCAATCCCCTGCTCAGACAGGAAACCCTATAGCAGGGGTAGGCAACCTTGGCTCTTTTATGACTGGTGGACTTCAACTCCCAGAATTCCTGAGCCAGCCACGCTGAGGGGAAAGGGAGGGGTTTCCATGCTGAGCCATGCTGGCTCAGGAATTCTGGGAGTTGAAGTCCATGAGTCATGAGGGGGCCATAGTTCCCCCATGCTGGCTCAGGAATTCTGGGAGTTGAAGTCCACGAGTCATAAAAGAGCCAAGGTTGCCTACTCCTGTCCTAGGGCAAATGACTGATTCTCCCTCCCCCCCCCCACCGCCCATATCTCTTCATGCATGGCTACCTCACTGCCCAGCCCCCCCCCCCAGCTTTCCGTGGAAAGCAGGGCCCTAAGGCTGGAGGCATCTGGACTCAGGTGGCCAAGGAAGTCTTAGGGCAGCAGTAGGCAACCTGGGCTCTTTCATGACTCATGGACTTCAACTCCCAGAATTCCTGAGCTAGCCATGCTGAGGGGAAAGGGAGAGGCTTCCAAGCTGAGCCATGCTGGCTGAGGAATTCTGGGAGTTGAAGTCCGCAAGTCATAAAACAGCCAAGGTTGCCTATCCCTGGTCTAAGAGGGTCACCGCTTAGAACAGGACTTAGGCCAGGGGTAGGCAACCTGGGCTCTTTTATGAATGCTGGACTTCAACTCCCAGAATTCCTGAGCCAGCCACGCTGAGGGGAAAGGGAGAGGTTTCCAAGCTGAGCCAGGCTGGCTCAGGAATTCTGGGAGTTGAAGTCCACGAGTCATGAGCGGGCCATAGTTCACCCATGCTGGCTGAGGAATTCTGGGAGTTGAAGTCCACCAGTCAAAAAGAGCCCAGGTTGCCGACCCCTGGCCCAGACCATTTCAGACAAAGTCTCCCGGCCTTCCTACCTTGAGGGCAGCTTCATAGCTCTCCAGCTCAGCCAAGCACTCCCCGATTTTCCGGTGGGCGACCGCACAGCCGATGAGGTCCTCGCCATTCTCCAGGAGCTGCAGTTCCAGCCTGTGCTCGTCCAGAGCCTCCCGAAAGCGTCCTGCGGGGTGGAAGGGGCAGCAGTGACCGTCAGGCGGCGGAGGGAGGAACTCTGGGAAATATATGAGGGTGCTGTGGGGGGCTCCATCCCGGGAGCTTTTCAAGAGGAGACCGAACAGCCCTTTGTGTGAAACGGTTATAGCAGTGGTTCTCAACCTGTGGGTGGGGACCCCATTTGGGGTTGAACGACCATTTCACGGGGGTCGCCAAACAACGCAGTCTGCCATTTTTTCCCCCTTTTCCTTAGCTGTGCTACTTCCTTTTATTCTACTGGCTTGTGAAAGCCAATAGAACAGACTCTCTTGAATACAGTCTAATTCTATTGGCTTTCAAAAGCCAATAGGAATTGTCCAGGCTGTCTCTGCCCTGCTGAGCCCGCCAAAAGTCCCATTCTGCAAACGGTGCTGCAAGTTGTCTGCAGTGAAGGCGAGCTGTCTGGAAGCTTCCACCCCTCCCTGCTGAGCAACTACTAAAAATGGAAGTAAAAGAGGGCCAGGGGTGGGAGGTGGGAGGACGGCGGGCGCAGGGAGGGTTGCTGGCACGCGTGGGGCCCGGCGGGTGCCTCACCTCCCTTGGGCTGGGCCAGCTGGTGGCCCAGCCGGTGGTCGCCCCGCGCCGTCTCTGCCGCTTGCCAGCTACGCCTCGGCCGGCGCAGGGGGCGGCATCACGCAGGCGTGGCGCTCCCGGGCAGGGAAAGTCCTCGACTTACGACCGGTTGGGTAGTCCTCGACTTACGACCGGTTGGGACATGGCATTAAACAGGTTGAGAACCACTGAGTTATAGGGTCTCCTCCCTGGGTTGGACTAGAAGACCTCTGGGGTCTCTTCCTACTTCTGTCATTCTGTATTCTATAAAGGTTCAGAAGAAAAGGACTGGGGGGGGGAGCATGATGGCAGTTTTCAAATACTTGAGGGGCTGCCCTAAAAGAGAGGGGGGGGGTCAACTCATTCTCCAAAGCACCGGAAGGCAGGAAGAGAAACAATGGCTGGAAACTGACCAAAGAGAGAAGCAACCTGGAACTAAGGAGAAAGTTCCTGATAGTGGAGAACAGTTAACCAGTGGAACAGCTTGCCACCAGAAATTGTGGGTGCTCCATCACTGGAGGTTTTCAAGAAGGGATTGGACAAACATCTGTCTGGAATGGTAGAGGGTCTCCTGCCTGAGCAGGGGGCTGGACTAGAAGACCTCCAAGGTCCCTTCCAGCTCTTAACTCTGTGATGAAGCAATGGAGGGGATGAATGGCCAGGCCTTCATTTCGCTCTTCTGCAGAGCCTCACCTGAATTCTGCGGCTGTGCGAGATTTTAGGGACCGTTCAAAGTTATGGCACAGAAGTGACTTAGGACTGTTTTTCACAGTTACGACCTTTCAAGCATCCCCACGGTCACGTGATCAAAATTCAGATGCTTGGCAACCAGTTCACATTTATGATGGTCACCATTTCCCGGGGGGGGAGGGGAGTCAGGTGATCCCCTTTTGCGACCTTCTGACCAGCCAAGTCAATGAAAGAAGCCAGATTCACTTAACAGCCAGGTTACAAACTGAACAACTGCAGTGTTTCACTTAACAACGGTGGCCAGAAGTGTCGTAAAAAGGGGCAAAACTCACTTCACCAATTCTCACGTTAACAACAGAAACGTTGGGCTCAGCTGTGGTCGTAAGCCGAGGGCTCATGCACTGAACTGGGAGCAGAGGGGGAAAAGACCACGTGACCGTTTTTCACACTTACGACCGTTGCAGCATCCCCAAGGTCACGTGATCAAAATTCGGACGCTCGGCCACTGACTTGTATTTATGAGTGGCCGGGATTCCCTTTTGCAGCTTTCTGACCAGCAAAGACAAGGGGGGAGGCAGACCATGTTACTAACTCAGCTGTGGTCGTAAGCCGAGGACTACCAGGTACACGTCTCCTTTGTGCCCTCAATCTCAGAGATTCACTGAGTTCTCTATCCCTACGTTTCCTCCTGTACCGGCGATGCCGTCTGACGGGACCGCTGTGGGTCGCCTCTGAAGAGGCTTGAGCGGACGGTCCCAACCCTCGTGACGCTCACCGTGACGGGCCAAGACCTCTCCCAGCCGGTTGCAGAGAGCAGCTTCCTCCTTGTGGTCCCCCTTCCGCTGGGCTTTCTCCTTGCTCTTCCGGATCTCTGAAGGAGGCAAAGGGAAGCGGCACGAATCTCAGCACAGGGTTTAAAAGATGGACCCTCCACATGGCTGAGAGCCGGTTTGGTCTAGTGCAGTGTTTCCCAAACTTGACCATTTTAAGGCATGTGGACTTCAACTCCCAGAATTCCACAGCCAGCATTGCTGGCTGTGGAATTCTGGGAGTTGAAGTCCACATGCCTTAAAATGGTCAAGTTTGGGAAACACTGGTAGTACAGTGGTGGTGAACCTATGGCACGGGTGCCAGAGGTGGCACTCAGAGCCCTCTCTGTGAGCACGC
The DNA here is from genome assembly GCA_024509115.1 of Crotalus helleri. Classification (NCBI taxonomy): domain Eukaryota; kingdom Metazoa; phylum Chordata; class Lepidosauria; order Squamata; family Viperidae; genus Crotalus; species Crotalus helleri. Next base: position 3,214,736 of record JAKSXO010000035.1, on the reverse strand, counting down.
GCGCCGTCGCCCCAGTCCTAGGCCTTCAGCTGGGTTTTATAAAACCTTTTCGCTTTAGGCCGCCACAGCCGTGTGCAAAAAAAAAGGTTCAATCAATCAGCCAATTTCAACTTCTTGCAGGAAAAAAAAAAGATTTCGTAAACTTGGAATTGATTGATTGAACTTTTTAATCCCACCCAGTCTGCCGTTACCACCACAGCCACACCCACACAATGAGGCACACCCAGCCAATGGCCACACCGCCCTCCGGCAATGCATAAGTGAGATTTAGGTTGCAGTTTGGGCACTAGGTCTCTAAAAGGTTCGCCATCACTGGTCTAGTGGTTAAGGTCCCAGGCGAAAAAGCAGTAGACCCCGAGTTCAAGTCCTGCCTTAGGCACAAAAGCTGACTGGGTGACCAGGAGACGGTGAGTTCTAGTCCCGCCTTAGTCATGAAAGCCTGTTGGGTGATTTCGGGCCAATCACCAGGAAACAGTGAGTTCTAGTAATGCTTTCATCATGAAAGCCTGCTGGGTGACTTTGGTCAGTCACTAGGAGATGGTGAGTTCTAGTCTTGCTTTAGGCATGAAAGCCAATTGGGTGATTTTGGGCCAATCACCAGGAGACGGTGAGTTCTAGTTCTGCCTTAGTCATGAAAGCTGACTGGGTGACGTTGGGACAATCACCAGGAGACGGTGAGTTCTAATCTCAACTATGGAAGACAGCTGGGTGACTTTAGGCCAATCACCAGGAGATGCTGAGTTCTAGTCTTGCCTTAGGCATGAAAGACAGGTGGGTGACTTTGGGCCAATCACCAGGAGACGGTGAGTTCTAGTCCCGCCTTAGGCATGAAACCCAGTTGGGTGCCTTTGGGCCAATCACCAGGAGACAGTGAGTTCTAGTCCCGCCTTAGGCATGAAAGCCGGCTGGGTGTCTTTGGGCCAATCACCAGGAGACGGTGAGTTCTAGTCCCGCCTTAGGCATGAAAGCCAGCTGGGTGCCTTTGGGCCAATCACCAGGAGACGGTGAGTTCTAGTCCCGCCTTAGCCATGAAAGCTGGCTGGGTGCCTTTGGGCCAATCACCAGGAGACTGGGAGTTCTAGTCCCGCCTTAGTCATGAAAGCCAGCTTGATGACTCTGGGCCAGTCCCTCTCTCTCAGCCCAAGCCACCTCACTTCTTCTTAGCCAGCTTCCATGGCTAAGGAGGGACTAGAACTCACCATCTCCCACTTTTTAGCCTTGTGTTTGAACTCAAACCAACCAGAGGTCAGAGCCCAAAGCCCCCTCCCTTCTAGCACGGATAATGTTTCCTAGTTGGGTCATGAAACATCTGTAAAAAATAATGTAGATAGGATAGCAATTAAATAAATACCTAGGAGCATCTCTTTATTGGCCTGATCTAGTATGGCTCTTCTTTTAACCATCATCAATTTGCACTGAGGGATCCCGAATGTGAGATAACCGCACTGTAGTACCTTTCAGAAATGCTCACTGATTCGTGGCTGTAACCCAGCCCTTGTCTGCATGCTAAAGTCAGTCATTTTCAGGCCCGGTGCGATAAGCGACATTGTCAGGCTTTTAATGCAGGAAGTGCTCGACTTAACAAGCCCTTGTTTACTGACCGTTTGGAGTTACAACGGCGCTGAAAAAAAGTGACTTAGGACCATTTTCCACACTTACGACCGTTGCAGCGTTACCGCAGTCACGTGACCAGAATCCACAGGCTTGGCCACTGACTCATATTTATGACGGTTGCAGCGTCCCAGGTTCATTTTGTGACTTCCTGACCAGCAACGTCAATGGGGAAGCCAGATCCACTTAACAACTGGGGCAAGAAAGGTTGTAAAGTGGGGCAAAACTGACTTAACAAGTGTCCCGCTTAGCCACATAAATTTTGGGATCAATTATGGCCGTTAGTTGAAAGACTACCCCTGGTATAGACCAGTGGTAGGCAACCTTGGCTCTTTTATGACTGGTGGACTTCAACTCCCAGAATTCCTCAGCCAGCCTGGCTGGTTTATAGGGTCCCTTGCTTGAGCAGGGGGTTGGACTAGAAGACCTCCAATGTCCCTCCCAACTCTGATGATGTTCTATGTTACTGTGATCCATGTACTCTGTATGTTCTGATCTGGGACACACTTAGATCCAAGCACGGGCGGACCTCCTGGCCACCCACCCCCCTGGGAGGTAGGCAAGAAAGGCTGGGGGGGGCTGCCCCAAGAGCCCCCCTCCACGACCTGAGCCGTGTCCCGGGATTGCCCCCCCAGTCCAACCCCTTCCCCACTCGTCCCTTTGATCCCTGCAACAGCTCCCCCCTCGAAGGCGATCCCGGAAAGGGGGGGAAGGAAACCAACTGCAAGGGCCCGACTAGAAGACCTCTGGGGACCCCCTTCGGAAGCCCCCCCCCGCAGGAGCCGGAGGAGGGGGCTCCCTGACGCGGGCCAAATGAGGGCGCTGTTTTGCAACGCTCCGTCTCCGGCTCTCTCTCTCCCCCCCCCCCAGCAATCCTCCGGCCGCTCCCGGACTCCAGCTCCCATCCTCCGCGCCCGCGGCAGGGGCGCCAGGCTGGCCGCGGAGGATGGGCCTTGCGGTCAGGGCGGGAGAAGCGAGGGATCGGGAGGGGTCAGCCGCGGAGGATGGGATTTGTAATCTTCCCCACCCCCCACCCCCACCCCCGGCTCCAACCACTCACGCCGCAGCTCCCGGTCGCCCATCGCGGCGCCCTGCAGTCGCCCGCGCGCCGAGTTCCCGCTCGTCCCCGCCGCGTCCCGATTGGCCGCCCGGGAGACGGAACCCCCTCGCCATTGGCTGGAGGCCGCCCTATCGAGGGCAGACTCCGCCTTCCTCCTGGCCGGGGCCACGCCCCTCTCCCGGAGGCGGGGGCGTGGCAGAGAGAGCGCGAGATCCGGGAGGAGTCGGCCACAGCGGCGTTGGACTTCAACTCCCAGCATTCCCTAGGCAGCTTTCTTAGCCAGGGAATGCTGGGAGTTGAAGTCCACCCGTCTGAACGCGGCAAAATTGACAAACATTTTGCGAAGGCTCCGAAAAAGCCGATGGGTGAAACTGCTTCAGCCCCCCCGCCCCGCATTACAGCGGAGGGTCCTGCAAGCCCACATTTAGGGAAGGGGGCGGCGCTTCTTATACCCCCCTCCCAGCCGTGTCCCCACCTGCAGAGCATTTGGGACGGGGCCGAGTTGCATGGGCTCCCAGCCCTGCAGAGAACTGGGCGGACGCCCCCCCAGAAGGGAGACGTGCTGGAAAGTCTCAGGTATAGGCAGTCCTCGACTTACGACCGAGCCCAGAATTTCTGTGGCTAAATGGGTTTTGTTGTGAGTTTTGCCCGATTCACCACTCATCTCCCCACCGTTGTTAAGTGAATCGATGCGCTTGTTAAATTAGTCACAGTTGTTAAGTGAATCTGGCTTCCCCAATGACTTTGCTGGTCAGACTGTGGTGACCACGGGATGCTGCGACTGTCGTAAATCTGAGTCGGCTGCCCTGTGTCTTAATTTTGATCATGGGAACGCTGCAACGGTCATTGAGTGTGAAAAACGGGCATCAGTCAAATTTTTCAGTAACTCTGAACAGTCGCTAAATGAACCGTTGTAATTTGAAGACTACCTGCAGTCTGTCCTCAATTAAATCCTTGTTACAGGGACCGACCGGAGAAGCTCAGTTCCTCTTTATGGGATTTAGAACATACAACATTGTCAGAATTGGAAGGGAGCCTTGGAGATCTTCTAGTCCAACCTCCTGCTCATCAGGAGACCCTAGACCAGGGATAGGCAATCCTGGCTCTTTTATGACTGGTGGACTTTAACTCCCAGAATTCCTGGGCCAGCATGGCTCAGCTTGGAAACCGCTCCCTTTCTCCTCAGCATGGCTGGCTCAGGAATTCTGAAAGTTGCAAGTCCATGAGTCATAAAAGAGCCAAGGTTGCCTACCCCTGGTCTAGGCCATTTCAGGACAAATGGCTGTCCTGTCTCTTCTTAAAAGCCTTCAAAATGACCTATATCCGGTACATTTTGTGGTTGAAAATTTGCCATAATGCAAGTGTCATCGGGGCGCAGGGAGAGGTTTGAACTGAGAAATATTTAGATATTTATTTTCTGTTCCACAAATAGAAATTCTATAAATAGACTTTTTTTTTTTTAGGCCAAGGGTCTCCAACCTTGGCCACTTTTTAAGACTTGTGGACTTCAACGCCCAGAATTCCCCAGCCAGCCATGCTAGCTGGGGAATTCTGGGAGTTGAAGTCCACAAGTCTTAAAATGGGCAAAGTTGGAGACCCCTGTTCTAGGCCACAGGTTGGCCACTATTGGCAACTTTACAACCTGTGGACTTCCAACTCCCAGAATTCCTACTGGCTCAAGGAATTCTGGGAGTTGAAGTCCAAACAGGTCACAAAGTTGCCATTCACCCGCTCTCTTCCCATCGCCCTGGGCCCCTTTCTTTCAGCAACAGAAAAAAGATGTGGAGACTTGCAATTAAAAAAGAGAGCGCCAAACATACATGCGCATCTCATGCCAGCCAAGATGTGCTTTTTCCCACAGGACAGCGCTGTCCCAGTTTGTAGGATTGGTCCACACAGGGGTTAGGGATGTTTGTACATATGAGCTGCATCTCTAAAGCAGATTCAGAATCCCACAACAGAAAATAGATGCTTATAAATTTTGGACCTGCTTTGCAAGGAGGGGAGGGAGCTATTAATCGTTGCAATGGATTTGTCAGTATTCAACTAGGGCAGGGCTTTTCAACCTTTTCACCCATTGTGCCACTTTTAGGATATGGCAATATCCGAGTACCACCAGTCGCCTAGCAAGGTGTCAAAAACTTGATGACCCAAAAGAAAAAAAGAAAAAAGTGATAAACTACAGGTAGTCCTTGACTTACAACAGTTCTCTTAGTGACTGTTTGAAGTTATAATGGCACTGGAAAAAGTGCCCCCAAGCCACAACCGAGCAAGACACCTGCCTGCCTACCCGGCCGCGCTCTTCCTCCTCTCTGACGTTTTCATTGTTGTGTTTCTGTTGAGGATTGGCAGCGGGGGTGAGGTGAGGGGGTGTGTGGTTTTTATTCCCCCCGTCTGCTGGGTGGTTGCAGCAGGTTTTGATCCCTTCACATGACCCTGGGACACTGTGACCGTCATAAATATGAATCAGTTGCCAAGCATCTGAATGTAAATCACAAGACCCTGGAGATGCTGCAACATTCCAGCTGATCGGAGCTGGGCTCAGCAGAAGCACCAGGATCAGTGCTGCTTTCCAGCTGATTGGCGCTTCTTCTGGGCTCAGCAGAAGCACCAGGATCAGCGCAGAGCTCCAGCTGGAGCCTGGTGCTGATCCTGGCGCTTCCATTGAGCCCGGACAGCCCTGCAGCTCCAGCCGTCTCTCGCTCAGGCTTGTGTGGTGCTGCCATCGGTTCAGCTCATTCCCCTCCCCCGCTACCCCTTTTCTAGGATGGTTGCGTACCACCTGCCAGGTGCTCATGTGCCACAGGTGGTACCCGTACCACTGGTTGAAAAGCCTTGAGCTAGGGGGCACGAAGAGCTGAAGAAGCTTCTTGGCTGAGAAGCAAAATGTCTTCAAGGGAAAACAAAGGAAGTCTTGCAAAAAGGCCCTTTGGGACAACCTGGACCTGGACGATGGGGAATCTCCACAGACATTTAGCTCTGCCCTCCGGGATGAGCCCCCTTCAAACGGTGTGGAAGTATGAACGGATTTCCACAAAACATGGCAGAAGAGCTGAAGAAGCTTCTTGGAAGAGAAGCGAGACCTCTTCAAAGAAAAATCAGAAAGTCCAGCAGCCTCTTGAAAAAAAGCACTTTGGGGGCAACCTGGATCTGGAGGATGCAGAATCTGCATAATATTTGGGGGGGGGGAGATAAAGTGTCATCTATTTTTAATTCCCATCCGTTTAGTTTTGTTTCGTCTCCTCTTTATTTCGGATGTTGTTATTTTGATCTTTGGAATAAAAGAAAAATCGATGGGAGGAAAAAAAGAAAATCCCAAAGTACAGACAGTCCTCGAATTACAACAATTGAGCCCAACATTTCTGTGGTCAAGCGAGACATCAGTGGAGTTCTGCCCCGTTTGACGACTTTTCTCGCTGCAGTTAGTAAGTTTGTAAGCCAGTCGTTAAGTGAACCCGGCTTCTCCCATTGACTTTGCATGTCAGAAGGTCGCAAAAGGGGATCCCGGGACCCCCCTGGGACATGGCGACCATCACAACTGCGAGTCAATCGCCAAGCGTCTGAATTTTGATCCTGTGGCCACGGGGAAGGCTGCAACACTGAGAACCGCAGAAAAAGGCCCCAAGTCCCTTCTTTTTCAGTGCCATTGTAACTTTGAAAGGTCACTAAAAGGACCGTTGTAAGCTGAGGACAACTTGTAGAGACATTTCTCTTCTTGTAGGATTTGAATGCCCACAAACCTCCTGGCAAGGCGCAACGTCAAGCAAATGGTCAGGGCTTCTCCTAGTCTCGGTGTCCTGGACTGGACTGGCCACTAAGGAGTGCCCCCCCCCCCATTTCCTTGGGGCCAGCAGCAGCAGCCTGAACCAAGTTAGGGGTTACTGCATTGCCCCCCCCCCCAAATCCCCGTTTCACATCTAAAAAATGAAATTTGAGACGCTACACGTACAGGTGAACAGCACAAAGTCTCTACACAAGGGAACGCTAGCGAAGAAAAATTATCAGAACTTTTCACTTTTGTTCAAGTGCAAACGCCCATTAGCAGCCTTGGCTATCTCTCCAAAACTAATTTATTACAAATTAATAAACTCTGTCGGGACATCTTTGCTGTTAACAGCATTCCACTGCATTTCCTGCAAAAGGTGTTAAAATACTGTTACTGATCATCTGAGAATCAACACAACAGAGTCTTACATCCTGTTAATGGCCACTCTTGGGATTCTGGCTTATTGTTTTGTCAGCAGCATCCTGGTAAATGCTGCTTTGTCATTTCTTGCCAGTAGAAGCAGCTAAACCAGTGGTTCTCAACCTTTCTAATGCCGTGACCCCATAATACAGTTCCCCATGTTGTGGTGACCCCCAACCACTTATACATCACCGGGTGCCAGGGGCGTGGCCAAAGGGGAAAAAAATGGCGGACAGCCTTGTTTGGCGACCCCCGTGAAATGGTCGTTCGACCCCAAATGGGGTCGTGACCCACAGGCTGAGAACCACTGAGCTAAACAATGGAAATTCTTTTCCCTGCTTTGGAAAAGGCCTAGATCAGTAGTTCTCAACCTTTCTAATGTCGCGACCCCATAACACAGTTCCCCATGTTGTGGTGACCCCCAACCACTTATGCATCGCTGGGTGCCAGGGGCGTGGCCAAAGAAAAGGGGAAAAAAATGGCGGACAGCCTTGTTTGGCGACCCCCGTGAAACGGTCGTTCGACCTCAAATGGGGTCCCAACCCACAGGTTGAGAACCACTGGTCTAGATCATTGTCCGTGGCTCTGAAGGGAAGGTCAACCAGGCCAAAGCCTTCTTCACAGGCTCTGCAGATGTCTCTCAAGCTTCCTCCTTCCGTTATACATTCAGTGTTTAATATTCATATGTTATGTACATGTAGGGGTGTGGGTCTATACATGTGTTGTATATAGCATGTTTAGGTGTGTGTCCTGTGTGTGTTCACTTTGGGAGCGGGCAACTACATTTCACTTTTGATGTGTGGCGTCCTGCCCACAGTGTAAAAAAAATGACCATCAAGGTTATCTTTACCTCTTATCTCAAAAGGTGGGCTAGGAGGAAGGGGTGATTGACAGGTGGGCCTCAGATCCCAGGTTCTCCCAAGGGTGTCACTTTCCAGGTGGATCCCTCCCCTCCCAGAAAGCCCCAGGTAGGGTGGTAGAAATACCAATCCTACTGGGACAACATGCTGCGGAAAGTCTTAAGTGTGTCTTTGGCTGGTGGGAGGGTGGGGTGAGGAAATTAAGGATAATAGATGTGGGTCAGGGAAACATGGGGATTGTTGTCCCAGGCCATGGGGAGCACAGATTTACCCTGGGTTTGCTTTAGACCAGGGATGTTTGACCTAAGTGACTTTGAAGACCTGTGGACTTTAACTCCCAAGACAGGGGTAGCTGGCTATGCTGGCTCAGGAATTCTGGGAGTTGAAGTCCACGAGTCATAAAAGAGCCAAGGTTGCCTACCCCTGTCCCAGAATAACCCCCCCCCCCAGCCATACAGGTGGCCTTTGGTATTTTGCCCTGAATGGCTGGCTGGGGAATCCTGGGAGTTGAAGTCCACAGGTCTTAAAAAGCTTCCACAGTTAGGCTGCCCTGCTTTAGACTTTGCCATGCCCCAAGACCACCATTTTTATTTTATTTATTTATTTTGGTTTATAAAAGGGGAGGGGGGCTTCCTTCCGGAGAAGATGGTTCTTCTGCATTCTTCAACAGCCTTCTGGACAGTTCGGCTTGGCTAGAGCCCACCTTGAAAGGCTCAGCTTCTCTCTCTCTCTTTCCCTCTCACAGACACACACACACACATACACACACAAGGAGACAGTGTGGTTTGGCAATTATTATTTCTTTAACTACATTACATACAGAAACTTGAAACGCAGACCACAAAAGAACAGAAGAACTCATTCCCAACGACATTAAAACCATTCCTCGTTTTTAAAAAGCCGTTTAGGTTTATAGGTTTAGTGCTCACAAGGATTGGAGGGGGGGGGAAAGGACACAGGGGGGACGGAAGGGAGGAAGCAGGAGAAGCAATGGAGAGGCTCCCAGGAGGGGGGGGTGAAAGCTGTTGCTCCCCCCACCCCTGCTATTCTAACCATCTCTCCCTAGTGTCCAGGAGGCGGGCGGCAGGTGGGCACGGCGGCTAGCCCTGCGATAGAAAAACACCTGGAGAGTCAGCCCCACCCCACTCCTCTCCGTCTCCCCACCTCGCTCCTAGCTGGCTTCCGAACCCCAAAGACACCCCCCCACACACACACGCCCCAAAACCAGGAACACAAATCGAGAAATCTGAGCCGAGTACGAAGGACAGACACCCTTGCAAAGAAGCTTGTTAGTTTTCTTCTTAAATTAGTTCAAACGCTACATTCACTAGTTAAATAAATTACCCACAGTGAATACTGTAAGGAGGTTTTTTTGTGTGTTTTTTTTGTGTGTGGCCCGCCGGACGCCGTGCACCCGGTGGGGATGAAGCAGGCTACAATCTTTTTCGCCGTCTAGCCGGAACTAGACAGGTAAGGCTCAGCTACCAAGCAGAAGAAGTTGGACGGAGTCCAAGAGAAAGAAGACGGCGATAGAGGATGAAGAGGGATGAGAATGGAGGTTAAAAAAAAAAAGAAGCAAAAGACGCTGGCAGTGATGACCCTTAGCGGGACGGGGTCTCCCCGGCCGCCCACTTGCCGCAAGGCTTTGCGGCACCAGAATCCGATACGCATCTGGTTTCTGGTTCCTCCGATGTTATCTATTCTGTCTTCAACGTGGCTTGTTCTTCACTATCTAATCGAGGGTGTCCCAAAGAGCTGTGGAGTTCAACTCCCAGAATTCCCCAGCCAGGAAGTCTGGGAGTTGAAGTCCAAAAGTCTGCAAGTTGCCAAGGCACTCTAGATCCCAGCAAAGATCCTTTAGATCAGGGCTCTTCAAACTCGGCCCTTTTATGACTTGTGGACTTCAACCCCCAGAATTCCTCAGCCAGCATATGCTGGCTGAGGAATTCTGGGAGTTGAAGTCCACAAGTCATAAAAGGGCTGAGTTTGAAGAGCCCTGCTTTAGGCCTTTGGGATCAGAGTTAGGGAGTCAGGCAGGAGATCTTGAGGAAGGGGAGCTGCAAAGGACAAGGGTGATCCATTCCCTCCGCCCTACACACACAGACACCCTAACATCCACACACGCTGGATGTGACACTGCAGAAAAGGACGTCGGTGGATCAACTGCTCCTAGAGGGAGAATCCTCTTCCCAAAAACAAACAGGACCGGCTGCATTGAAATAATTATCACAAAACTCTCCCGCCCCCAGCCGAGGAATCTGCGAAGGATAAAAGGATGTTTTGAAAGCCAGGAGGGAAATATTGTAGCCTTGCCGGCAGAAGGATGGGAAAGACGGCAGAGAGGACAATGTCCAGGGTGTGTCGTGAGATGCACATACCTAGGGTCGCTTAAGCTCCCTCCAAGGAGCTAACAAGCCCAAACCTCTACTACTCGTTTGCTCCAACCTGGCACTTGGCAATTGCAGTGGGCTGCAATTCCCACGAGGCTGGGACAAAACTCTGGAGAACGACAGGTTGAACGGGGCCAGGATAAAAACCTATGCCTGGCTAACACAGATTTAGCTGTTTCCAAGGAGCGCTGATACAATCTACAGTACGTGTGTCAAACACTTTCGGACTCCTTGATGTATTCAGAAAGACAAAAAAAGAAAGAAAAGAAAGAAAGAAAGAAAGAAAGAAAGAAAGAAAGAAAGAGGGAGGGAGGGAGGGAGGAAGAAAAAGAAAGAGGGAGGGAGGAAGGAAGGAAGGAGAAAGAGAGAGAGAGAAAGAAAGAAAGAAAGAGGGAGGAGAAAGAAAGAGAAAGAAAGAGAGAGGGAGGGAGGAAGGAAGGAAGGAGAAAGAGAGAGAGAGAGAGAGAGAGAGAAAGAAAGAAAGAGAAAGAAAGAAAGAAAGAAAGAAAGAAAGAAAGAAAGAAAGAAAGAAAGAAAGAAAGAAAGAAAGAAAGAAAGAAACACCACTGCAGGCTGGATTTCTCTGGAATGCAAGCTGAAACACTGCTTACTCCAGAAGTCTCAATGCACTGTCTTCTCACATGCTCTAAACCCGGGGCAAGCAATGATGGCCATTTTGATGTCCTGCGGACTTCAACTCCCAGAATTCTTGAGCCAGCCAAGCTGGCTCAGGAATTCTGGGAGTTGGAAGTCCCCAGGTCATCCAGTGGCCATAGCTGCATACCCCTACTCTAAATAAGTCCCACCTCCCTTTTTCTCAGGAAAATCTGTCCTTTACATTCTTTCTAAAGGGGGGGGGGCTGGCCTTGGAGACAGCTGCATCCCTCCCTCTGTAGCATTTCCTAGGGGTAGTTTCTTCCTACTCCGTCCTGTACTTTCTCGATGTGAAGGAAGGATGTGTGGGCAGGGCGATGCCTCCTTCCAGGTGTGTTTGTGTGCAATCTTAACTTTGGCTCCCACACGGGAAACTTTCCCAGAAGTCTTTGTTCCCGGAGAATGCCTGGCCAGCTTCTTCTCTTCCATGAATTCCCCTTTTTCCTCTCCCAAGGCTTGTAGCCTCCCCCAGACCGGCTGCCAAACAAGGGCAGATGGACCTGCATTTTGGCTGAGGTCAGGTTCACCCCTAGAGAGAGAGAGCTAGCGCAGATGGAAGGCAGGCTCTGGAACTTTCTTTTTACACACACACACACCCCAAGCGTGGGAGAGCCTTTTGAATACGCCAGCTGGGAGAGGACAGCTCTCCCCAGGCCCTACCTGGGATCAAAGATTCAAAGGGGGAAGAGAGAGAGACACGCTAATACTGGGTGCTAATGAAATAAAGTCTGGGAATCAGACAGAAAGCCACCTCCGGGTCTGCAATCGAGATAACTTAAATGCGCTACGCGTCCTAAACCAATCCTGCTGGCTGTCAAGAGGTGCCAGTCACAAGAGAGATGAAGTATTTCCACTCCATCTTAGCCAATGGCTAGGGCAGGGGTCTTCCACCTTGGCCACTTTAAGACTGGTGTACGTCAACTCCCAGAATTCCTCAGCCAGCAAAGTCTTAAAAGTGGCCACGGTGGAGGACCCCTGGGGTAGGGGACCCTGGACGTGCCAGTTTGGGGGGGGGGGAGAGGTCCTATGGAAACCACCTGCAGCTTACTTTGCGGAGATCAAGAGGTCGTTCCTGATTTAACGTCACCACCACACCTTAGAGCAAGATTGAGCTGATGCCCCTAGATCAGTGTTTCCCAAACTTGACAATTTTAAGGCATGAGGACTTCAACTCCCAGAATTCCACAGCCAGCAACGCTGGCTGTGGAATTCTGGGAGTTGAAGTCCACATGCCTTAAAATGGTCAAGTTTGGGAAACACTGCTCTATCCAATTCTAGCCGGGCTACTCAACTGATTTTCAAATTTCCAAACCAGCAGCCAAACAAGGAATCCACCCTCAAGCCAACCTCTGGCTAGAACCATGAACATCTCAGCAGCTGGAACATCCCAGGGCTACTCTGGGCAAAGACCTCACCAACTTTCCACCACAGGGCTGGACAACTCTTGACCCTTTGCAACCTGTGTGGATTTCGATTCCCAGAATCCCTGAGCCAGCCAGGACGGCTGGCTGAGGAATTCTGGGCGTTGAAGTCCACCAGTCATCAAACACCCGTGCCCTGTTATATTCCCGCAGGATTCACACTGGACTCCCAACAAAACCAAACCAAACGAGCCCCACTGGCTTTGACTAGCCAAGCTGTATCCTGAAATTGTGCGGGACAGCCGGCCAGCTTTCGCAAAAACAAAACCAAATAAAAAGAGCTAGCTAGCCGCAGGCGCGGCCAGTTACACGGCCGTGAGTTGCCCAGGACTGGAAGGCTATTGTCGACTTTCCTAAAATTGGATTTATGGCCAGGAGGTAGGAGGAGAAAGGAAGAAGGAACAGAAACGGTGAGGTGAAAACAGAAACGATGCTGTTATTCTTTTATCAGCTGCAGGGAAGAACGCCCCCGCCACGCACGTTTCGCGGGTCTGCAAAACATACCTGAATCCCATTAGTTCATACAAAGTTCATATAACTGCGGTCACAAGCTTCCTTTAAAAAAAACAAAAGCAAAAAAGTTGAAGTGGGGGACGCCAGGTTAGGGTTTGGAAGGAAAAGAAAAGATGATTGACAGCACAATCGACGTATTTCTCATGATACATAACTCCACGGTCATCCACCACCAAGTTTCCCATTTTTAAAATAGGCTTTTGAGAGCAAGAAGCAATCATCCCTGTAAAGTTCTCGCTGGAATTGGGTGAATGTCTCCCACGATCCTCATCCATCAACTTGCCATATATATATATACGTATATATTTATATATACTTTGTTTTGCTTTTTTTCAACGTACATAAAATCACACTGTAAAATTGCATAATTACTAGAAGAGCCTGTTGAACTCATTTCCACACGGACGTTCAAAATACAGGGAAAGCTCCCCCCCCCCCAAAAAAACAAAAAACCCGGACAAAATTCATCACCCTGCATTCCGAGAAGAACTGCGCTGATTCGGGTCGGTTCGATGCCATTTCTTAGCCTGGGGAAGGGGTTTTGGGGGGGATTGGTGGAGGGGGGGGCTAACGTAAGAGGACAGTTGTCGGGATGTCTGGGTACTTTGGGGAAGTGCAATTCAAGCCACTTGGAGGGTGCTGCTTCCTGCCAGATGGGACCAACTGTTGAGGTCTCTCTCTCGTTGGCCTTCTAGGAACCAGACTTCATGTGAAAAGAGTCACCAGCTCAGCCACAGTGAAAAAGCTGGGGGGAGGGCGAGGGGGAGGCCAGCACGGAGAATCCCCTGGACTGATACATTCATGGACATGCTCTGCTGCTCGTTCTCCCCGGCAAAGCCTGGGCGTTTTGCTGGCGTGCACTCTAAGTAAGAGACTGGCTGGCAACACCCCCCCCCTCCTTCCTAGAGGTCCCTGAAGCTACCTAACTGGAGAACCCCCCTCCCCACCCCTCTATTCTCCCGATACAACATGGTCTGCCCGGCGTTTCCAGATGCTACGTAATACTTGGATAGGAGGACACCCGCCGGGACGGAAGGACGGGAGACCCCTCCTTCCCCTGGGACACCCCATGGTGGAGATGACACACACAACCGTGACACGGAGGCGGCCTTTTCACCATGTTATTGACCGGCAGATCCCCCAAAGAAAAACCCCCTCAGGCCTCCACAGTACCCTGCGTCAAGCTAGCTCCCCCGGTTGCCTTTTTTGGGGGGGGGGGCGCAAGCGGGGAAGAGTCCAAGAAGGCAGCAACTGCGTAGAGGCCGTCGTCTACCGCACATGCAAAAAAAGTCCTCTCTCTCTCTCTCTTTTTAAAAAGTAATCGGATAATTGTGGAATTAGAAGGGGGCTGAGGCAGCTGTACGAGGTAACTCTGGTTTGGTGGGTGCGTGCTCTCCTCTCTCTCTGTCTCTCGGTCACTCTCCCAGGTTAGCTTATATACGCTTACTTCTGTATCTGGAATATAAAGAGACGCAGGTTGATGTTCTTGGCGGCCAGCAGTTTGTTACACTCCACGGAGTCGATGATGGGGAGCGGCAGGTACTCCGTCTCGTTGTTCTCGTTGGAGAAGACAAAGTGGTAGATGACCGGGTTGATCTTCACGTCGTCGTAGGGTCCCTTGAGCAGCAGGAAGGAGCACTCCAGGGGGGAGCTGACCTTGCTCTTGAGGATGAGCTGGAAAGAGAGGGTGCGCTTACACGACAGGTTGGGGTTGCGCTCCGAGTCGTTCACCCGGGCCTTCAAGACCCACGTCTGGTTCAGCACCGTAAACCGGGGCGTCTCGTAGTAAAGGCGGGTGATGAAGTCGTCGGTCCGGTAGGGACGGAACTGAACCTCTGTAAGACAGCCAGGGAGGAGGGGGTGTTGGGGGGGGGGGAAGAGAGGGAAACAGGAAAAAAACAAAAACAAAAAAAAAGGAAAAAAAGCACAATTAAACGAGAGAAACCGGAAGCAGGAAGAAACAAAGCTGAAGTTACCTGTATCTACTGTGCGTGGCCTTCTCGGACGGGAGACAAGGGTGAGGGTAGCCACTCAGGGCTAGCTAGGACCAGAAGCAATTTGGCTTGTTGGGTGGGGGGGGGATGAGGAGGTGGGGGGGAAGGAGAAAAGCAGATAAAATCAATACATTTTTATCAGTGCCAAAACCACAACACAGTTTTATCATTGCTCAAGAGTGGGGGAGAGAGAAGCAACAGGGAAGCTACGAGATGGTCAACACAACCACGGCCAAGGATGGGACCCGCCCGTCTGCAGCCACGGAAGAACGCCCTCGTCCACGTGACAAGAAGCCAGAATACGAGAGTCGGGGAAAGGTGAGGTCCAGCGCAGGAAGGCCTGCCTTCTCCGATCCCCAAAGGGGCAGAACCTCTCTCATCTCGGGGGTCTTCTTGGGTCTTCCCGCCTCGTCCGACTCTTTTGCATCAGAACCGCTGCAGCCCCGGCCTAGCTGGGCAGCTTCTGCGCAGCTGCCACCAGCCCGCCTGCAGCTTGCCGTGCCCCGGGACGTCCCGCAGCCTTCCGGGACAGCGGCCTCTTCCGGCCTCCGTGTGAGGCTTCTTGGCAGACCAAAGAGCAGTGGCGGCAGACGGTTCCCCGGAGCCCTTACGGACCCCAGACCAAGAGAAGGCGTGCATAAAAACCCAATCAGACAAGTCAGGGGAGGTGGGCACCTTTATTTTATTACTATGCACAATACACAGCTGAGAAGGCACAACAGTCAGGCATCATCAAAGTGCAGAACCAAACGAGGCGGCTGGAGATGCAACTTCTAGGTTTTTTTAAAACAAAACAAAACAAAAACAGGCCGGAACAGCCTGGCGTGGGATACAGGAAGACAAAAGAACAGTACACCGAAATCATTTCGAGACTCCGTTTTAAAGCTGCCCCCCCCTCCACTGACCCCCCAATGGTTTTTAGGCCCAGTCCAGTGTCAGTTCTTTTAAAAGCCTGAAAAAGTCCACCGAGTGTTTTGGGTGATTTGAGCTTTCTCGAGAGTGTTGGCCCGGTAATTTTTTTTTTTTTTTTTTAAAGTCTTTGGTGTCCCAAACCAATGGAGTTCCTCCCAGCACAAACTCGGGGGCGCCTCTGTGGGCAAGTTTGGCTTCGTCGTGTGTTTCCAGAGGAGGGCACGGCGGCGAGACCTGGACAAAGGAGGCGATGGGAGTTATTCAAGCCACACAATCAGCACTTTTGTTCTCTCCGTGTTAAAAGCAGCACCACCTGCCTCTCTGGCTAGAGGCCGTCTCTTTCCTAGGCCTCTCTTCTCTCACAGGCAGAGGGGGGCTTCTGACTTTCAACCTTGCACCCCACTCTGTCCCCACCCGGACCCCCAGCGCTACCCCTGGGCCGCGGCTGGGCTCTGCGGGAGAGCCAGGTCCTCGGGGAGTCCAAATCTGGCAGCGCCTGGAGGTCCGGCTTGCCCCCCCCCTCCCCACACCGGTTCCAGCTCTGGGACCAAAGAGGTTTCAGCAGACAAGACAGCCGGTCACCTTTCTTCACAGCCGGAGTTCCCCAGGACTCCCTTTTGTTCCTTTTTAAGCTCTAAGCACCTTTAACTTGGCTAAGAAACACACTCCGGTGTTGTTGTGAGGCTCCAGCTTTGCTTGGGTCCGAGAGGGGATTATATCCGAGGAGACGCTTTCTGTAGGAAACGTGAATATTCATAGGAAAGGAAAGGAGATTTCAGCATCTATTTTCCTCAAGACACCCCACAGCCATTAACAAGGGCTTTTTCCATGCAATTCTGCAGAGCCTTTTTCGAGAGTCAGAGAAGGAGAGTCCCCAGCTTACCTGCCAAGGCAATTTAGATCCACCGGGCTAAACCGACATTGCTTTCCGTCCCCAACTGGCGAACGTACATTTCTGACCCTGAGTGCATGCAGAGGTTGGGGATTGTGTGGACTCGGTCGGGAAAACCAGAAACATTTTTGTCATGCCAGGAAACGACAGGCCACTGCAAAACTTTCAGGATGCCTACTACGGCAACCGAGAGTACACTCACCCGACTGAGCCACGTCGAAGCTAAGACAGGCTAAAATATTTCATCCCCCAAAGAAAGGGCTTTTGCCTAAAGCTCATGGACACGCTAGGAAAGCGGCAGAATTCCAAACTAGAGGAAACTCACTTATTTAGTAGACACAGAAAAGAGAGAAAGGAGCAGAACCGAGGTGGATTTTAATCGTCGTGTCTTTCTTTTCGGCCGGCTGTCTGTCTCTGACTGCCACATCTTACCTGCATTTAGGAAAGATCCATCTTCCACAGGTCACCAGTGCAGCCCGGTGGCGTAATCAGCAGAAGGAAGAACGCCTAAGACCGGCTCGGTTCTGCTCAAGAGGCCTCGATCGTACACACAGAATTTGCAATTCCTTCGCCCCCTCCCCTCCACAACTCCCTCCCAGACCCTTAGTGGAATCGGTGCAAGTCAACCACGGGCCTCCCTTAAACGTGGGATTCTCAGGCCAACCGGAGGGAAATCTCCAGGAATCAACATTTGGGCTAGCAGCCCTGCCTGACCAGCAAAGCCTCCCTCTTCCGAACCACAGTTGCTGCATGTTAGGTAAGAGAAATAAGTTAAATCAGCAGATGGACTCATCGCCCAAAACGAAAATGCCAGAAGAAAACAACACGAAAGCGCGAGCAGTCGCCAACGGCGGTCCTTGCGTCCCGAGCCTGGCCGCGCTCCCAATAATTACCTGTGTAACCGATTTTCTCGAAGCTGAGCAGACCGAAGATACTGTTGTAGAGCTGCATTTCCCTTTTATGCGTTTGGTCCATTTCGTCCAGAATCTCCATCAGCTCGTTCCCCGTCTTGGTGGGGTGGGTGCACTCCGCTTCGTGGACGGTCAGTTCGTGGAAAGGGCCTTGCCACGGGCACCCGATCCGCTTGTACTTGCACTGCGTCACCCTGCAGATTGAAAGGGGGGGGAAGAGCTCCAATGAGTGGGAAGCGAAGGCCGCATGATGGGAGACCGCAGTGGGCCAGAGCGGGACAAGGCAAGGGACAAGGCAAACGTAGAACTAAGGAGAAACTTCCTGACAGTGAGAACAATTAACCAGTGGAACAACCTGCCTCCAGAAGCGGTGAATGCTCCAACACTGGAGGTTTTTAAGAAGAGACTGGACAGCCATTTGTCCAAAATGGTATAGGGCAGTGTTTCTCAACCTTGACAATTTTAAGGCATGGGGACTTCAATTTCCAGAATTCCAGCTCGCTGTGGAATTCTGGGAGTTGAAGTCCACATGCCTTAAAATTGGCAAGGTTGAGAAACACTGGTATAAGGTTTCCTGCCTGAGCAGGGGGTTGGACTATGGGGCTGGAGAAGACTCCTGCAAGTCCCTTGGACTGCAAGGCGATCCAACCGGTCAGTCCTAGAAGAGATCAACCCCGACTGCTCTTTAGAAGGCCAGATCCTGAAGTTGAAACTCAAGTCCTTTGGCCACCTAATGAGAAGGAAGGACTCACTGGAGAAGGGCCTGATGCTGGGAAAGATGGAGGGCAAGAGAAGAAGGGGACGACAGAGAAGGAGGTGGCTGGATGGAGTCCCTGAAGCAGGAGGCGTGAGCTTAAATGGGCTCCAGAAGATGGCAGAGGACAGGAAGGCCTGGAGGAACGTTGTCCATGGGGTCACGATGGGTCGGACACGACTTTGCAATTAACAACAACAACAAAGGTTCTATTAGAACAGCGTCTCCAAACTGGGCAATTTTAAGACATGTGGACTTCAATTCTCAGAATTCTGGCTGAAAATGGCTGGCTGAGGAATTCTGGGAGTTGAAGTCCACAAGTCTTAAAGTTGCCAAGTTTGGAGAACCCTGCATTAGAGTATAATATGGGAAGATTTTTATTCTAATTATGCTTTATCCTCTCCAATTTAACTATCTTGATCTCTTTCTTTATCAAAAGCATCACATCAGGCAAACCCAGGCTGCAGATGTCCCTTACACCAGCACTCCAGGATCTACCTATCCCAGGCAGTCAAGGTGAGAGGCTTTCTTAAAAGTGTTGTTGTTGTTGTTGTTGTTAGTTGCGAAGTCGTGTCCGACCCATCGCGACCCCATGGACCACGTTCCTCCAGGCCTTCCTGTCCTCTACCATCTTCTGGAGTCCACTGAAGCTGACGCCTCCTGCTTCAGGGACTCCATCCAGCCACCTCCTTCTCTGTCGTCCCCTTCTTCTATTGCCCTCCATCTTTCCCAGCATCAGGCGCTTCTCCAGGGAGTCCTTCCTTCTCATTAGGTGGCCTTAAAAGTGTACAGCTCCACTTTCCCAGAATCCCAAGAGACAGGGTCACCCCTAGGCTGGCTGGGAATCCTGGGAGCTGTATTCCACCATAACAAGAGTGACAAAGCCAGATCTAATGGTTTTGCCTTCAATTATTTTTATTTTTATTTTTTTTGCACCATAGTAAAAAAGCAAGCCGTGCCGTTTACCTGTCCTGGCATTCTTCTTTCTGGTGCCTCTCCAGGAGAGAGCGAGGGAACTGCCTCAGGCAGAAGCCACACTCCGAGGGCAATTCGCTCACGGCTTTTTCCACCGCGAGGTTTCGGCAGCAAAGGCTCTTGCTGATCTCGCAGCGGCAGTTGGGACAGGTAGCCTGCTCCTCCTTCAGCCGAGCATCTGCCAGCAGGTGGATGAAGCATCCAGCACACATCAAGTGGCCATTGGTACACTGTGGGGGAAAAAGGAAAAGCAGAACATCAGAGGCCTTCTCCAACAGGCAGCACAGAAGCACGCTTGCAAGGTAGATACTTTCAACAGATTCATCCCTGCCCTTCACAGGATTCGCAGGCAGCTCTGGCACCAATAAAGGAGAATATTTGCAGCTCAGGGTTGAAATGAGGAGGGGCCCCTGATGCTCTCCGAACTGGGTGGTTTTCCTGCAGACGTTTCATGACCCAACTAGGTAACATCATCAGTGTTTGAAAGGGGTAGGCTTTGCGAGGAGGAGGAGGAAGAGGAGGAGGAGGAGGAGGAGAAGGAGAAAGAGAATAACACCGATTGTGGGGTCCTTGATGCTCTCTGAGATTGGTGGTTTTCTTGCAGACGTTTCATGACCCAACTAGGTAACATCATCAGTGCTAGTCACTATCCTGTTTCCTTCAAAATAAGACCTAACTGGAAAATAAAGCCCTGGCATGATTATTCAGCATGCTCCTAATATAAGCCCCCCCCCAAATAAGACCCAGTTAAGATCATCAGCCAGTATTGTATTTTCCCGAAAATAAGGAATGGCCGCTGGAATTGGGAATGTCTAGTTTAACGAAGAGAAGGACAAGGGGGGACATGATAGCAGTCTTCCAGTATCTCAGGGGCTGCCCCAGAGAAGAGGGAGTCAAGCTATTCTCCAAAGCCCCTGAAGGCAGGACAAGAAGCAACAGAGGGAAACTCATCAAAGAGAGAAGCAACCTGGAACTAAGGAGAAACTTCCTGACAGTTAGAACAATTAATTGGTGGAACCACCTGCCTCCAGAAGCGGTGAATGCTCCAACCCTGGAAGTTTTTAAGAAGAGACTGGACAGCCGTTTGTCTGAAATGGTGTGGGGTTTCCTGCCTGAGCAGGGGGTTGGACTAGATGGCCTCCAAGGTCCCTTCCAACTTTATTATTATTATTATTACTCTTACTACTACTACTATTATGGATCATCGCACAGTCAGCCAGATGTTCAGACTGGACTTGGCATTTTGTCTACCTATCGAGTCCTTACCCAGGACCTGGGATAGGCAGATGTGGATGTTTGATGGTATTACAGGTATTATTATTATTATTATTATTATTATTATTATTATTATGGACCATCGCACAGTCAGCCAGATGTTCAGACTGGATTTGGCATTTTGTCTACCTATCGAGTCCTTACCCAGGACCTGGATAGGCAGATGTGGATGTTTGATGGTATTACAGATATCGTCGCAGGATGGAAGCAGTTCCTATTATTATTATTATTATTATTATTATTATTATTATTATTATTATTATTATTATTATTATTATTACCGTATTATTATTATTATTATAGCCCTAATGCATCTTTTGGAGCAAAAATGAATGTAAGACCCAGCCCCGATTTCCAGGGAAATACGGTAGCACTGATGATGTTACCTAGTTTGGGTAATGAAGTAAACCACCATGCTCAGACAGCACCAAAGGACTCTCAGGTGCTGGCATTTTAAAGCTGTATTTGTTGGGTAACGGCCTTATTGCATCTCTGCATACAGTTACAAAAAGATGGTGCCTCTTCCAGTAAGAAATAACCTGAACAGAGAAATCATTCAGAATTCTGCCCACCTCTGCATAGGCATTATTCACAGATCACATTCAACATTCTTGCTTTAAACCCAGACCCCATGTAAACTCAGAGAGGCAAAAGCAGGCACCAGAGCAGCACTAGAGTCCAGGGGTAGGCAAACTTGGCTCTTTTATGACTCGTGGACTTCAACTCCCAGAATTCCTGAGCCAGCCATGCTGAGGGGAAAGAGAGAGGTTTCCAAGCTGAGCCAGGCTGGCTCAGGAATTCTGGGAGTTGAAGTCCACCAGTCATAAAAGAGCCAAGGTGGCCTACCCCTGCACTGGACCAACTCTGAAGGCCTCTCTCAGCCTCGCCAGGAACTCAGGAACGCGGAGAGATTTTTTTAGAGGTCATGCACAAGACAGATGATGATGATGGAACATTATTTTGAAGTGCTCATACTATGAAAACTGTGAGCATTTTCAAGCTAGGGGAATCTGCTGCCAAGGAAAGGCATCCAATCTTTTCTGTTATTGTGACTCAACAGGTGGAACTTCATTAAAATCCTGGAATGTGGACCCAGCAATTACCCCGGGAAGTCTCAACAATCCACCCTCAAGGACTTATCTCTAATCTTTTGAATCAAGTCCAGCCCCTGACTTCATCCAAATAGTATTCTGGTGGACAATACTGAAGTAGTTTACTCATGTGATCCTCTGCAGTGTTTCCCCAACTTCCCAGTCTAGCCAATAGCTCTGCCGGTCTTCGATTTAAGTATCAACCAAGGCTGCTCTGGTTCAGCTTTTCAAGGGCAGCCTAAATCTCTTGTATCCTGCTGGTTAAGCAAATACAAAGTCATGAGCACTGGGGGGGGGGAACCCTCCAACTTTACATATTACCCTGATACGAACTGAGCTGGCTGCAGATAGGCAGAAAAAAATGTCCATAGACATTTAGGCAAGAAAAACCAAATGTACAGTAGTAACTGTGAGAGGGACCTCGGACTCCTAGTGGACAATCACCTAAATATGAGCCAGCCGTGTGCTGCAGCTGCCAAAAAGGCCAACACAGTGCTAGGCTGCATTAACAGAGGGATAGAATCAAGATCACGGGAAGTATTAATACCACTTTACAATGCTTTAGTAAGGCCACACTTGGAATACTGCATCCAGTTTTGATCACCGCGATGTAAAAATTATGTCAAGATTCTAGAAAGAGTGCAGAGAAGAGCAACAAAGAGGATTAGGGGACTGGAGGCTAAAACATATAAGGAACGGTTGCTGGAATTGGGAATGTCTAGTTTAATGAAGAGAAGTACGATGGGGGGACAGGATAGCACTGTTCCAGTATCTCAGGGGTTGCCCTAAAGTTAGAACAATTAACCAGGGAAACTACCTGCCTCCAGAAGCGGTGAATGCTCAAACACTGGAAGTTTTTAAAAAGAGACTGGACAGTCATTTGTCCAAAATGGTATAGGGTTTCCTATCTGAGCAGGGGGTTGGACTAGATGACCTCCAAGGTCCCTTCCTACTACTACTACTACTACTGATGATGATGATGATGAAGTTGACCCCCATCAACATTGCATGTATGGATTTTCCAAAAGCTTTGACCTATCGTTTTAAGAATTGCTAACTGTTTAAAAAAAAAAATCCAAAAAGCAAGCTACTTAGAGCAGCAGTCTTCCTATAACGATGTACGAGTGTGAAGAGTTGGACACTAAGAATGGCTGATCGAAGAAGAATTGACGCCTTTGAACTGTGGTGCTGGCATCAAATTGTTGTGTATACCATGAACAGAACAAGCATCAGAGAGGTGTTAAATTGTATAAAACCATCGTTGGAAGCTAAAATCATCTGATTTCCTTTGGCCATGTCACGTGTGCAAAGTCATTGGAGGAGTCAATGATGCTAGGAAGGGATAGCGGAACAAGAAGCGGCAGGCAAAGAACCGGCTGCCTTGATGCCATCACAGCTGATACAAAGATAAACATGGAACAACTGAAAGAAGCTCTGCTTGAAGGGAGCATGGAGAGCGCTGGCCTGTAAAATCCTCAAGAGTTGGACACTGCTGAATGGTTAAAGCTAACTAATTGGTTAAAAACAGAAAAGAAAGAGTAGGAATAAATGGGATATTTTCTTGTGGGGGGGGGGGAGAAATAACAGAGTTCCTCGTTTTAATTTAAGAGAGTTCATAAATGTTGTCATAAACAGAAAATTAAAAATTAATTAAAAAGGTCCAACATCAATCAGCGTAGTGTCACGCTGCCATCCTGAACTATGACCCCTTGATGCCCCGTGGACTTCAACTTTCAGAATGTCTGAGCCAGCCAGGAATTCTGGGAGTTGAAGTCCAAGTCTTTATAGCCTTGGCCAGGGGTAGGCAACCTGGGCTCTTTTATGACTCGTGGACTTCAACTCCCAGAATTCCTGAGCCAGCCACGCTGAGGGGAAAGGGAGAGGTTTCCAAGCCCGAGCCATGCTGGCTCAGGAATTCTGGGAGTTGAAGTCCACCAGTCATGAAGGGGCCAAAGTTCCCCCATGCTGGCTCAGGAATTCTGGGAGTTGGAAGTCCACCAGTCATCAAGGGAGCCATAATTCCCCCATGCTGGCTCAGGAATTCTGGGAGTTGAAGTCCACGAGTCATGAAGAGGCCACAGTTCCCCCATGCTGGCTCAGGAATTCTGGGAGTTGAAGTCCACCAATCATAAAAGAGCCAAGGTTGCCTACCCCTGGCCTTGGGGAAGCCCAAAAAGGTGAAGAAGGACCGGATATTGTGGGCAAGCTCTTCCACAGAAGAGCGCCCGTCATCGAGAAGGCTTGCCCCCCCCCCGAATTTGTCGATGGCATTTCCTCCAATAAGGCAGCCACAGCAGCCCCTCTTGGGGAGAGTGACAGCCACTCTTTTGAGCAACTTTAAAAGTGTGTTGGACAAATGACAGTTGAAGGAGCAGCTTTGGGTAGCCAGGTGCTTCCTTCCAAACAGACACAAGAGATCTTACATTTCTTCTTGCAAACGTAAAGAAGTATCTGTTTGGCCACTGGGAGGAACAAAATGGCAGACTCCAATGGGCCTTGGCCTGATCTCGCCAGGTCATTCTTCAATTCCTTATCTTCTAAGCCAGGGGTCTTCAAACTTGGCCCTTTGATGACTTGTGGACTTCAACGCCCAGAATTCCTCAGCCAGGCACGCGTGCCTGGCTGAGGAATTCTGAGCGTTGAAGTCCACAAGTCATCAAAGGGCCAAGTTTGAAGACCCCTGTTCTGAGGCCACTCTACCGACAAAAGCCTTCTGGCTGGACAGCTGCAGCCCTAGTCTGGAAAAGGTTGCCTTACTTTGCTCCGAGGTGTCAATCAAGAGTAGCCAGGAATTCTGGGTACTGTAGTCTTCACGGATCTAAAAGGGCAGCAGGTTGGGAAGAGCTGAGCCGCCTGCTGACCAATTGAAGCTAACCATAATGCAGAAATCTCTCTCCCAGGCATAGAATGGCATGTTTGATCCATTCACACGTAACTAGACAAACCGCGCCCTTCCTTTGCCGCTGCTGTGCTGCATCAAGCATGCACACACACATTTGTTCTCGCCGCCTCGTGCGCTTCCGGAGGAGAAACAGCAACTAGAAGGTCCAAATTCCTGCGGAACTGACTCTTCCTGCAATGTGTAAGAAACCAAGGCAGGCCTGTGGCCTGGAAAGGGCTCTGACCCATGGCGTCTAGCAGACATGCCCAACCCTTTGAAAGTTCTCCTGGGAGAGAGAGGGAGGCTCAATTTGAGAAACAAGAGGCCAGCTTTCCTGGTTTGTTCCCACTCCAAATAGCACACCCTTGATTGTACAGAAAAGCAGAACAATTATATTTAGGGATAAAGCCAGGGAGTGGCCGTTGGCTGCCGCAGCACTGCCAGTTAAAATCTTGGACACAAAAGAACAGGAAAGAAGAGCGGAGTTGGAAGAGACTTTTTAGAAGCTTCTAGTCCAAGCCCCCTGCTGAAGCAGGAAACTCTTATGCCATTTCAAGCCCAGGGTTATCCAATTTCTTCTTAAAAACCTCCAATAATAATAATAGTAATAGTAAAGTTGAAAGGGACCTTGGAGGTCATCTAATCCAACCCCCTGCTCGGGCAGGAAACCCTACACCATTTCGGACAAATGGCTGTCCAGTCTCTTCTTAAAAACTTCCAGTGTTGGAGCATTTACTGCTTCTGGAGGCAAGCTGTTCCACTGATTAATTGTTCTAACTGTCAGGAAACTTAAAGCAGGGGTCTTCAAACTTGGCACCTTTAAGACTTGTGGACTTCAACGCCCAGAATTCCTCAGTCAGCCAGGGCTGGCTGAGGAATTCTGGGAGTTGAAGTCCACGGGTCTTAAAGGTGCCAACTTTGAATACCCCTGCTTTAAGTTTTTAGCCACTAACTCAGGGGTCTTCAAACTTGGCCCTTTCATGACTTGTGGACTTCAACCCCCAGAATTCCTCAGCCAGGGCTGGCTGCTATCATGTCCCCCCCCTCGTCCTTCTCTTCATTAAACTAGACATACCCAATTCCAGCCACCGTTCCTTATATGTTTTAGCCTCCAGTCTCCTGATCATCTTTGTTGCTCTTCTCTGCCCTCTTTCCAGAATCTCAACATCTTTTTTACATCATGGTGACCAAAACTGGATGCCGTTTTCCAAGTGTGGCCTTACCAAGGCCTTGTAAAGTGGTAGTAACACTTCACCTGATCTTGATTCTATCCCTGTTAAAGTCAACTGCAGCTGATGACTTCCATGCATGTTTCTTGGTGGTGTCATGGAAGAGATTTGCCCCTCCAGAAAGATTTTCATCTTCCAAGTGGAACATCTTGATCACCATCTCACTTTCCATCTGCTAGAACAAGGGTGTTTATGATTCCAAGTTCTTTAGAAAGGATGGCCTCTCCTGAACATTCAGCGCATTCAAGACTGCTGGCCAGACTGCCATTCATCTCTTTATATTACCGGTAGTCCTCGACTTACAACAGTCCATTTAGTGACCGTTACAATGGCACTAATAAAAGTGACGAACGGCTATTTTCATACTTATGACCGTTGCGGCATCCCCAAGGTCATGTGATCAAAATTCAGATGGTGGGCAACCGTACGTATGACATTCACTGTATCCCGGGGTCGTGTTGTCCCCTTTTATCACCTTCTGACAAACTCAATGGGGAAGCCAGATTCGCTTAACGACCGTCTGACTAACTTAACTGCTGTGATTCACTTAACAGCCGAGGCAAGAAAGGTTGTAAGAAGGGGCAAAACTCACTTAACAAATGTCTCACTTAGCAACATGAATTGTGGGCTAACTCCTGGTTGTAAATCAAGGATTATCTGTACTGCACTAGTGCTTCTTGTGGGGAAGAAGATGGGGAAGAAATGGAGGTAGTGACAGATTTTATCTTCCTGGGCTCCAAGATCACCGCAGATGGGGACTGTAGCCAAGAAATCAAAAGACGCTTGCTCCTGGGGAGGAAAGCTATGGCAAATCTAGACAGCATACTAAAAAGCAGAGACATCACCCTGCCAACAAAAGTGCGTATAGTCCAGGCCATGGTTTTCCCAGTTGCAATGTATGGCTGCGAAAGTTGGACCGTAAGAAAGGCTGAGCGCCAAAGAATGGAGGCCTTTGAACTCTGGTGCTGGAGAAGACTCCTGCGAGTCCCCTGGACTGCAAGGCGTTCAAACCGGTCAGTCCTGGAGGAGATCAACCCTGACTGCTCTTTAGAAGGCCAGATCCTGAAGTGGAAACTCAAATACTTTGGCCACCTAATGAGAAGGAAGGACTCACTGGAGAAGGGCCTAATGCTGGGAAAGATGGAGGGCAAGAGAAGGGGACAACAGAGAAGGAGGTGGCTGGATGGAGTCCCTGAAGCAGCAGGCATGAGCTTAAATGGACTCCAGAAGATGGCAGAGGACAGGAAGGCCTGGAGGAACACTGTCCATGGGGTCGCGATGGGTCGGACATGACTTCACAAGTAACAACAAAGTACTTCCTTTTAAATCAAGATTGCATAATAAATGTATAATTCTTTTCCCTGTAGGTAAGAATTAAAAAAAATCCTGCCTGGCTGAGGAATTCTGGGAGTTGAAGTCCACAAGTCATCAAAGGGCCAAGTTTGAAGACTGCCTGCTCTAGATCTTCCACTGAAACTCTCCCAAATTCAACAATCAAAGCAGCTGCTGTTTCAAATGCCTCCTTATCTTTACTCTGATAGTTGCCAGATCAGTAAGAGAACTCCCTCTTTACTTAATTATCACCCTGCTTTCCTTTGCGACTTTCAAACAACCCAAGATACAAGGGATGCCTGGTCATTATTGCTAACAGATGTTGAAACCCCCTGGAAAAAAATAAGTAGATAAATTCCTTGTGGGAGATTTCCAAACCTCAAAAACATTGCTCAGTATAATCATTCCCAGCTTCTTGTTGTATAAAATATTCGTTCACCCAGCTAACACTTCAGGGGAGTTTATCCAATTAATGAAATGGTTGCTAAAAGAAAGACTGGCACTACAAGCACCTGAAGACAGGACAAGAAACAATGAACAGAAACTTACCAGGGAGAGAAGCAACCTAGAACTAAGGAGGAATTTCCTGACAGTTAGAACAATTAACCAGTGGAACAGAACTTGTGGGTGTTCCATGGCTGGAGGCTTTTAAGAAGAGATTAGGCAACCATTTGTCTGAAATGGTATTGGGTTTTCTGCCTTGGGCAGGGGGTTGAGACCCTCAAGGTCCCTTCCAACTCTTGTTATTCTGCTACACATCCAGATTCACCAAATTAACTGGTTATCTCTGCTTATAGAGGGCTATTAGGAGCCAGAACATAGCTGTACTTGAGATCAGCCATTTTCCAGAAGGATTCCAGAATCACCGTTTCAAGAAAGTTGTGCATCATGTTTTCTAGATACCTGAAATTTCAGATTAAGAATGATTAATTCATAAAACTAGACCAGGGGTAGGCAACCTTGGCTCTTTTATGACTCGTGGACTTCAACTCCCAGAATTCCTGAGCCAGCTTTATCAAGCCCTAGTATTTTAATACCTCACAGAGAGAGGGAAAGATCAGGTTTCTGCTACTTTCTCCCCAGGATGTTTTCAGAAATAAGGAAATATCGCAAGTTGTTAAGAAGGACCCAGACAAACTTTTCCACCTGGATACAGAATACAGGCTCTTTTCCATGTTTATTTAACGATTATTTCCAAAGGGGCAGCCATCTTTCTTAATAATAAGAAAAACGCACTGGGCCTTTTTGTAGCTTTGAGAAAAATTGTAGCCACAGAAAAAACAGAAGTCACCTTACATCCTGTTGTGCTAGAGGTCCATCTTCTTTAGAATTATCTGCATGTGACCAACAGCCAAAACAAAAACTTTTCCATCAAGGGTTTTCCTGATCATACTGATCCTATTTCTTGAGTAGCAAAAACAGCAAGTCGAACAATGGCTCAATTTATACCAGCCCTTCTGTTCAACTTTCTATTCCTAAAGCATTAAAGAGAACATCACGCTCACTTCCTCAGTGCTACAGATTTGAAACCAAGATCAACTACTTTTATTAAAATTCTGAAAAAATCACTTCCGAGTCCCAATGAGGGAAAAAAGCAAGTGCTTTAAATAATTAGAGCAATTATTTATGTATTGGACAAATAAGAGGCTCCAGTCTGCGACTCCAAGTAGCGTACAATTCCCTGGTACATTTGAGAGTAAAACCATACAATCGGTTAAAAACAGCAATTGGAATTACTCCTGTGGAATCAGAATAATAACGTTAACAATAATAGAAGGAAGTCCAAACTCACAACTCTTGGCTTGGTGGAATAAGGAGATTTTCACCAGCTTCCTGAAAGCCAGAAAGGAAGGGGTGAATTATGTATCAGGGGCATGCTTTTGCAGCAGGACAGTAATAATAATAATAAAGTTGGAAGGGACCTTGGAGGTCATCTAGTCCAACCCCCTACTCAGGCAGGAAACCCTATACCAGTGGTTCTCAACCTGTGGGTCGGGACCCCATTTGGGGTCGAACGGCCATTTCACGGGAGTCGCCAAACAACGCAGTCCGCCATTTTTTTCCCCCTTTTCCTTAGCTGTGCTCCTCCCTTTTATTCTATTGGCTTTGGAAAGCCAATAGAATAGACTCTTGAATAGAGTCTAATTCTATTGACTTTCAAAAGCCAATAGGAATTGTCCAGGCTGTCTCTGCCCCGCTGAGCCCGCCAAAAGTCCCAGTCTGCAAACGGTGCTGCACCAGCTGAGTAGTCCTCGACTTACGACCGGTTGGGGGTCACGGCATTAAAAAGGTTGAGAACCACTGCCCTATACCATTTCAGACTGAAAAGGCATATTTGCAGGACCGCTGGAGGTAACAATCTCTGAGGGGAGGGAGCCTGCTAAATATCCTGGTCTGCGCCATCAATTCCATCTCCTGCTTCCTCCAGGGCTGTCTGCAATTGCAGGCTAACTACTTTCTCCATAACCAAAAGGGAAGGTTAGAGACAACAATTGTCCAGTACATCTGGGTTAAGCAATGGCCTCTTGAGAAAATGGCCCCTACTTTCAAAGAAGGGGGTTCACGTGCCTTCTAAAGCAGGGCTCTTCAAACTTGGCCCCTTTAAGACTTGTGGACTGCAACTGGCTGGGGAATTCTGGGAGTTGAAGTCCACAAGTCTTAAAGGGGCCAAGTTTGAGGAGCCCTGTTCTAAAGGACATATTTCCACTGCTTGGATCCATTTCCTCTCTCTCTCTCTCTCTCTCTCTCTCTCACACACACACACACACACACACACACACACACACACACCCCGAGGCCTTCACCAATCAGGAAGAGCAGAGATGCAGTCCCAAGCGGGTGCTGCACAGGATCCTGTCCGTTGCCTGTCATCCGTTCTGAAAACTCTCCATGCACCCCGTCAACCATACAGTTCTATTCAGTGCCGAGGGCAGCTCAATCAAATGGGCCCTTCCTCCCCGTGGAGCTTTTTTGGCACCAGAGAACTCTACGACAGGGGCCTCCAAACGTGACCACTTTAAGACCGGTGGACTGGGGAATTCTGGGAGCTGAAGTCCTCGAGTCTTAAAGTGGCCGAGTTCGGAGACTCCTGCCCTATAAGCAGTCGGCATCGGAGCACGACAAGACGTTATCAATTGCTAAAGATCACGAGGAAACAAAAACGAGTGTAAGGCCTCCAAATAGGCACAAGACACTGGATGTCCTAGGGCAGATCCAGAGTTGTATGAGGCAAGCCCGGGTTCTGGAGAACCATCAGCCTCAGAAACTCCAGCGCCGAGGAGCTCAGGCAGAGAAAGTGTCCTGTAGCAGGGGGAATGCCACAGGACTAGCATTGCCATCTGACCCCTGGAATTCAACTTTACCATTATAACACCTCGTTGTCTTAAGGCCAGCAGGATGCCACATTACAGCTACCGGCTAGTTGACTTTTCAGCTGAGGGGAGAGCCAGGAAGACCCTTTTGAGGGGTCGATTCCCCACTCCATGCCAAGCCGGGTCTGTCCACCCATTCACAATCATCATAGAATAGAATATGACTAGAAGGGACCTTGGAGGTCTTGTAGTCCAGCCCCCTGCTCCAGCAGGAGAACCTAGCCCAGGGGTAGTCAACCTTGGCTCCTTTATGACTGGTGGACTTCAACTCCCAGAATTCCTGAGCCAGCCTGGCTCAGCTTGGAATCCTCTCCCTCTCCCCTCAGCGTGGCTGGCTCAGGAATTCTGGGAGTTGAAGTCCACCAGTCATAAAAGAGCCCAGGTTGCCCACCCCTGGTCTAGGAGGCTCACCGCTTAGAACAGGAGGACTTAGGACAGGGGTAGGCAACCTTGACCATAAGAAAGGCTGAGCGTCAAAGAATTGAGGCCTTTGAACTCTGGTGCTGGAAAAGACTCCTGCGAGTCCCTTGGACTGCAAGGCGTTCAAACAGGTCAGTCCTAGAAGAGATCAACCCTGACTGCTCTTGAGAAGGCCAGATCCTGAAGTTGAAACTCAAATATTTTGGCCACCTAATGAGAAGGAAGGACTCACTGGAAAAGGGCCTAATGCTGGGAAAGATGGAGGGCAATAGAAGAAGGGGACGACAGAGAATGAGATGGCTGGCTGGAGTCACTGAAGCAGTAGGGGTGAACTTAAATGGACTCCAGAAGATGGTAGAGGACAGGAAGACCTGGAGGAACATTGTCCATGGGGTCGCGATGGATCGGACACGACTTCACAATTAAAAACAACAAGGCAACCTTGGCTCTTTTATGACTCATGATGGACTTCAACTCCCAGAATTCCTCAGCCAGCATGGAGGAACCATAGCCCCCTTGATGACTTGTGGACTTCAACTCCCAGAATTCCTGAGCCAACATGGCTCAGCTTGGAAACCTCTCCCTTTCCCCTCAGCATGGCTGGCTCAGGAATTCTGGGAGTGGAAGTCCACCAGTCATAAAAGAGCCCAGGTGGCCTACCCCTGGCTTAGCCTCTTCTTAAAAATCTCCACTGATGGAGCGCCCAGAATTTCTGAAGGCAAAGCTGTTTCACTGGTTGATTGTCCACACTGTCAGGAAGTTTCTCCTCAATTCCAGGTTGCTTCTCTCCTTGATCAGTTTCCAACCATTGTTTCTCGTCCTTCCCTCTGGTGCTTTGAAGGATAATGTGACCCCCTCCTCTTCTTTGTGGCAGCCCCTCAGATACTGGAACACTGCTATCATGTCTCCCCTATTTCTTCTTTTCTTTAAACTAGCCAAACCCAAGTCCTGCAGCCGTTCTTCGTATGTTTTAGCCTCCAGGCCTTGGATCATCTTAGTTGCTCTTCTCTGAAGCAAAGGGGGGCAAAGAAGTCCAGGGCTCTCCAAGGACCTGCTCACCTGTTCTGTGGGTTGAAAACTGGGGGCCAGTAGTAGGAAAACAGCCACACCTCCTTCCCCAAAAAAGAGCCTGGCCCTGCCTCCAGCCATCTCTCCCCCTATAGTGGAGGCATACAATGTTTTCCCAAAATAGCTCAAAGCATTTTTAATCAACAGAATAATTGGAATCCCCAGGGGGAAAAAAAAACATACAAGTGAAAACTACAAGCCTCAATGCCACAAATAGGCCACATCTCCATACTGGTCACACTAACTGGGTTTGTTAGACTCCTCCTATCTAGGCAAGGAAAAAGAAAAGGGCAAGCAGGAGCTGTTCTTTGGCAGTCCAATCCTGGTTGACTTCTATGGGGACAAGACCTTGAATGTGGAATTAGCAGAGGTAGAAGTGTGCACATCCATGAAGCTCTGATATAGACCTGTTAAGTCAATCACTTTGAGCAGGGGTCTCCAAACATGGCGATTTTAAGACTTGTGGACTTCAACTCCCAGAATTCCCCAGCCAATTTTGGGAGTTGAAGTCCACAAGTCTTAACGTTGCCACATTTGGAGACCCCTGCTTTAGAATTCTGCTACTATATGTGGTCTTAGACAAGAGGGCACCCATCACCAAATTCCAAGTGCAGAGGTTTTATTACTACAAATAATGGCCAGACTGTAGGCCATTAGTACTGGGTCACGCAATGGGGTTGAATTCAGTCCCTGTTCCGTACCAATTAAATGTGAACAAACATTTAAAGCTGGAACGGAGGAAGAAGAGAAAACAGATGGCCATTCTTCCCTCTCCCAGGAAAGGAATCATTAAAGCATAACTGGACAAAAGTCCATTTAACTGTTGGCTTGTTGGCTTGGCTGCCTTGCCCAAAGAGCCTTTTTTTTTTTTTTTTTGCTTTTTTGACCTAAAATGATCACACGAACTGGAAAGAGAAATACAACTTCTTTATTGGCCAAGTGTGGTTGGACACACAAGGAATTAGTGCATCACTCAAGTAAAAAAAAAAAAAAAAAAGTGCCCAAAAGAATAATCTGGAAGAAGGGGACGCAGCTTGACAGACGCTACGCTACCTTGCAGAACTCTTTCGTGCCAGAACAGAGACAAAGCCCTTCATGGCATAGGGCCAGGTTACTTACAGGACCGCATACTGCCGCACAGTTCCCAGAGACCGGTGAGGTCCCATAGATTGGGCCTCCTTCAGATCCCGTCGGCCAGACAATGTCGGCTGGCGGGCCCTCGGAGAAGGGCCTTTTCTGTGGTGGCTCCGACCTGGTGGAATCAACTCCCCCCCCCCGAGGTTCAAACAACTCCCACCCTGCCGGCCTTTAAGAAAGCCATTAAAACTCTCCTGTTCCGGCAGGCCTGGGGCTGATGTCCCGGGGGGGGGGGGGGGACATGATCGGACTTGCAGTATGATTGAATTATTTTATTGTCTTATTCTCGATGATTGTTTTAATTTTGTACGCCGCCCTGAGTCCTTTGGGATTGGGTGGCATATAAATAAATTAAATAAATAAATAAATAAAAGCGGCTATCCACCTGATGCTACCATCTTGATTCATCCAATAGCCTGGGAAATCTAAAACGGGGGGGGTCTTTTTAGAAAGAGATTTACTATTCATTTACTATTAATTCTAAAAATGCTTGTTTGCCCATCAGTCATGGATTATCAATGTTAAAAGATGTCTGTACTTCTTTTGTGACCTCTCTTCATTTCACACTAGAAAACAACTAACTTCTCCATCGTACTTACTTCAGTACCACGCCCCAAAGTCTTAACATTTACATTTTGTTAAAGAAATACATTGGAGTGAGAGGGAAAGGTTCAAACTCTTCTGCGTTCCAGTCCAGTTTTATCTGAACACCCACAGGTAGTTATTAAAAAATTAAGAGCAAAGCATTATTACGAGCACCTTGCTGGGGAGAGAAGCATATCTGTGCAACAAAAGCATGCCAACAAGTAATTTTTGTGAACCCAATCAAGGTACTGGCTACATAAGTTCCTTTTTTTTCTTTCCTGTACCTCCCTCCCTCAGTCTCCAACACTTTCCTGTAATACCTAAGGTGCCCGGTTACAATATACATCTTTATGCAGAAACATTAATATACAAAATGCTCTCATGGACAATTATAAATCTAAAAAAGAAAAAGCAGAAAAGATACCGCACCAATGACTGCTAAGAACATTAAATACACCAGGTGGTCTAAAAGTCTGCTATCCAATTATAAAGAATGGTTTTGAACCCAATTTGTATGACAAAGCAATAAATAACATGTATAAACCCCACGACAAAAGATCAGCTCATGCAGTAGCTTATTCTCATTTATTATGGAAAGCCTTCTTCCTGGGATTTTAAATTTTAAATATCAACAGGAGAGGGGGGGAACCCTCAGTACCATTTCTTTCCCCAGACCACTGTATCTCAAATTAAGGCTCAATTGAAAAACTTTACAGGGCTGTGTTACAAAAACTAAATCTGCAGACTAGAAGATCCAACAGGGAGATGTTATGATAAGGAAAACCACAGCTGATGAGCAGATGAAAGGGGAAGGCCAGCAGGAGGTGGGAGGGGCAAGGGACAACCTAGAAAATTTGTTTTCTACCTTTAGGCAAAGGACAGTACATTATATACACAACCCCTGTAAAAAAAACACAAGTGAGTCACCCAAGGCGAATAGGAAGCCTTTAACACATCTCCATCCTAAACTGCCAGCAACCCCGTCCTCATCTTCCTGTTCAAACAGCCGGCACACGGCACCATTCTTTACTTACCTTTATCAGGTGATACTGCAAACACCCCCTCCCCCCCTCAAAAGGCATCCCTATCCTCCTCTTCCTGGCTTTCCGTTCAAAAAGCCAGCACGCCACACCATTACTTACCTTCCTCCTACAGGTTACCGCAACCCCCCACCCCCAGGAAAAGATAAGAGGGAGATTTGTTGGTGCCATGGCGCTATTATTTCTAAAAACAGCCATCTAGGGGGCACTTGGAAGAGGGGCAACCTTACAGGGTGCAATTTCCTAGAGCAGGGGGTCTTCAAACTTGGCCCCTTTTAAGATGGGTGGACTGCAACTCCCAGAATTCCCCAGCCAGCTGTGCTGGCTGGGGAATTCTGGGAATTGCAGTCCACCCATCTTAAAAGGGGCCAAGTTTGGAGACCCCTGCTCTAGAGCAATGCACCTTTCCCAGGTATCCTCAATTCAGGTGGGGCTACAGAGCCCCCTCCCCCAAAGGCTTACCTGCCCACCACTCCCACCTCCAGCCATGGGGGGGGGGATGGGTCAGGGTCACCCCTCTGGAAAAAGGCCCTTCCAGCCCTGGTTTTTTTTTGTGGGGGGGGACTGAGGAGCTCGCCCCCCCTTCCCTCGGCTGGGTCGCCCCCCCCCCTCCAAATCTGCAGCGGGAAGACCCCCTCCCTGCACCCCCCAAGGAGGGAAGGGGGGCGCACCTGGTAGACGGAGGCCTTGGGCAGGTCGAGGCACACCGTGCAGCACAGCACCGAGTAGAGCCGCTCCTCCAGCTTCACCCCGCCGCCGCCGCCGCCGCTGCCGCCGCCGCCCTCGGCCCCGCCGGGCAGCTTCAGCCGCTTCTTGGGCGGCGCGTCGGAGTCGCGGTCGCCGCCGGGCTCCGGCTGGCCCTGCCGGCCGCCGCCGCCCCCCGCGCCCGCCCCGCCGACCCCGAGAGGGGCCCCTGGCTCCTCAGGGCCCGGGCCCGCCGCGGCCGCCGCGTCCCCCAGCACCAGCGGCCCCGCGGCCGCCGCGGCCGCCACCCCGCTGCCGGGTTCCCGCTCGTCCGGCCCCGACATGCTCTGGCTCGGGCGCAGCTTCAGCCGGCGGTCCTCAGCGCGGGTCCTGCCGCCTCAGGCGCCGCCATCTTGGTTTGGCTCCTTCCCCGGGCAGGCGGCGGGCGGGCGTCGTCGCGCCACGCCCCCCCCTCGGCGCGCTCGGCCAATCGCCGCCGGCCGCTCTCGCCGCCCACGCCCGACGCCCGTCAATGGCCCGACGCACAAGCAGACGCGCGAGGCGGCGAGACAAACAGCCGCCTCCTCCAACCGCCAGGCGCAGACCGAGACGGACAGGGCGCGCGGCGGCTCGCAATGGACGCTTTTAAGGCTCGCCAATCAGCGCTCTCCGAGGGCGGGGAGCGGTGCGGAAGGCGGGGCCGTCGGGAGGAACCTATCCCCCAAGGAGTCCCGCCCAAATTAGCGGCAGCCTATCCGCGGCGGGGGGCGGGGCCAGGGGGGGCGGAGAGTCGCAGGTGAGCCCAGGTGGCTTCCCCAGCGTCGTTGCCCAACCGGGCGCCCGCCAGGTGATCCTCCGCCCTCCCGCCCGGGCGAGGCTGACGAGAGCGCTTCACCTGGGGTTGCTGGAGGTCGCCTCGGTCCCGCTGCCCCGCTCGCCAGGTAGCGCAGGTGGCCACCCTCGCGGGGCCTGCCCGGAGCGAGCCGAGGCTGCGGGTGTGGCCGGTGTGAGATACAGCTAGGCAGGGCTTTGGACCGCCCTGCGCCCCACCGTCCCCCATGTGGGGTGCAATGACTAACAAGCCGTCCCTGACTTACAACCATTCGTTTAGTGACCGTTCAGAGTTACAACGGCGTTGAAAAAGTGACTTAAGACCCCTTGTCACATGACCACGGTGGCCTCCCAGTGGTCACATGATCAAAATTCACACGCTTGGCAACTGGCATGGACTTAGGACGGTTGCAGTGTCACGGGGAATCACGGGATCTGACAAGTGATGGCGATGGGGGAAGCCAGATTCACTTAATAACT
Source organism: Crotalus helleri (assembly GCA_024509115.1). Lineage (NCBI taxonomy): Eukaryota > Metazoa > Chordata > Lepidosauria > Squamata > Viperidae > Crotalus > Crotalus helleri. The sequence continues at coordinate 3,178,179 of JAKSXO010000035.1, read as the reverse complement.
GTGTGACTAATTTGACAACTAACTCCAATAGAAGAAAGGGACAACAGAGAACGAGGTGGCTGGATGGAGTCCCTGAAGCAGGAGGCGTGAGCTTCAATGGACTCCAGAAGATGGCAGAGGACAGGAAGTCCTGGAGGAAGGTTGTCCATGGGGTCGCGATGGGTCGGACACGACTTTGCAATTAACAACAACGATTCGCTTAACAGCCATGGCAGAAAAATTGTAAAAAATGGGGCAAAATTGACAACAACTGCCTTGCTTATCAGCAGATATGTTGGACTGGGTTGTGGTCATAAGTCAAGGATCACCTGGACTTTCACCCAAGAAGACACCCACTGCATGGAGGTCAGACCGTCCTCTCCTCCTATAAGTCCCTCTCAAATTTCCAGCTGCTCCCTCCTGCCAAATATGCACGGCCAGCCTCGCCCCCCAAATCTCTGGCCCTTTGCCTGCTTAGCCCTTCTTTCCATTACTTCTTCTCTGAAAGGAGGGGCTGTTCTCTCCTTTCCAATCCCCCCCCTCCCTCTTAACTGTAAACAACACAAGGTTTCAAGGAGGAGACCAACTCTTACCCCCACCCTTAATTTTTTGGAACCAAGCAGGGCAGAATTACAGGTAGTCCTCAACTTACAACAGTTTAGAGACCATTCAAAGTTGCAATGGCACTGAAACGTGTGACTTAGGATCGTTTTTCAGCATTCTGGCTCATATTTATGACCAAGGTCATGTGTTCCCCTTTTGCAACCTTCTGGCGAACAAAGTCAATGGGGAAGCCAGATTCAATTCACAACCGGGTTGTGATTCCCTTAACAATTGTGGCAAGAAAATGGGGCAAAACCCACGGAACAAACGTCTCACTTAGCCACAGAAACGTCGGGCTCGGCCTGTGGTTGTGAGTCAAGGACTACCTGTGTATTTCTTCAACACAACCCTACAAGGACAACAGGTACTGCTGAGGTCAGCAGCTGTCTGCAACCACACCCCACCCACTGAGGACAGCTTCCATTTCAAAGAGATGCAGACCGAAACAAGCTATTGACTTTTATTCCAGGGCGTCTGGCATTTTTCTCGGGCCTCTCAAGTTTCCTAGTGGGTGGAAAAAAGGCAGCTGAATTGCAGTGGCACTGGGCAAACAGCCAGATGTTTTCAGGACTTTGTTTGGCCTCCCCAGAGAGGCCTGACTGAGCGGGTGGGGCCATGCCAGGATGAGTAAATTTCGAGTGGTATAGCTGGTTTTACCTGCTGATCTGTAGGGCCCCTTTTTTCTCTCTAGAGAGAGAGAAACTTACACAGACTTAACCGAAACTTAAACTTACCCAAACTTAAAATACAAGTGAAAATAAAGATTGTAGGAAAGGGGTAAAAGGGAAAGAGAGATGTGTGGGATAAAGCGTAAAGAAAGAAAAACTGTGCATTAACTTTGAACTCTTTTTTCCGCACAGTAAAAGAAAAATAACAACATGGCAGCCTCAACTTTTCACTTTCGCGTATAGTATATGCGTATATAATATATATACCATATGTCCTCAACTTGTGACAACTGAGCCCAGAATTTCTGTTGCTAAGCAAGACAGTTGTTGTGGGTGTTGCCCCACTTTGCAACCATCTTTGCTACAATTGTTAAGTGAATCACTACAGTTGTTAAGTTAGTCACACATTTATGAAATAAATCTGCTTCCCCCATTGGCTTAGCTTCTGCAAAAGGGGATCGCGTGACCCCAGGACACTGCAACCGTCCTAAGTACATACCTGTTGCCGAGCCTTCAAATTTTGATCACTTGACCAAGAGGATGCCTCAACGGTTGTGTGAAAAATGATCATAAGTCACTTTTTTTAGTGCCGTTGTAACTTCAGCCACTAAGCAAATGGTTGTAAGTCAAGGATTATTGGTACTTAGTACATACTAGCCATTTCTATAATAACAAACTTATCTAATCAACAAATCCCAAAGTCAGAGGTTCATTTTTTGTTTTCAGTCGCAAGTTACAAAATCTAGAAGCCGTTTCCAAGTAGAGATGAAATTGGATGCATTCTTTTAATCAAAGCAGTTAATTTGACCATCTCTGCTAGCTTCATTTACACCTATTCTTCCATTGTGGGAAATTAATGTATCCTTTCTATTTTTGCCCATAAAATACTCATTGTAGGTCCCCCTTTTCTGAAGTTCTAGTGCAGTGGTTCTCAACCTTTCTAATGCCGCGACCCCATAATACAGTTCCCCATGTTGTGGTGACCCCCAACCACTTATATATCACCAGGTGCCAGGGGCGTGGCCAAAGAAAAGGGGGAAAAAATGGCGGACTGCGTTGTTTGGCGACCCCCGTGAAATGGTCGTTTGACCCAAATGGGGTCCCGACCCACAGGTTGAGAACCACTGTTCTAGTGGGAGGAAGTGGGTTTTGCAATGGGTAGCCTTGTATCCTCCTTCACATACTACAACAGTCCTTCTGGAAAGGCCAAATTATTTCTGTGTTTGTTTTTCTACTGTCTACTCTTCCTAAGGGAGCCCGGACCAAAGCCAGCATTGATTAAAAACAAACAGAGAAACATAAACAAGGAAACCGCCTCCCATAAAACCGAAACACGGGCTGTGTTTACACCACGTGCTTCATCGGAGGCCAGAAAGGGTTTGAAAACAATTTGTTGGTCTTGCTCAATCTCTTGGCTTTGATTCATTTAAGGATGATGTGGTAAGACAGAAGATAGGTTAATATCCTGAAATGACCTGAATAGGGATGTGCGAAAGCAGCCACAAGAGAGGGAAATAATTAAAATAACTTGTGGCCACCTAATCAAGCTTGGTTCTGGGGATGCAATGGCTGAATGCTTGCCACCATATCCGGTCTCTAATAAAGTTAGGTAGATTTCCCAACCATGGCGACTTTAAGGCAGGTAAACTTCAATTCCCAGAATTCTGGGGAATTCTGGGAGTTGAAGTCCATGCGCCTTAAAATTGCCACAGTTGAGAAACCCTGTAATAAACTGTAGCTTTCCCTAGATGGGTGGGGAACCTTGGCTCTTTTATGACTGGTGGACTTCAACTCCCAGAATTCCTGAGCCAGCCATGGGGAGTTGAAGTCCACAAGTCATAAAAGAGCCAAAGTTCCCCAACCGTTAGGATGTTCCTTTCCTCTCTGATTTTTTCCTTATTTATCTAGACCTCTTTCTGCCTTTTCCTTGGTTCAAGATTTCCTCCTTTCCTTGTTTCAGTTTGATGGGTCTTTATACGACTCCAGCACCCAGTACTTTTAACTTTTAAAAATGTTTTAAACTGTGCAGTTCACTCAGCGTCACCAATGACAGACGGGTGGCTATATAAATTTATAAAAATCATGGGTAACAGGGAAAGCTTCACTTGTTGAATTCCCATTTGGCATAAAGGACTTTTTTTTTAAAAAAAAAAGCTTTCATTTTTATTGGTACCCTACCTTGAATTACGGGATTACAAGGTCATAAAAAGGGGAATTAGATGGTATGTTTTTTATTATGTTTGTGTTATTTTATTCTCATCACATGTTTTAATTGTATCTGTATAAGCCATCCAGAGTCTCTCTTGATTGTGGTACAGAAATGTGTTAAGCAAATAAATAAAAGAACCCACTTTGAAATCTATGTTGTCTAAGGAGTCTCCTCTCTCTCTCTTTTTCTTCCTTTCTCTTTCTCCTTTCTTCCTTTTCTTTCTCCTTCCTTCTTCTTTCTTTTTCTTTCTCATTCCTTTCTCTTTCTCTTTCTTTCTCTTTCTTTTCTTTCTTTCTCTGAAATCTCCCTTGGTTTGACAGCTGCTTCTTCCTTACAGATTGCTGGTTAGCTCCACATTTGATGACAGTGAACTCCATAGTTGGCATGTACAATGGAAGAAGAAATCAGGTCACTGTGTGCTTACAACTCAGTAAATAAATCAGTAACTGGAGTATGAGAGAGCCAGTTAGATCTAGTAGTGAAGGCACCAGGTTACAAAACCAGGAGCTGGTGAATTCTAGTCCCACCTAAGCCATGAAAGTCAATTGGGTGAGTTTAGGCCAGTCACCAGGTGATTGTGAGTTCTATTCCCGCCTTAGCCATGAAAGCCAACTGGATGACTTTAGGCCAGTCCCTCTCTCTCTCAGCCCAGCCCACCTCACAGAAAGTGTGTTGGTTATGTTCAACCTCGTAGAGGTAATTGTAAAAATAATAAAGGCAGGGCCTAAACACCTCAAAATGGATGCCAGCCATTCCAGTATCCAGCCCAAATTCCTGTTTCCAGATGTAAATAAATGAAGACACAGAGGACAATTACGGAAGACTCTACCCCACACCTCAGACCACCTGGATATATATTGCACTCTAATTTTTGGCAGCGTTTGTTGTGCTCTGAAGCCACAACACATCCCAGTCTTATTTTGGACTTGAGAAATGCTGCCCTTGGACTCCAGGAATATCGGATTCCCTAGACCAGGGCTTTTCAACCAGTGGTACGGGTACCACCTGTGGTACATTGGCCACCTGGCAGGTGGTACGCGACCATCCTAGCAAAGTGGTAGCGAGGGAGGGGAATGAGCTGAACCAGTGGCAGCACCGCACAAGCCTGAGCGAGAGATGGCTGGAGCTGCAGGGCTGTCAAGGCTCAGTGGAAGCGCCAGGATCAGCACCAGGCTCAGCTGGAGCTCTGCGCTGATCCTGGTGCTTCTGCTGAGCCCTGAAGAAGCGCCAATCAGCTGGAAAGCAGCACTGATCCTGGTGCTTCTGCTGAGCCCAGAAGAAGCGCCGATCAGCTGGAATGTTGCAGCCTCTCCAGGGTCTTGTGATTTACATTCAGATGCTTGGCAACCAATTCATATTTATGACGGTCCCAGTGTCCCAGGGTCATGTGAAGTGACCAAAACCTGCTGCAACCACCCAGCAGACAGGGGGAATAAAAACCACACACACCCTCACCCCACCCCTCGCTGCCAATCCTCAACAGAAATGCTCACAAACAATAAAAACCTCAGACAGGAGGAAGAGCGCCGCCGGGCGGGCAGGCAGGTGTCTTGCTTGGCTGTGGCTTGGGGGGCACTTTTTTCAGTGCCATTGTAACTTTGAACAATCAGTAAGCAAACTGTTGTAAGTCAAGGACTACTGTACTTTCTCACTTTTTTCCTTTTTTTGGTCATCCAGTTTTGACCCCTTGCTAGGCGACTGGTGGTACTCAGATATTGCCATATCCTAAAAGTGGTACAATGGGTGAAAAGGTTGAAAAGCTCTGCCCTAACCAGGGGTAGGCAACCTTGGCTCTTTATGACTGATGGACTTCAACTCCCAGAATTCCTGAGCCAGCATGGCTCAGCTTGGAAACCTCTCCCTTTCCCCTCAGCGTGGCTGGCTCAGGAATTCTGGGAGTTGAAGTCCACGCCTCATAAAGGAGCCAAGGTGGCCTACCCCTGGTCTAGGCCTAAGCCGCTTTATGACTCGTGGACTTCAACTCCCAGAATTCCTGAGCCACATGAGGGAAACTTTGGCCCCCTCATGACTGGTGGACTTCAACTCCCAGAATTCCTCAGCCAGCATGGGGAACTGTGGCCCCTTCATGACTCGTGGACTTCAACTCTAGAATTCCTGAGCCAGCATGGGGGAAACCTTGGCCCCCTCATGACTCGTGGACTTCAACTCCCAGAATTCCTGAGACTAATGGCTCAGCTTGGAAACCTCTCCCTTTCCCTTCAGCATGCTGGCTCAGGAATTCTGGGAGTTGAAGTCCCACGAGTCATAAAAGAGCCCAGGTTGCCTACCCCTGCCCTAGACAAGAGCTCTGGAGGGGGCAATATTTTCAGGTGATGGGCAGAGCCGGAGAAAGGCCTTGGGCTGCTCACTTCCTGTTCCCAAGCGACCTCTTCACGGTGGGTCTCTTCACTGTTGAAGACAGGGCAGAAAACAGGGGACACAGGACAGAGAACATCCTGCAGCCAAGAAGGCTCCACACACCCATTTGCACTACTCAGGTGACCCTGAGGACACAGGTAAACCTCCAAGTGGCCTCAACGACTCTCTAAAAGGAGGCAAATGACCGGCCGTCAAAATCCTGCCATTCCCCACCATCCAGTCAGAGCTGAAGAAGCTTCTTGGATGAGAAGCGAAACGCCTTCAGAGAAAAACAAGAAAGTCCAGTTGCCTCTGAAAAAAACAGCTTTGGGACCTGCCCTTCCTATTGACTCATAAGGATTCTCGGGGTCCCTTAGATTTGCGTCCCTCCCCGGGAAACCCAGGCTTCCCCGTCAAGAAGCTACTACAAGCAACCACTCCCTCTAGCTAAGTGGTTCTCAACCTTTTTAATGCCGTGACCCCCAACCGGTCATAAGTCGAGGACTACTCAACCAGTCGTAAGTCGAGGACTACTCAACTGGTGCAGCACCGTTTGCAGAATGGGACTTTTGGCAGGCTCAGCAGGGCAGAGACAGCCTGGACAATTCCTATTGCTTTTGAAAGCCAATAGAATTAGACTCTGTTCAAGAGAGTCTATTCTATTGGCTTTCAAAAGCCAATAGAATAAAAAGGAGTAGCACAGCGAAGGAAAAGGGGGAAAAAATGGCGGACTGCGTTCTTTGTCGACCCCCGTGAAATGGTTTTTCGACCCCAAATGGGTCCCGACCCACAGGTTGAGAACCGCTGCTATAGCTGTTGCCCAGTTCTAGATGCTGCACTCGGAGAGCCCGGCACTGGGCCACGTTGGCACCTGCCATGAGACAGTGGAGGGCATCGGTCTCCTTTGGGGTCGGCAGGGACCACAGTCCAGTTTCTGGCAGCAGGCCGGCTGCCCCCCAGCAGGAGACTGCCCACCATCCCATAGGTGCTTCCGGTGAAGTCGGAGACAATGAAGATGGTGATAGTGACCATAGAGACGACCGAATGGACCGCCATGGCCTTGCCTTCGTTGGTGAAGTAGCCCCAGCCGCCAGCCAGCACCAGGGCACCTCCCAAGAGGACGTTGGCCGTGAAGTAGTCCCCGTTCAGCCAGTGGAAGGCAAAGGCCAGCAGCGGCAGCCCCACCACCGTGCAGGACCAGGTGGGGTCTGGGGGCTGGGCCCCTTGCCAGTGGGGCCCAAAGGGGAGGGTCTCCAGGAGGGCCTGGAGGAGAAACCAGGCTGATGCTCCCCGGTTGATCTGCAGATAGAGAGAGGCAGCAAAGGGGGATGAGCCATGGGGGCTGCCCCACTGGCCAGCGGGGAGCAGGCAGCCACCGTGATACCTCTGAGGGGGCTTGGCCATCTCCCCAGCCAACCGGCCTCTTTCCTACCTGGAAGGTCAGGAGGGCAGAGTGCAGACAGACAGCGGAGAGCAGGAGGCTGGCCGGGTCCTGCTCTGGCCAGCTGGGCATGGGAAGGAAGCCTCTGCAAGAGAAAAAAAAAGGGGGGGGGATTTATCCTGCGCCCCACTTCGGGCGGATAGCGACCCTCCCCCCCAAGCTGCCCTCTATCCAAGCCCGGAGGATGCGCGGCGGCAGGAGCAGCTAGGGCAGGGGTAGGCAACCTTGGCTCTTTTAGGACTCGTGGACTTCAACTCCCAGAATTCCTGAGCCAGCTGTGCTGGCTCAGGAATTCTGGGAGTTGAAGTCCACGAATCCTAAAAGAGCCAAAGTTGCCTACCCTCAGCGGGCAGACGTGGGAGAAGGTGCTGGGCTGCAGGCAGGGTTTCCTTCCTTCCCCCGGGTGGGCTCAGGCGGAGCCCTCCGTCTGCAGCGCCGCGCAAAGCAGGGGTGGATGGATGGCCCTCTGGGGCACCCCCGACTCCAGCAGGGCAATTGGCGTCCCCGACTCGAGCGGGGGAAGCCCGGGAGCAACCGAGCAGCCCTTCCCTGCCGCGGCTAAGCGGCGCCCTCCCCCCCTCCCCCGCCCGGGCAGGAGCGACCCCCGCCGCCCCTCTTCCCCCCCCCCGTCCCTGCCCAGCCGACTCGCCTCCGCTAGCCGGGAGTCCGCCGAACGCCCCGCATAGAGTTCTCCCGGGCTAGAGCGGCACCAGAGACAGGGGAGCTCGGCCGGCCAGCCCGAGAGGCGGAGCTGAACCATAGAGTCTGCCTCGCAAGCGAATCAGGGCGACCTTTCGGCGCATGCGCATTTCGCCAAACTTCCGGCAGTCCCGATGCCGGGTGCCGGTGGGGGGAGGAGGGATCGCGCCTCTCCCGACGTCCCGGCTTGCCGCGGATGATGGGAGTGGTGGTCCCATCATTTCCACGAGCGTCCCCCCCAAAGCCTCCTGCGGGGCTTTTCGCTCCTTCCGCGCGCCTCTCGGGGATTCCGCGGCTGGGACGAATCCCGGCCGGAGCGCTTTGCACGCGCTCAGAGGCACGCTCGCCCGCCGTGCAGAGCCCCTCCCGCGGCGCTATGGGGATCAACAAGCTGGCCGAGGTCATCAAGGAGGGGGCCCCCGGACGCCGTGCGCCCCGCCAGCCTCGAGCAGTACCGCGGTGAGCGTCTCTCCGCCCCCCCTCGGTCCCCGAGCATGCACAGAGTGCAAAGAGTACCGGTCCGCCCTCGGTTCCTAAGCATGCACGGAATGTAAAGGGGGGGGCGTCCGCCCTTAGTCTTTGCGTATGTACAGAGTGCAAAAGTGGCCTCTCTGCCCTCGGTCCCTGACCATGCACAGAGTGCATGGAGTACCAATCCGCCATCAGTCCCTGAACATGGACAGAGTGTAAAGGGGTGTGTGTGTCTGCCTTGGTCTTTGAGCAAGCACAGAGTGCAAAGGGTACCCCACCTGCCTGAGCATGTACAGAGTGCAAAGTCTACCCCACTTGCTTGAGCATGCATAGAGTGCAAAAGTGCTCTATTCCTGAGCATGCAAAGAAGGCCCATCTGCCTTCGGTCTCTGACCATGTATAGAGTGAATAGAGGAGCTGCCCATCCTTGGCCCCGGAGCATGCACAGAGTGCAAAAGTGTCCTGTCTGCCCTCGATCCCCAAACATGCGAAAAAAAGCCCACCTGTCCTCAGTCCCTGAGCATGCACAGAGTGCAAAGGGAACCCTGGGGAGGAACCCTGATGTCCTTCTGGGACTGCTAAGCCTCTTTAGACAGCTGAAGGACTCAGCTTGGAATTAGGAAAGTTTGTAAAGGAATTGCTGACACACAAAGTTGCAGCTGCGGGGAGTGTAACAAGACACGCTAGAACAGTAGTGGCGAACCTATGGCACGGGTGCCAGAGGCGGCACTCAGAGCCCTTTCTGTGGGCACCCGCACTGTCGCCCCAGTCCTAGACCTTCAGCTGTGTTTTATAAAACCTTTTTGCTTTAGGCCTCCGCCACAAAAAAAAAAGGTTCAATCAGTCAATTTTAACTTCTGGTGAGAAAACAAAAGATCTTGCAAAGTTGAAATTGATTGATTGAACTTTTTAGTCCCACTCAATCTGCCATTACCACCGCAGCCATGCCCACCCAATGGGCCACAACCACCCAGCACTCGACGATGCATAAGTGGGTTTTGTGTTGCAGTTTGGGCACTCGGTCTCTAAAAGGTTCGCCATCACTGCGCTAGAAGGATGCCAGCTGAGGCACGTAGATAAGTACAAACTCTGGTAACCCCTAGCTCAGTGGTTCTCAACCTTTTTAATGCCACGACACCCCCCCCCAACCGGTTGTAAGTCAAGGACTAAACAACCAGTCGTAAGTCGAGGACTAAACCGGTCGTAAGTCAAGGACTACCCTACCAGTTGTAAGTCGAGGACTTTCCCTGCCCCGGGAGCACCGCGCATCTGTGGTGCTGCCCCCTGCGCCGGCCGAGGCGTAGCTGGCAAGTGGCAGAGACGGCGCAGGCCGACCACCAGCTGGCCACCAGCTGGCCCAGCCCAAGGGAGGTAAGGCACCCGCCGGGCCCCACGCGTGCCAGGCAACCCTCCCTGCGCCCACCTCCCACCCCAGGCCCCCTTTTACTTACATTTTTAGTAGTTGCTCAGCAGGGAGGGGTGGAAACTTCCAGACAGCTGGCCTTCGCTGCAGACAACTTGCAGCACCGTTTGCAGAATGGGACTTTTGGCGGGCTCAGCAGGGCAGAGACAGCCTGGACAATTCCTATTGGCTTTGGAAAGCCAATAGAATTAGACTCTATCCAAGAGAGTCTATTCTATTGGCTTTCAAAAGCCAATAGAATAAAAGGGAGTAGCACAGTGAAGGAAAAGAGGGGAAAAAATGGCGGACTGCGTTGTTTGGCGATCCCCGTGAAATGGTTGTTTGACCCCAAATGGGGTCCCCACCCACAGGTTAAGAACCACTGGTCTAGCTTATTATAGTAGTAAAAGACCCCCCCTCTTTTGATAAGAAAGCTTATTAACCTAAACATGCGACGTATGAGGGAGGAGGGCAAAGTAGGATGCCATCGAAAGAAACGCGTGTTGGCCAACCGACGAGGGATTCTTAAGTGGGTGAACTTCCTTAATCGTAATAACCGTGTAACATTTGTGCACTGTGCGAGGTCTCTCGGCTCACCCTTTGAGGCTGGCACCCTTTTTCCCGAGTTCTCCAATAAGGGAAGCTGAAAATGCCACCCTTCGTCTCGGGGGGCCCCGAGTGGCTGTGGCGCCAGGCTGGGACCCGTTTTGGGTACCACACAGCTCTGTGTGCCCTCAGGAAACCGGGATGCTTTGGAGAGGGGTGGGATCTGCCAATAGGCAGGTGGGCACCGTGCCAGTGGAGCCCGACCGGGTGAAGATGGAGGGGCAGAACGATACCTTCCCCTCCAGCCTCCTCATCCTGCCTTTTTCTTCCTCTTCTTCTTCCTCCTCCTCCTCCTCCTCCTCCTCTAGGGCGGGTAGTCGCTCTGGACACTTCCGTGGCCATTTATCAGTTCTGCACAGCCATGCCGCAGATCATCAACCGCCATGGGCAAAATATCAGGTGAGCAAAGGGGGAGGGGACTTCCTCCTCCTCCTCTTCCTCCCCCCCTCCCACTAAGCAGGCGGAATGGCTCCCCACTGAAGGAGACCGGACCCTCGGGTGGGGGGTGGATTCTCACATTCTCTTTCCAGGCAGGTTTGGGAGCAATGTGTGTGGGAGGGGGGCAAAAGGGGGGGGCATT